>JBBMOC010000014.1:5340837-5903840 GCA_037975185.1 Centropyge bicolor
CCATGTCGCCAGCCCATAAATCACCTCACACTACAGTTTAGGTATTTAAAGATTATTATATCCTTGGTAAAGGCCTGTAAAATTGAACGCGTTAGTTGAACCTGCTGCCCACCTCTGTCTGCACTCTGGGAGGTAAAGTATCTGTCTGAACACTGGCGCACCAATGCAGACAGTTGTCTGCATTTCACCTGGTCTTTGATGTGCTCAAACCATTTGTGTGTGGCATACACACACTCATAGTTACTTGCTGACATATAGTAATTTACTGTAGTTCCCCACCCAGTTTTCTGTAGGTGTGCATGTATGCATGCCTGTGTTTGTTTGGCAGTTTTTGTAAGACTGCATGATTCTGGATAAAATAGGCATCATCATTTTTTAGAGAGAGAGATCAAGTTTTAGAGTATGCTTATTTTTTTCTCATGAATCTGTGGAAAACATTTTTTGATTTGAGAATTTTTTTTCTGCAAGCTTCTTTTGCCCATGAGAACTTGTTGGATAAGATGTTGTGCTGTAAAATCCTGACAAGTCTTTAGTCAGTCCCTGTGGCTGTCACTCAAGCAGCAGCCTGCTTGTCAGCCCTTCAAATGCATCACTGCCTCCATTTAAACTGCAATCCAGTGAGGAACAACTGTCACACCGCTACAAGAGTACGCGTGTGTGTTTGCACACGTAGGCAGCATGGGTATGTTTGTTGAGCTCTAAAGATAGGTGCGCTTAAGCTTCCTTGGTGACTTTTAAAAGGAGTCCTACCTCTTTTTAGCATTTAAACGGCAATCTTACAGTTTGTACTGACAGTATTTGTACTTAGCTTTGCCTATATGATCTTATACAGCCAAGACTTTCTCTGCAGAAGACATTTCTAGCTAAAGCTTTGACAAGTTGTAATGAAAATGTCAACAGAGTAAATCCACAGAGCTGTTGTGCAGCAGAGTGGCCAAGGGAAACTCAACAAACTGTTTTACATATTTATGTTTGAGAGAGACACTGAATCCTCATCAGCTGAGCTGGTGTTGGTTTGTGCACGTGCATCCTTACTTCCATATTTGACTGAGGTCTCCCTAATCCGGTCCTCTGTGTTTAGGTAAGATAACGTCCCTGGATACCAGTCTCCTGCGGGCATCCATGAAGCCGGGCTGGGAGGATCTGGTGAGGCGCTGCATCCAGAGGTTCCATCTACAGAATGATGGAGAAATGTCTTTTGCCAAGAGACATCAGCAGGAAGGTAATATACAAACACAAATTCTGTAATATACAAAATAGGCCACCTACAGTTTTTCAATATGTCCATGCAACTTAAACATTCAAGCAAAAAATAATTTGTCTGTGGATCTACTGATATTTGTCCGCATTTGTCCATAGTACTCCGCCACGGCCAAGCTTTCAGTCCCATCTACCGTTTCTCCCTCTCTGATGGAACCATCGTATCAGCCCACACCAAGAGTAAACTGGTGCGCTCGCCCGCCACCAACGAACCCCAGCTCTACATGTCCCTGCACATTCTTCAGAGGTATGTCTCGCTACCTACACCTATGTCAGGAAGAGAGAGACAAATTGGCTGCATGAACTTGGGTTTCATGTTTTAGCCTGTTTGTGCCCTCCAGCACAACCTGTTGGCTTCATGTAATCTGTGTGAATGGGTTTATATGTAAAGGGTCGCAGTCAAATCAGAATAAAGGTTAGTTAGTTCAAAAGAAAAGTAAAACAGATTCTCCCACAAACCCCCCTGGCAGATCATTTTGGCTGTATTTGCCACTCACTGCTGAGACTTCTGCTACCAATTCAATGTAGATTTTAAACAACCAAATTCAATTTGTGGTGCCCACAAAACAGCAAAATAATATTTGAAAAGATCTGCAGCAATGGCCCTTTTCCAAAAACAATGTAGCACATACTCAGTAAAAACCCCAAGACTTTGAAGTGGCCAGTCATTTTCTAACCTCTGCAGGAAATTCTTGGTTATGAAAACTGTTGAACTAATCAGCTGTGTTATCTGTGTGTCTGTGTGTGTGTGTTTCTATCATCTAGGGAGCAGACAGTATGTGGAATGGGCCAGGACATGGGTCCTGGCACTCAGGCCACAGGGATGGCTCCCAAACCAATGAACTCCTCCACTCCCTCCATGACTCCTCCAACCCCAGGCAGTTTGCCAGGTTCGGGGCCTCAGGGCCAAGACACTACCATCAGCAGCAACAGCACGCCTTTTTCCCCTCCGGGCCCTGCTGGCCCCAGAGAGCCAGCGGCTATGGGGGGCCATATGCAGGGCTATCGTTTTGGCTGTCCACCACCACACAACCACACTGGGGGCATGCAGCCGCCACAGCAGGGCCCCAACTGGAGGATGAACAGCCCCTCTCGTGCTAGCCCCAGCCCAGCTGGTGGGCCTCACCCACCTCAACAGAACTCAATGCTGTCACCCAGGCACAGAGGCAGTCCTGGGGGAGCAGGCAGCCCTCGTGTAGCAGGTGGCCTACACTCACCCTCCCCAGTGGGGATGTGTGGTGGAGGGCCTGGAGGTGCAGGTACTAGTAGCACGACTAGCACCCATGCTAACAGCTACACTAGCAGTTCTCTTTCAGCTCTGCAGGCTCTTAGTGAGTGCCATGGTGTAGGACACGGGCATGGGCCCCCTCATGCGCACACACTGGGGTCTCCAGACCGGAAGATAGGCTCTCCAGCTGGGGTCACACAAGGGTCAGGAGTAAACACGCATCTGATGTCAAAGCTTGGCGGAGGCAGTGGTGCTACTGGTGGCACAGGAGACTCATTTGGACCTCACACTGAGGTGGGTCAGGGGCACCCCCAGGGCCAGACAGAGAGCAGCCTAGCTGAGCCCAAGGAGGAGAGGGACGGACCCTCTGAGGGGCACGACGCTCACAACCGCCTTCACGACAACAAGGGCCCCACCAAGCTACTGCAACTGCTGACCACCAAGCCAGAGCCTCTTGAGACACCCCTGTCCCCTGGCGCAGGAGGTGAGGGCAAGGACCAGGCTGGGGCAGGGGTCCGGGGTGGCCACACTGGAGGAAACACTCATGCTACATCCCTGAAAGAAAAACACAAGATCCTCCACCAGCTGCTTCAGAACAGTACGTCTCCTGTAGATCTGGCCAAACTCACTGCAGAAGCCACAGGCAAAGAGCTGGGCCAAGAGCAGGCCCAGGGTGCTGGTAGTACAGCTTCTGGGGCAGACATCGCTCCCAAGCAGGAGCCCTTGAGCCCCAAGAAGAAAGACAATGCCCTGCTACGCTACCTACTGGATAAGGATGACACTGTACTGAAGGACAAGGTCCCTAAGCTGGAGCCTGGGGAGGTGAAGGTCGAAGGGGGCAAACACCCCCTTGTCAAGGCAGAGAAACAAGACACAGGATACGACCGGGCTGAACAGGTCAGTCTTTACTAAAAGCTCTATTCCTGCTTGTGTGTCCCCCTCTTTGAGAAATAGCTTATTTATTGCATCATTTCCAACTTTGAATTGATGAAAGAACTGCCTGCCCTAAAACTGATTTTATAACCTCCTTCTCTGCAGCCCATTGCAAAAACCCAAACTTTTTTTTGCCCTGTACTGCTCCACTTGCCTCTGTCTGAGCGTTAATCTGGGTTAGGTAGCAGATGTTGGCTCCTCCAAGTCCCATGTCCACACACAAACGGTGAAAGCTAAACACACAAACGGTCTGCCAGCGTAGAGGTCAGACAGTATTTGTGGCATATATACAGTCACATTCAGATTTACAGTCTTGTCATATACATTAAAGACATCGTGCATGTTTTTCTATTCACATACATAAACACATCTGGTCCTTTCGCTGTCTGTGTTGGCAGCACAAGTAGAGGGAAACTGTCCGCCAGCTTCAAACAACTGTGACATTTGGATGGAGCCCCTGTGGTTCTGGTCGCGTTTGGCCAGAATCCTCAGGTTTGGCACCAAGCTCAGGTCAGGCCTGGCGCTGAAAGAGAGAAGAGGAAAAAAGAGTAAAAGGAAGTGAGCAGGGACAGTGTTGCTGGTGAAACTCGAATTTTCTGTGTAACGGAGGTTCTCTGATTCTGATTCTCTAAAGCAGGAAACAAAACTAATGTTTGCCGACTTTATATACAGTGAAACTGTGTATGACGTGTTCTACTTAACACGCAGTAAAGACACAACTCTTGCAAATGTTCTGTCACACACATCACTGCTAAACCACGGAATTACATAGAATTACACAAAATTACATGAATGCTTTTGAACACTTTGGTCTAAGAGGAGAGACGTAATGAGAGAAATAGAGACAGCAGTCAGTAGTCTGGCACTCGTACCATTCAAATGTTAATAACATTAGCAAAAGTCACATTTTTTGTAGAAATGCGTCATTTCATAAAACGGCAAAGCAGCGTCCAAGCCACAATTCATCTTTATCTGAAGAAGCATGCACAGAGAGATCAGCATGTTTAACCAGCATCAGTGTGTTAGTCTTAAAAAGGGTCGCTTTCTTAATGTTTCTTACCTTCTTTGTGGCACATGTCTGTAGAAACTGTGTTTTTTTTTTTCTCCCATGCAGACAGACCCCTCAGACAGTGTCAGCTTGCTACGCGCACTAGCTCTATATGTACAGCGTGTGCTCTGCCACATGTGCTTGTACATATGAAGAAAGAGGAAAGGTGATTGGATGGAGATGGATAATAAGAGCTGCTGTTGAACTGAACAAAGGAGAGATGAGAGAGGTGTAGATACCCCCAGGAGAGCCCAGCCTCGGCAGGCAGAGTGAAAATGATGAGCCATATGCTCGTGCATGTCCTCTCTGCTACCATGGAGATAGAGGGGAGAGGGAGTGGTGTGTTTGTAGAACAAGCAACGTACAAGAAACAATAGAGGTGGAATAGAGATTGAGAGAAATAGAGGTTTAATGTGAGTGTCTTCACACTGGAGCTTTTATTGTCTATAAGTGGCCCGTGTGTTGACATTCAGACGATGCTGGTGAAATCTAGTTCGACGGAGATTAAAGCACTCGTGGCTTCAAACAGTGATGCTGATGGCTCACTCCAGTTGAACATATTTCACAGATGATTGTTTCCAACCCAGAACAAGAGCATTTGTGGGACATGAACTAAGCCTTGACTTCATTAGTGCTATTACATCTGTGTGTGAGTGGGTTTCGGTTCCTTACTGGCGAATCGCTGCTTGGCCATGTGTGAAAGCTGACTGTACCAGTTAAAAAGTCCACTCATCCTTTTCTCTGCTAACCTCACCCACTGTTCTCTCTACTGTACCTCCCTCCCTCCCTCCATCTCTCCTCCTCCTCATGATTGTTTGAGGGCTGAATTATTGATGGCTGGAGCAGAGCTAAATGAGAAATCAGAGCAGAGCTCACTAGTAGCGGCTTAGCTGACGGCTAAAGGAAGTATCGGTATGGTCATCTAGTCCTGTGGTCCTGTGGGAGGCAGGATTATCTGTGTGTTTGATATGTGTGTTGTTGCAAACAGTGTCATGTAAACACAGCGTCTACTGAAGCTGAATTAACCACAACTGTAGTATCCTTATTTTAATGCACATAATTAATTTAGCTCATGTTTCAGTTTCTCTTTACTTTACACCATAATATGACAAAATGTGAAACGTATATTCTTCATTATCTCATCAATCAGAGCCATTAAAATAACCCAGTAATTATGAGTAATATTATAGGACCTGTTCATGAGTCGCTCATTGCTTTGGCATGTGCAATAACTGCTCAATATTTATTTTATAAAAAGTATGACGTACGTCACATTAGCCCCTCAGCGACCCTGAATATGAATAAGCAGGTAGAGAAAATATATAAATGAATTCATCTCATCCAATACAGTCAGAACCTTTTGTTTTAACATGTCTTTCATTTGTTTTCGCTGGCCTGGATACTGCAGTTCTCCTCTTTACTATTTATATAAAAGATGATATAATGTCCAACAGCTGGCCAAAACATGTCATTTCTATTGGTGCTCACTCACAGTCAAATATGTCTACTGTATCAGACATCCCGCAGGTCCTTTTCTACTGAGTGTATCAAGAGTTTTCAAAAACTGGTGAGCCATTAATCCTCTGAAACACAAGGGAGGGAGTGTTTCAATAGCTGTCAGAAATATTATAAAAATAATTGATCACTTAGAGAGTAGGCACTGCCATGAAGAAAAATAATGAGAGGATGTTATACTGGTGAATATGTGAATATCTGAAAATCAGATTTCTTGGACTGCGCATTTCCAGTCCTGCATATAAACATGATCATTCAGTGTGTCGTGACTTAAGTTGTTGAGTTTTAACTTCCGTCTTTTAAGGTATTCAAAGCCCCTACGTATCACACAGAGAATAAATCAGCTATTCCATATAATTCCAAGATTCATGTCATAATAAATAACAGCAGCAAAGAAGGTAAAAGAAGTATTCTCTAGTAACACTCCCAACCTGACAGTTAACCTTCAGATATTGCTCTACGTAAGGATTGTAGTTATTGCAGCCATCCTTGTGACTTTATAAAACTGCCATTTCAGCTCTTTCAGACCATGAATAGATTAGTTGTTGACAAAAGGCGAACATGATTCTGGGTTAAAATGACTTTTCCTTTTGCCTTACTTGACAGTGGCAGTTCTGCTTTACCCACCCTGTTTCTCAGTTCCCGTTCCTCTGAAATGCCATGGGTTAGGTCAGAGAGGCACGATGGTCCTGTTGCCTTTAAGTCCATGTTGACATTAGGGCGCATAATGTACGTGAAGCTGGCATCATAAAATGTACCACATAATGATAACAACTCGCTCATTTACAGACATGATAGGTTTAAGTAGAGTCCCAGACAGATTCAAGTCGTCATATTGTAAGAATACACATTTGGCAGAGCCTTGTTGTGACCCTGCTGTGAGAGCGTCTGCTGTTCTTTAGTACATACACAACTGTATGAAGTGAGTCTCCTTTATATCAAACGTGTTTCAAGTGTACGACACATCACATGGAAGTGTTGCTGATTATTGTATTTTATTAATTAAGCTTTCATTTCACTATTTTTTCCAACCAGGCAGCGATTCCTCTTTCTCTCTTAGATGTGGGCATAAACAAAGAGATGGTGCCTGAGGAGAAAAACATGCAGGATTTCTAAATATGCACATGTACCCTTCAACTACATGTTGTGTACATTATGTACACTATGTGTCCTTAGCTGCTCTGCCAGTGTGAGCGGCGCTCTGATGTGCACAACTTAAATAGCGATCTTTCAAAATGGACGTGGCTTTAGAACAAATATTTGATAGTAGTCATTTGGCACCACAAATCCTTGCTGCTTTAGCCACATACAGTATACCAGCCTGAGGTACAGAACAGACTGACGTGGATTGCGTTACATGCACTGACATGCGTTGAAAGAAGAGAGTAAGGGGGATTGATAGAAATAGGACCCATTAAGGGTAAGAGCAACTAGAGAAGACGAGAGAATAGAAAGTGGGAGGAGAGAGAATCGGAGAGGAGGAGGAAAAGAGCAAACTGAGAGCAGTGTACAGGAGCATTACATCATTCCTGACCTCATTAGGGCTTTTCTCTCTCCCACCACCACCACCACTCCCCCACCCCTCACTCTGCTACTCCCTCTAGCTCTCCCACATATCCTGTATGCTTGTCTGCTGCTTAGAGTGATCAGCACTCTGTGGCTATCTGTCTGCTGTTGTTGATGTCATTATAATATATCTTCTAAGGTAAAGGAACCACTAGGTGTTACATTAAAACACATGCAGGTTTTAGTCCCTACCAAAAAATGCCTGATAGACTGGCTATCTTAAGTGACCAGCCTTGTAATCTTTGCCTAACAGGCACATGTCATTGTCGAGAACATTGAAATACAACATCAAAACAGTGACCGGTGTGCTGTTTTCCTGCTGTACAGTATATCACGATCCGGAGCCGTCAGTGCTTCCAAGTGTGCTGCACTCTCGTGGCCACTCACAGCCAGTGCAACTTATTTACCTAAAGTCCCTCAGGCCTCTCTAGGAAGCACTATGGTCACCCATGTTGATGTTTCTTTTCAATTTTGACCATAATTTATATTTTTCTGTCTGATGGTAAAATTAAATTCAGTGCAATAATACTGCAATTAATATTGCTTTTTGTGAAGTTAACAATGTTCCACTTTTCTAGGAAACTGTCTTATTTGTGTTGAATTGGACTGCATTATTTGGGTGTTCCTGGTAGTCTGTCCACTCCCTGTGTGTCATAGACCGAAAGTGTCCTAAAACAAGAAACTTCATAGAAATTCATCTTTCATTGTCACAGCAATTCTTCAGTTCAGCAAGTGAAACCAGATCCCAGCATGGCCTTGTCTTTGTTTAAGATAGCTGTGTGAAAAACTAAACAAAATCTGGCCAGATAGTCCAAAGCCCAGCTGTGAATGAATGCAGCCTTGGGCTGCATTGGGCATGCTTAGTCCAGCTGTTTGCAGTAGGGGGGCACAGAGCAATTCAAACTTTGGCACCAACCAAACTCCTGCCGCCTCATGCTGCGCTCCCATGTTCCTCAGCAGAGAGCAGCTTCAGTAGTCGCATCTTTCCCATCTCTGCTGTGTTTTTCATTCAGTGGGGAAAACAATAATATTCAAATTGATACAGCATTTCTGGAATATGTGCTTAACCAATTGTGGACTTGGAACAGATGCAGTTGTGCTTTTTAAAAACACCAGCTGGTAAGCGAAGAGTAGTACGTGTCTGATAAGCTAAGTCAAAGTGAAGAGTGGCCTAGATTTGATGAAAAGTGGTCCATTTTATCCCGGGGTTACTGCTGTATTATAAACAAGGCCAAGCCTGCTGTTCTCATCTCCCAGATAAGACTCTTCATGTAAGTGTTGCAGTGTTTACAGACTCGGTTTGCTCTCATTAAATGTGCAAGTCTGTCACATGTATGTTTGGGCTTGTGTGTCTGCAGGTGAAGCAGCAATTGCTGTCTAAATAGAGGCCTAAGTGGTTCATCTTTTTCTTGTCTTCACACTCTCCCTTTTCTTCTCTCTCTCTCTGTTCTCTCCAGTCGTCAGAGCTGGACGACATCCTGAACGACCTGCAGAATGCTCAGCCGCAGCTCTTCTGTGAGCCGCGGCCTGTTTCATTGCCCAGTCCCATGGACAAACAGAACATCATCAATGACATCCTGCAGATGTCCGAGACCAGTCCTGCCATGGCAGCGCAGCAGCAACACAGGGGCATCGGCACTGGCATGGGCCCAACGAGTGAGTCTCACACTTACATGGGCAAGAAAAGTTCCCCATTAAACTAAAACTTTACATGGTTTAAGAAATACTTCCATGATGAGGTTATAATGTTTTGAAATATGCAGCCATGAAACTGAACTATTTATTTATTGACTTTTCCATTGTTGGACATTTGGCTGAAACCTATTTATTCCTGTCTTCAGATTTTGGAGGTGTCCGACCAGGCCAGCCGGGCAGGGGTCCGCCTGTGAGGAGCGTGTCTCTGGACATGAATGTGTCCCCCCAGCAGCCCTCATTACAGTACCCCATAAGGGCCACCAGCCCATACACTCTTATACAACAGCAGCAGCAGCAAGGCCTAGTGGGAAGTCATGGCATGATGGCTAACCAGGCCGGTATGGTCAGTACAGGTGGGTGTGTCAGTTACACTTTGGTGGTTAGAGTTTGTTATTGTCTGAATGTTTGTGCAGTTATGGTTGTGCCCTGATTTGAAAAAATGAATCATTGAACCAGAGTCTGTTCAAACAATGGCACAAATTTGATTTAGTTGTGTACATTAAATGAAAATGACCAGCTCACTGAGTGACTTCTTTATAGGTGTTGTCTCGACATGGCCATACCTCAATAAGATTAAGGCACTTGCTTCATAGGATTGTGTAAACACCAAGGTTAGAAAACACAGAGTAACCACATGAAAAGCTTATTACCTATAAACTATCACATTAACGAAAGAACTGCAGAAAAGCTGAAGAAGGGAGAAGGCATCAAACTAAAAGCACTAAAAATCAATTAAGAACTGAATTAATTTCAACTTGTATTATAGTTGTTCACTGGCCTTTTTCAGATTGAGCTCATTGTAAAATGTAAATCTCTTAAATTCTGTCAGGTTTATCTCACAGCAGCAAAACCAGCTGATTTAGCTCTTAGTCAAATCAGCAATTAATTTCTTAACACGTGTTGCTGCTTTCCGATTTCTGAGGAAAGACCTTTTTCTCTGTGTGTTGCTCTCAGCCTGCAACATATCATGTCATGGTACAGTGACTCACTTCCTGTGACAGGAAGTATTTAGTCACCCACATTGGCACAGTGTTCCTCTCACTATCACTCCCACATATTAGCAGCCCACAAACATCCCCCACTACTACATAGATGGCTTTTCCCCTTATATCACACCAGTGCATCATGGAGACGGAGGACTTCTGCTGAGGTCTGTCCTGGGGCATTTCTCACCAGTTCTCATTTCCCTGTGTGTTTGTGTGTTTTCTCCTCTAGGACTGATGGCTCCAGTTGGTGCTCGGTCGGGCATGCAGCAGCAGGAGGGCTGGGTGGGTTCAGCCTCCGCCCCTCCTCTTGGAGCGTCGGGCCCTGGGCAGCAAGGCGCCATGCAGGGCAGGATGGGGCCAAACAACGCTCCCATGAGGCCCAACAGCCAGCCAGGGCCCCGACCAATGCTCCAGTCCCCAATGATGGCCAATGGTGAGAGCTCAGGGTACCTTAAGAACACAGGTTATACAGTGTCAAATGCAGAGTGACAATATGTAGATTCCAGCAGTAGAGCCCTTGCTATAGAAACCTGAAGAAAGCATTTTGATTTTATAGGTTCGCCTTTTCTAAATTATCAGCCACCTGCTTCTAAAACTTCTGTTGCAGGGAGACTGATAAGGCACAGATGAAAAGACCTCAATTTACCTATATCATTGTATTGCTGCTCAGTGTTAAAGGTTGCCACCCAGTGGTTATTCATAGTGCTGCACCCAAGAAATGAACAGAATATCTAACCCAGCGCTGTGAGCTGGTTGTTCTGGTTTTAAGAAAACATTAATCATGATCTAAGTTGCCAGATTGTTTTCCTCATGATAACAAAAATTGCAGAATTGCCTGTAATCTGCAACGCCTCCTTTGTCTGTTTTTTCCCCCCCTTTTCAGCCCAACCTGATATGGATATTGGTATGGCCGGCCACCATTTCTCCCAACAACAGGCTCCACCCAACCAGACAGCCCCCTGGCCAGACAGCATGATGCCCATTGACCAGACAGCTTTTGTAAACCAGACCAGGTAAGCTACTCACTTACAAATTATCATTACATGTTATTAATACAGCAAAAAAAATCTTTCTTGCTTCACTAATCAAAATTAAGATTTCTCTTCTGATCAAACTTCTGTCATTTACTATTTTTGTTCTGGTTAGATTGCTGGTCTAAGAGTTTATTATTGTTAATACCTGACAGCTTCTGTGTCTCCTCTCTGCCCAGGCCGGTGCACTCAGCGCCCCAGGATGACCTGCTGTGCAGTACAGGACTCAGCTCTGGTGATGGCAGTGCAGTAGACGAAGGGGCCCTGATGTCCCAGCTGTACACAGCACTAAAAGACTTTGATGGCCTGGAAGAGATCGATCGTGCTCTGGGAATCCCTGCTCTAGTTGAACAGGTGAAATCCATTGTTTCTAACCTAGTTTTTATTGGTTTTTAAGTGACTTATTATTATTTATTATTCCGCTACATATTTTAATTTGTTTCTGTGGTTACCTGTTTCAGAGCCAAACACTGGAGCCAGACCAGTTCCCCCAGGACCCCTCCATGATGATAGACCAAAAGCCCCCCATGTACACCCAGCAATTTGGTCCCCCACCATCCAACATGGCCCAAAGAGGCTACCCTGGTGCCGCCATGCATGAGCAAGGCTTGTACCCCATCTCAGGCCAGATGGGTCCACGGCCAGGTTACCCCATGATGAGGATGCAGGCCCGGCCGGGGCTCAGGCCGACCGGCGGTGTCCCCACCCAGCCCAACACACTACGACTGCAGCTCCAGCACCGACTCCAGTCACAGCAGGTACGGACATCTGTGGACTGCTGGAAGGGAAACTGTGCATTGATTCTTTAATCTTTGTGATGCAACCACGCTGTTTGATCAGTAGCTGTGTGATTGAGCACGCAGATGGGAGTTGTGTAATTATGTATCCTTGAGTTTGACATTTTGGCAGGTCTTCTGTGCACACAAAGAATAGTTGGGGCATTTAACTCTACCTGCCACCTGCTGGTCTTTTGGCATTTACTGGAATAATATTGATGAAGTTCACTCTCAAATTCTGCCACAGAAAAGATGAATCCATTAATGAAATCCTTTTCTTAGACTGAATCTAGAATATTTCAATCAAGTTTTAAAGATATTTCCCTTCATTAGATAGTGTTGTTGTTAACTTCTTCTGTTTCTTGTCCCACCAGAACCGTCAACCAATGATGACTCAGATGAGTAGTGTGTCAAATGTGAACCTACCTCTTAGGGCCAGTGCTCCAAACCAGGTAGGTCACGTTGCTTTCATATAATCTGTCTGCACATACGTGTTGTCATGACTGTAATAGTGTTTAGTTTGTTAATGGCTTGCAACAAAAAAGACTTTTTTTAATTTCAATGTTAGTTATGCTGTTGACTTTAATGTACATCTTTGCCAATTTTCCCGGAGGGAACCTCCCAAAGGGATTAATAAAGTGCTCTGTCTGTCTGTCTGTCTGTCTGTCTGTCTGTCTGTCATCTATGAGATTTTTTCTGTTCCTTACAAATCATTCTCCTCCCACTTCCAGGGGACCATCAATGCTCAGATGTTGGCACAGCGTCAGCGGGAGCTGCTGAGCAATCACTTGAGACAGAGACAGCAGCAGCAGCAGGCCCAGCAGGTCCAGCAGCAACGGAGCATGGCCATGAGGGCCCAGGGCCTCAACCTGCCTCCCAACATGGCTGCCGGAGGCATGAGTAACCCCCGGATCCCCCAGGCCAACCCCCAGCAGTTCCCCTACCCGCCCAGCTACGGTACCAGTACAGGCCTGGCCTCGCCACCTCCCCCTACCAGCCCCTTCTCCTCCCCTCTCTCCCCCAGCCTGCCCTCTCTCCCCCCCAACCCTCAACTCCACCTGCATGGCACCTCCTCCTCTTCCTCCACCTCCTCCTCCTCCTCACAGATGATGATGGGAAACACAAACATGATGGGCGGACAGTACGGGGCCGTACTCAGCCCCCAAATGCAGCACAGTGCCTTTCAGTTTCCCAACTCAGGTACTGCTCCCACACCCCAGCCTACCACACACTTCACCCTACAACCTGTGTGTGTGTGCGTGCGCGCCATTGTGTCTGTGTGTTGATGTGACTCTAGTTGCACAGCATCACATGCTTTGTAGTCGCGGCAATCATTTGATTCGCAACGTTACGCACTGATCAGCTGCCATTGAATGACCTAAATCATACTAAGCCTCTTTAATTTTATAACGTTAATGTTGCCAGGAAGCGTGCGCTAATGCTCCGTTCTGTGCATTGTCCAAAATGGTGTCCTGGTTATACACTCTTTATCCACCAGAGGGCACCAAGAGCACAGTAATCAAAGCTTAACACCAGCTACCATTGATACCTGACTCTGTTGATCGTGAGCAGGCAGAGCAGTAATCAAGGCTGTACCTGTCAGTCTCATGTAATCTTGACTTAACATGATAATTTCATATTATACTGATTTGTGTAATGACATGTTTGATTTATCTTTTACTCCCCATTCTGATTCTGGCCCGTGGGTTTGTACAGAGCAATAACTTCTGCCACACATGACTTCGCTCTTTCCCTATTCTCCTAAGCCATCACCTTTATTCCCTTTCTTCCTAGTTCCTTGCCTGTTCTACATTACGTGCATGTAGGAAGTAGTAACTGCCTGTCAATAAGTCTAAATGCAGACTGACATAAACAGTCTTCAGTCACGCTAATCATCATGCTTGCTCAGTCACTCATTCACTGCCAAAATGTTCATCTTTATGTGGCATGATTGTGTAATTTACCTGGAATGCTAACATGTTTAGCCCACTCAGTTCACTGGTTTGTAGTTGAGTCTCTGCAGGTCCAGTCTGGTTGACCTGTCTCGATCCACCACAGGTATGAGCCAACAGGCAGACGGAGGCTTCGGAGGTCCCGGCACACCGCAGAGCCCCCTGCTTTCTCCGCGCATGGCCCACACACAGTCCCCAATGATGCAGCAAGGCCAAGGAAACGCTGCTTTCCAGGGCTCCCCTGACATGAACGGCTGGCCACAGGGCAACATGGGAGGCAACAGGTACAGATGGATAGAACTTACTTCTAAATAAACTCTTTTGTGTCTGATCAGACCATTAGACTCAATGAGACTTCCAATAGTATCAATATATCTGATGTCAATAATGAACTGACAATAGCTAATTTATACTCTTACTTTTAATGGTACAAATTTGCCATAATGTGAACAAAAATATTTTTACTCACTAATTCCATGACACTGACATCCTTGTTTACCTAATAGTGTAGCAGTCAGCACAAGTAATTCCGTAGATTAAAATCATTTGGGAAATATATTTTCTGTTATTTGTAATAGTCAAAATTAGATATGTTTGATTATGGCAAATATCATAATCCCACTTATTTCATCATTTTACCATTATATCACACAATTACTTATTGACTTTGGAAACATCATGCATTACTGACCTTTTAGAAACAGTGGATTTTCTGCAACTTTGATTAAAATTCAACTAAAAAACAAATAAATGATTGAGATGGGTTCAGCAGCATCATGAGCTTCACTGTGTCCTAAACTAGCATCGATGAGTGTGAGTTTCAGCTTTTAGGGACGGTACACTGCTGTAAAAGGAAGCACTGTGCTGGAGTTATAACACAAGACAAAATAAGAGCATCATATTATTTTGTTTTCATAATCATTGAAAGACAAAATCATAACTGGAGGTAAATTTCAATTAATTGCCCATCCAGGTCAAAATGCCACATTTTAAATAATGTTCAGATTCAAACAGAGTCCTTCCAAACATCCTCAGTGCTCCTGATGGATCTGTACAATGTCTGAGCTCACCCATCGTGATGAGTGGTTTTGCTTTTCCTCCCCTGTCCCCAGTATGTTCTCACAGCAGCAGGCGTCACCGCAGTTCACCCAGCAGAATAACAGCAACATGTACAACGGCAATGGCATGAACCTCAACAATGCCTCCATGGCCACCAACATGGCTACCAGCAGCATGAGCAGCATGGGCCAGATGGCCGGACAGATGAGCGTCACGTCCATGGCCTCAGGGCCCTCACCCGGCTTACCCTCCATGGGGCAAGAACAGGTAAATACTGGGCCAATCCTGACACATTCGTTCTCTAAATGGGGTAAAAATTAAGACACTTTTGGAACTGGTAGGCGCAAGAGTCACCCAAACTTTAGCTGTTTTCAAGCACTTCTCAGTTGGCCATCATTAAGCAAGCTCAGAACAAATTGGAGCTTTTCAAGTGGCATCCTCAGGGTGTACCTTGGAGGAATTTAAGTCCGCTGCTGCCAGGCTTAAGCCTTAGAGGTTAACAAATGTTTTACACAGTAATCGGGGGACCAAGAAAAACTAAAAGCTTCATCTTTCTTCCTCACCACTCCAGGCTGCTTCTGTGTGTTTGTCTTATCGTAAGGCCCTAAGTGTTTGGGTACACTTATTGAACAGCCGCGCTAGTGAATAATTTACTCAGTAGTTTACGTAACTCCTCCAGCTGGACTTCTGATGCTTCATTTGAACTTAGAGGACAATGATGTAATTAGCAGCGGGCACTTTAGAGCCAGACCATTTAGACTATATAGACGTTACTGTATGATGGTCAAAGGCCAAGCCCGTCTGGACTCGAGACTAATCAGCTGGTTCGCCTAACATGGAAAACCTGACTCCTTATGGCCCAGATGTGTCAAACTTACACATCCACTACACACATACAAGCCTAACAGCATTTGATCCAGCAAGATGACCAGTCAGACTTTCACTTGAACGTAGACAACTAACCTCAGTCACTCGTTAAAAATCAGGTAAAGGTACAAATGCTTTCACTTCGTCAGCGCTCATATCTGGTGATTATTTAATGTCAACCAAGTTAATCCTTCTTCCTTTGTCTCCCTGTAATTGTTAGCTTGGTATGTGGAATGCACTGTTGTTCTCCATGATGCTTTTAAGCCCAATAAAGGGCCATGAATATTTAACCAAGGTACTGCTGTTTGATTGTCTGCACTTCAGACTGTTGTAACATACCAGTATATCTGTCACTTGATTTATCCTCCTTCCAGGATTATAGAAATATATTGGCACTTAGATAATTTCAATTATTTACCGTTTGGCCATTAGTGCAGGCTTTTGTGATTTACTGCCTTGTTTTAGGCTTGATGGTGTTTTCCAAGATGGTTTCTAATTGTTTATAGTCTTTTGCACACGTGGCTGATTTACTCCAGACAAGTTCAAGTTCTGCGAGTTCAACTCAACCAATAACTTCTGCTGCTTGATTGTGGATTTATTATTAAATGCTTTACAAGCTGGGACTCACCGTGTGTTGTTTTTCTGCAGAAATACTGTTGACCCTCATGGAGTTCCTAACCTGAACCTCAGTGATCAGCTGGCACAAGGAGCACGTCGGCCCTTTAAAAATTGTACAAACACGTAACCAACCGACTGCCCCTTGAACCAGCCAGGCCGTGCCCTGACCCCGTCTCCGCCAGCCCGGTGTTTTGCCGTCTGTCCCAGCCGGGCGTCTTCGGCCGCCTCCGGAGGAGCCCGGCCCCCGAACAGACACCGGAGCGTGAAGAGGGCTGGGGGAAGGATTGTGGATCTCTGTACAACATGCCTAACCCTCCTGGAGGAGAGCCTTGTGATGAGCCAGTCTGTCTGCCTGTCCAGCTGCATTCACCGTAGTGTGACTTACTGTAGGCCTCCTGGTAGGGGGGACACTGACCTAAGGGGGCAGCAGTGGGTGGGATCCCTTGCTCTGATGAATGTATTCCTCTCAGTGGACAGCGGCCATTTACAATCTCATCTCAAAAAGAAAAAAAAAACAACGTACACTGATATTTCTTTCGTGTCCTACCTTTCTCACACATTGGTGACATTTCCACATAGTTCCAACATGGCAGCAAAGACTCCAAGTTATGTTCACGATTATGGATGGAGCTCAAACACTTAGCCGGTTTTGCCTTTTTTTGCTGTTCTTTATTTTATTATTATTTTAGTTTCTTTTTCTCTCTTGTCGTGAGAATTAAGATGTAGAATGAAGATATGGTTGAAAAAAACTGATCTTGAAAAACACTGCAGAAGAATGGTTTGAGTGGAATGGTGATTTGTATGATTAGACTAATTTAGTCAAGAGGTTTATATAGTGTATTAAATTAAGTTTTATTTTTCTGTATAGATTCATTTTAATTATTGTAGATGATTCTTTATCCTAGTAGCAATGAGAAAAAATATTTCTTAAAGTGTGAAAGAGGCACTTTTTTTTATAATTTTAACAGTAATGGTTGTATTCTTTCTGAGAAGATTCTTCTATTAACCTGAATAATGGATTATGCTTTGGTCCTGTAGTTTCAGAAGAAGATGTCAAAATCATATATGGTTTAAAAATGAATTACAGAGATTGTACATAACAATAAGTAAAACGTTTTCTTTCCTATTTATTTTATTCCTTAGGGTTTGGTTCCCCCGTCTGGTCACAACTGCCTCTTGAAGCAGAGCAGGGTTTGTTTGTTTTTTTCTTTTCTTTTCTTTTCTTTTTGGGAAGTGGAGTGGGAGCCTTCACGTTCTGATGTTCTGGTACGATGCAGACATGGGTGGGGGGGGTGGGAGGTGGGGAAGGGTTGTAAGGGGGTGTGCTGTGTATACAGTGTACAGATTATTGCTTGCTTCTCTGCCTTTAGCATAGAACACCACACAAAAAAGGAAAAAAAAAAATACAACTTCAACACAGCCATACAATAACTCAAAAAAAAATAACAGAAGTGTGCTTTCTATGTTGTCTGGAGTGAAAACTGCTTCATACAAGCTGCTAGGTGCAAAATGTTCTGGTGTGATGTAAACAAGCAATAACGATTACTTGAGAAACTCTTGGGGTTTTTTTGTGCTTTTGTTTTTGTAATTTTTGTACAGTTTCCTGAATAAAAAGGACACATTTTTGCTCCACGTTTGGATGCAGTATTAAACACAGTTTTTTATTGCAGTTTGTACCAAGAAAGTCTACATCCACACACAGCGTTCCTGTTAGATTATGCAGCATTGGCTGAGGCCTGGAGAGGGAAGTCGTTTGTGATCCCCTTGTTGACACACGCCCTCTCTGCCTCCAGCCACTCTTCTATAGCAGAGGTCAGAGTTAAGACTGCACGGTTCATGAGACCTGCTCTGACAGACACTTAGCCATATTTTATGACCTCAGGCAGTTAGTTCAACTATAAAGTGTTCAGTAATGACATGCTATTCTTGTGGCCCCAGCAGGGGTTCGGTTTGACCTTCACAAGATCTAAAGCAAGTCATCTTCTCTAACCTCAAAAGTACATTTTCCTCAAAAAAAAAAGCAAAACTTTTTATATCAACTATTTTAACCCAGGACAGACTTGGAGCAAGCCAAATAATCCTCACCTTTCAATTGGATTTCTGAATTCTACCAGCTTTTATTTTCATAGTGAGAGACGACCTGTTGGTTCGCACGCTTTGAGGCCCACCGAAAACGAGAAATTTACCATGATGTCACTTAACAGGGTCTAATGTCGATGTTGCAGCATTAAACAGGAAGAGAATCATTCTGAATGTATTGTCATTTTAAGGCCTAAGGATGTGACTGATGGTGTGTATTGTCAACATGTTGACAGCACGTGTGTTGTACAGTTACACCGTGCTCTTCTCAGCATTTAGATAGGAAGTTGTCCATTGTTGCTTCTTTATTTTTGAATTAAGTTCTACATTCGATTCCAAGCTGTAGCAAGTCAACTTTGGGACAAAGGTAGTCTGCATCAATGCTTCGGTCGTCGTCGTCGTCGTCGCAGATGTCCTGCAGTTGTTTTGCTGCAGGCTGACAGGAGATCACACTTTTTTGATAAATGCTGTTTTGATTGTATCATACAGTAGTGCAGAACAAGCCTTTTTGAGCCATTTTAAAGAATGATTCACAGCCCTTTGCAAATTTCCAAAGATTGTCAAGATTTTGAAAAAGATTTAAAGCCATGTGGTAGCAATGCATTTTTTAGCATTTATAATGAGGACAGGTGCAAATAAATGATTTTGCCCCTTACAAATATCCAGGCTTTGGACCCACTAAACGAAAATATTGTTTTTTTCTCTTTAACTTATGGTTTTGAAGAACTTTAAATGCCCTTTTTGTATTGTCTGCCAATTTCTTAGAGCTAAGATGCAACCTTGAAATGCTAAAAACCCTAGCATAATGCCTTAGATTTCGTCCGTTCTCGTTCTTGTACATTACACCACTGTCTGTATAAATTTGTATAATGACTTGTGTACAATATTGAATGGGTGCATCACAGTTGAACTGTCCTTCATCATTGCTCTCTGTTCTGTGTTGGGTTAAAGACTCTCTTATTTCATCTCCTGCCCCCGCCCCCCCTTCACTGTTTGTATGGAAAAAGATGATACATAGGGATATTGAAGCAATATGTAATATACTATATGGACTTTCTGAAGAAAGCTTACTGTTGTGTTTTCCCCAGATATTTTTTTTCTGCATTGTTCACAGGAATCACACTGTATACCCGCATCCATCTTTGTATCCCTAGTGTGTGTGAGCGTTTTATGCAAAATTAGATATACAAGAGAAGTTAAAAACCACAGTTATGCAAGTTGTGAACTAATATGGCTTCGCTGATGCTATTTGCCTTGTAAATAAAGAATTCTGTTATTGCAGTATTTAATCGAGTGACTCTTATTTCGTGTGATTGAAAGTGAAGGTTTTTTTTCCCCAGTATATAAAAATGCATGTAGAACCAAATGTTTAGTTTTTTTAGACTGAAATGGCAAGAAAAAACAGATTTTTTTATTATTTTTTATTTACAATAGGACAAACTGTAAATTCAGTAACGGACTCAGTAAATGTACTGATTGTTAAAATGTAATTACTTTAAAATTCATAAACTAATTTTAAAGTGATTACAATTTAACAGTAAAATATTGCATTTTAAATTAACAATAATGCATTAGAAATGGCATAAATATTACTTTACTCGGAAATGTTAATATTTTCCTTTAATGTAATTTAGGAAGTTTTCTTTTTGTTTACATGCTGCATTCACTGTAATTTAATGCAAATAACTTTAAAATGAGCTTTATAAATGCATGAATTAATATGTTAACCTATTTATTTATTTGATGCCTATAGGGACAAGTAGACCAATAAACAGCAGAATTTTGTCTATTGTTTAACACTGCTTGTGATGCCAGTTCGAATGAGCCTTTAAACAAATAACAAAAAAATACATACAAAACAAAGTCAACAAGCAACTGCATTCAAAATAGCACAAAACACTTTGATTGAGCAGAATTACCATAAAAGTCAGTGATAGTAACCAGATCCCTATAATATGCTGCTAAATAATTCCAAAGTATGGCAAGAGATTTGTTTCAATTCTACTCATTTTCTCAATGAAGTTTGGTGCAGTGAGAGAGATGCAGCTGATAAATGCCTTCTTTTCTCTCCTCCTAATTCACCACATCCAAAGCATAACAACACATGTCCATACTCCACGGGGGGTCCCTTAGATAAAATCCTATCAAGTGTGTGTGTGTGTGTGTGTGTTGGGGTGGGGGTCCTGGTATGGAAATGTTTGGGGACCTCTCTCAATCGGCCTCATTGTGTAGAAAGCAGGCTGGTGTGGAGAAGTTAAAGAGGTGGGTTGTCCCTGAGAAAATGTATTCCTGTGGGTGGCATTGAGATGCATGAGGTCGAGCTGATTCCTGGCCAATAGGAGGAAGGTGCTGGGGAGCATCTTCAGCAGACCTGACTGTGTGCAGCAAAGGTGCCCTCAGATGACCACAGAGCAACACACAGACTGAGAGGAAAGAACGTATAGATAACTGAATTTAAACCTGCCGAGCTTCTTCCTTCAAAATCTGGAGGCTTTACATACAGGAGGCTGTTTGAACTGAAGCCTGTGGACATGACAGAGACAACGCTGTGAAGCATCTCCAATTTATTTAACAAGGTAAGTTTCTTTTCCAGTTCACTTTATGTCGGAAATTTATATGCAGCTTTGTGACTCTTTTATGTGATGGGCTCATTTGTATAATAAAAACACTGTAGGATTAAAAGTCAAATGTGTCCAAGAAGCAGACTTTATTCCTTTTCTGTTAAATCCCAAATTCTTGTTTCACTTTGCTTAATTATAGGCCATTATTTTCCCACCTATTGCTTTTTGTGCAATCATTGTAAGGTAATAGTAAACTCTATAAAAGGCTTCATTAACGTTGACCTCTGCTCTGACCGACTGTTTGTTAATTAGTGTCATGACCCTGATTTGTCTCTCTGTTTACTGGTTGATTGGTAAAGAGGTTTCCCCCAAAAAACAGCATCTCTCATTTAAAGCCTGTGATGAACATCTGATGTTTGTGTCCCCTCGGCTGGAAATAGTGCAGAATCGGCTGTCCACTGTCATTGTGGGCTGCTTATAATGCAATAGCTCTGATCCAATATTTGTTTCCATCTGCAGTTTGTGTGGCTTTTATTTCTTTCTTTCTTTTTTTTTTTTTTTTTTAAAAGAATGCATTAAAACATTTTTATTCTCATTGAGGGAAAGGGAATTTGCAGCCTATTGTTCCGGTCATCACTTCATTTCCTTTCACTATTTGCTATGACTATGATATTGCATGAGGATCATCCAGTTTACAAACCTATACTTACATTTTTTCCTTACATTAAAGACATAACAAAAGTTCAACTGATTCAGGTTTGGTCAACCTGTTTTGATGTCATGCTTCATTTTTTTTTTAAGATCTCTTGCATTAAACTTTAATAACTCCCTCCCCCTCCTCTCTTCTCTATCTCTCCCTCCTCCACTGAAGGCTTCACCTCCACCTCCATCCGAGCCTCAGCTTCACCCCCCCTGCTGTCATGTCAGTGTCTCTGTCCAGCCTCCCTGCGGTGCTGAAGGACAGGAGCTTCCAGGCCGGGATGCTGAAGGGCAGCCCGGCTCGGAGCTTCTACCCTCTCCCCCACCACCACCACCACCACCAACACCACCACCCCTCCTCCTACATGGACTTCTTCCCCCGGACGCACCCCCTCCTCCACCCGCTCAAGTCCCTCGGCCGCCTGGTGTCGGACACTCGCGCGCCCCCGCCGCTGGGAGCCGCTCCCTACCTCGGAGCCTCGGTCCTGCACGAGCACATGTTGGCCGGCTTCCCTTACCTGAGCCAGGTGCTGCCCTCCTCCAGGCCGGAGGAGCCGGCGGAGCCCCCGGCCGGTCCCCCGTCCTCGGACTTCAGTAGCCCGTCCAGCGAGAGGTCCTCCTCCTCCTCCTGCGCCTCCTCCACCACCTCCCCGCCTCAGGACAGTCTGCTCCGGCTCCGCAGCGCAGAGGCGTCTCCGGAGAAGAGCTCCTACAACTTCAGCGAGGACGAGCTGTTCATGGTGCTGTACGGATACTCCGGCAGCCAGGAGAGGAGCGTGGGCCACGCCATATCAGGACTGTCCCTGCCCGAGCAGCCAGGTGAGAGAGAGCTTCTTACTGACAGCCTGAGAGACAACATCTGCAGAAACACATCTGGAAACCTGCCTGATGACTGTAGATCTAATAATGATTATAAAGCTGATTCTAATACTGATTATTAATTATAGATTTGTGTTTCCTTTCTTTCCAGTTTCTGATTCTCACACAGTCTAATATTAGTATAATATAGTATTAGTGTAATAGAAGTAATAATAATAAAGGTGTTAATATTGCTTATCAATTTAATTTGATCAAAATAGTTTTGTTCCTGCAGGAATCATTAAGACACACATGAGTTTTATTCCTCATTTTCTCATCTGTTTTTTGTTTATTTGTTGTTTTTGTTTTATTTCCATTTTCAGGCTCTCACATATTCTAATAGTTTAATATTGCTTATCAATTTTATTAAAAAATGGTTCTGTTCACCCAGAAATTAGATTAAAAAACATATCATTTTTATTCCTCATTTTCTCATCTGTTGTTTTTCTTTCCAGTTTCGGACTCACACAATCTAAGTTTAGCCTATGAGATCTGTAGTCTAGTATATAGTTTTTTATTTTATCAAAAATCGCTTTGTTCCCCCAGAAACTGATTCAGGAGCACATGAGTTTTATTCCCATTTCTCAGCTGTGTTGTTTTTCTTTCCAGTTTCTGACTCTCACCTCCTCCCTCTGGACAAAGAGACCCTTGACCTTCCTGAAGGTAAGATCTGCCAGCTTTCTCTTCATAAATCAGCCTCCTCATCAGGACTGAGATTTGACCCGGTCTTGTCACCATGTTGCAGGGTTGACCGTCCTTCAGGTTGCGTGGGGAAACGTGTCACACCGTGGAGTTTTCACAGACAAGGGCAGCATCCCTAAAGGGACGCGCTTCGGACCTTTCCAGGGAAAACTGGTCAACACCAGTGAGATTAAAACGTACGACGACAACACTCTGATGTGGGAGGTAATGTGTTTTAATCCTTTGTGATCCAAGTCATGTGCAGATGATCAAGAAATGAGTCTGATAGTTAGAACTCTTTTCCTCCTCTCAGGTGTTTGAAAACGGCCGGCTGAGTCACTTTGTGGATGGAAGAGGAGGCTCAGGGAACTGGATGTCTTTGGTGAAGTGCGCCCGCTTCCCAGACGAGCAGAACCTGATTGCAGTGCAGGTCAAGGGTCAGATCTTCTACGAGGCCTGCAAAGAGATCCGACCGGGGCAGGAGCTGCTGGTGTGGTATGGGGACTGCTACATGCAGTTCCTGGGCATCCCTCTGACCCTGAAAGACCCCACAGAGGACAACACCATGGCTCCTCCTGCAGAAGGTCAGAATCTAACCTCCTCACCTCCTGTTCATTGAACTCTTTCATCAGTTTTATCATCATTCCTAACATATTCTGTTCTATATTTTCCTCCAGATGCTGGCGAAGGTTTCAAGTGTGACAGATGCGGGAAGGTGTTTGCGTACAAATACTACAGAGACAAGCACCTGAAGTACACACGCTGCGTGGACCAGGGCGACAGGAAGTTCCCCTGTCACCTTTGCAACAGATCGTTCGAGAAGAGGGACAGGTTGAGGATCCACATTTTGCACGTCCATGAAAAGCACAGGCCTCACAAGGTACTGAAACACTCAGTGTGTGTGCGTGCATGTTGGCTGCATTTAGTGCATGTTGTCTATATCATCCATGACATCATTGCATCATGCTTAAAGGTGCATGCTAAAATTTGTGTGGTGCTGAAAGAACAGCTCCTCCCTGAAAAAACTGAAGCTTCTGGTTTCATTAGGCCTCATAAAAAAAGGAAAATTACTGTAAGACCTCTTTGTGGTAACTAAACAAAATCAGTAATTTTAAAAAACACATGCATTTTTTTCATAGAAACCCTTAAATATTATGCATCGCCCTCAATTCTTTCTTAAGATCATAATCAGTCTTAAATGTGGATGAAGTCTCTCATTAAAAAAAGCACATCTTCCCTAAATTTTAAATAACTAAATGTCTCTAATGCTAATGTCTTGTATCTGTGTCCTGCAGTGTTCAGTGTGTGGAAAGAGCTTCTCCCAGTCCTCCAGTCTCAACAAACACATGCGCGTGCACTCTGGAGAGCGACCATACAAGTGTGTCTACTGCAATAAGGTAAGAAACCCTTTTCTCTTAAAATCCTTTGAAATGCATATTTAAAATTGATGTAGCCCTTATACCTAAATTATCAGAACTAGAAGTTTCCTTTTTAAAGGAAAATGTCTTCAAATATTCAGCAAAATTTTTAAGTTGAATTTGTTATATTGTAAAAAAAATAATAAAATAAAATAAAAAAAATCGTGTAATATATATTTTCAGTAAGACACAAATGTAGGTTGTAGATTGAAGAAGATAAATATTGATGTTTTAAGCATTAAAGACTTGTTTCCAGCTGTTTCCCCAAAATGGAAGAATTTTTTTTTTTAATTTCCTTTTTTTTTTTTTTTCCTTATTTCCTTATTTACTCCTCCTCCTTCATCCTCCACACTCCGTTTCAAACTCGCACCATCTCGGATCCATTGACTTCTCCCTCGTTTCATGGTGCATTTGGCCGCAGTCCCTCATCATTGTTTCTCCCTCCGAGGAGACACTTACATGCTAATTATGGCCAGATGTACACCCACTCTTTTGTCTGCAGAGGTTGGACTTTTGAATTTACGACCCTGGAATGAGCACAAGTGTTTTTTGTTCTTTTTTTTACTACCCTTTTTTAAGGAGGTTTGGTTTAAACAAGTGGAGGGTTTAAGCAATAAGTCATATGAAAATTAAGAAGATAAAACAAAACAAAAAAAAAATCTTCTTTTGATCAAATGTTGCATAAAGTCATCATCTATCATTTTTGTTGCCAGAATTGTGTTATTATCATCTTCCTCACTCAGTGTTTTTCACCTCCCTCCTCTCCAGGCCTTTACAGCCTCCAGCATCCTGCGCACACACATCCGCCAGCACTCCGGAGAGCGGCCCTTCAAGTGCAAACACTGCGGGAAGGCCTTCGCCTCCCACGCCGCCCACGATAGCCACGTCCGGCGGACCCACGCGCGGGACAAGCCCTTTCCCTGCGACCTGTGCGGGGCTTCTTTCCAGGAGGAGCAGGAGCTTCAGTATCACATGAAGAGCCACAAAAGTAAGATGTTATTCTTATTAATGCAATAACAGGAGCTCAAGGCCTCAACGTGCAGATAATTTAGCACAAAATGCAGAATCGTCTAAATTCTGTTTTTAGCCTAAAAAAATATGAAATAAAAATAGTGCAAGTAAATTAAATAATTGAATATTAAGAGGCAATTTTGTTAAATATGATTTATTTCATCCCCTAATTGGGTAAATCTGTAATGAATTATCATTGCCCTATTTTTTATCAATGCAATATTTTTTTTTACTATTGCAATATTTTTTCATTATTGTAGTATTTTTATCAGTGCATTATTTTTATTATTTCAATATTTGTTATTATTGCAACAGGCTAAATGTGGGAATATGTCTTTGAATTGCAATCTTTGTATAAATGAGTGCTTTTTAAATTGACACTGGTTTTGTTTTAATTTACAAGCAGATTTTTGTCTTTAGTTTATTAATTCAGAAGAATAAATATTGCAAAAGAAAAATGTTGCATTCAATCCACGTTGAAATTTGCCTATTTACTGATCTGTTTTCTCTCCCTGCAGAAATCCTGGACAGCACATTTCTTCCACCTTCCCCTGGCACTGGATCACAGAAGGACTTTCCAGTAAAGGACAATTCAAAAACACAGAAAAACCTTCCTTACAACGGGCTGACTGTTTTAAATCCAGAATATCGACCCTGGAACTAAACATGAGCTAAACTGTAACATGCAAATCGTGTTTAATATTTAAGAGGTTTTTCGATGGTGAATAAAAGACTGAAACCATACAGGAACATTATGGTAACACCATGAGGGATAAATACATAAATAAGGCCTATAAGGTAGGATCTCGTGGTTTTTCTTTATGTAAATTCTGCTTAACAAAAAAAAAATTGTTCTATAATAAGTCTATTTAAATAGGCTCATGATAATTGTTGGCAAAAAATGTGTCTAAATCTATTTATACTATGTTAAAATATGTTGTCTGTTGTTTTGTGGCTTAAAGCTTTTACTCTGCAATGGTTTTGTGAACCCAATGTGCTTCAATAATAACAACTATTATTATTATTATCATTATTATTATTATTATTTTTATTATTATTATCATGTTGGGTTTTCTTGCATCGACTAAGCTTGAAAAGCAAAGCTATTTTTATCATTGTAGATTTGAGCTTATTTGTGTATAAAATAAATGTTATACCCTCTCTTAATTTATAATGTACGATAATATTTTTTACTGTAACGTGAGGCTGCAAAAGCAAATGTGTCCTCCTTTGTTCTGCTTTTTCATGGTTAACAAATTAAAAAAGATCAGAGCATGGAAAAAAAGATTGTTGGCTTTGATTTTTTAAATTTCAGATTAGCACAAAATAGAGTTTAAAAAAATATTACTGCAGCACAAACTTTCCATTTGGGCAATGTGAGTTTTTAATATCTATGATATTTATCTAATCTTTGTACATGTAGTTCTTTTTTGTTTGTATATTTTAAATATAATAGAAGCAATATCAATTTAGTTATTTTATTAGTATTAGTATGCAGTTAAAATGATCATGTTATGCTGTAAAATTCAGATAATGCTTCATTGTCTTGGTTAACATTTTTTCAGACAGTTGCATTTGTGTGTATCTGCCTAGTTATCCCCTGTGCATCAGTCCAGTCAGTGCATGTGTCCCTTTGTGTGCATCTCCTGTTTAGTGTGTTTCTGTGTAGCCGAATGACGGATTGGAGACAGTGTGCCGGCAGTAAAAATGAACAAACCCCGGTGGACCAAATGAATGACAATGGAGTGCAGCCGTAAGGTGGTCTATAGCTTCACACACAATGACTGACATCTGCCCTCACACTGTCACCAACTGTGCCACATGTGTCGTCCTGAGATAGATAGATAGATAGATAGATAGATAGATAGATAGATAGATAGATAGATAGATAGATAGATAGATAGAGTAGCTTGTGTGTGTGTGTGTATGTGTGTGTGTGTTGGGGTTAACTTGAGGAAATGGGTGCTGGTGGCTGCAGCAGCGTGGGGTCTGACAGATGACATAGTGTTCAGCTTTTGTCTCAGTGCTCTGTAATGTCACCTTTAACCTCTGGGTCACCGAACGCCGCACTGAGGGCATGTAGTCGGACATCATAACGCTGTGACAGTGCTAAGTGAGCTCTGAAACACAGATTCGAGAAGAGGGAGAGGAGAAATACACCAAGCAAAAAGGACAAAAAAAAGAGAAGGAAGTGACCGTGAAAATGACAGTTTTTTCACAATAGTACATACAGTCTATGAGATAGTATTTTTCAGCCTATATGATCTGAAGACTTCCTGTTTTTGAGAGTGATAAAGAGCTGAAGATTAGACTCATGCATTTCATTTCTGTGCATCTCTCTGCAGGAAGAAGAGTAATAAAGTCAGTACATCTCTGCAAAGTCTCTCTGTTTATTTTCTCCACCGGATGGACGGCAGCCTTCAGGGTCAGGGGTCACCTCCTCGCTGAATGTTTAACAGCCTCCCTCTCCCTTCAAATAGCCAAAATATGGCTGCTTGAACAAGTGTAGATCACCCTTCATTGGCCCTGCGCCTCCCACCTATACAACCCTGGAGCCTTGGCGAGGGGCCGGCTGTGAAAAGAGATGATACTCCCCTCTGTGGCCTTCCAGGAGCAGAGGGGCGGAGGAGAGGGATGGGACGAGGGACAAAGACAAAAAGAAAGACAGAAGGAGAAAAAAGGAGAATGAGCTGCCAGAGCTGAAATACTGAGATTGTTAGCGAGCTGTGCTAAAAGACTGGTTTTACTAGCAGCGCTCTGATTGGCTGATTTAGGACTTGACGCTCCGGCATTGGAAGAATTTTTATCCAGGTCGTTTATATGGATTGATTTCACACTTAACCTCCTGGCAAGTTAACAGGGCCTCTGGAGGACTATCCATCAGATTAATCTCTATATTAATGTGATATTAATGATAGGAGGACTTTTATGGCGTAGGTTTGCTGAGGTCAATTCCCTCTGAGGTCCAAGTGAAAGGCCATAACTCTCTCCAAAACAAATGTGTGATGTTTAAAAGTCCCATGAATGCACTGAATTCGAGGCTGTGATCAATTCTTAATGTCTGTTGGTATAAAGAGGAGATTGCTTGTGCAGGGGTAATTTTACATTTGGGGCCACCTGTGTGCTTTCATGCTTTGTTAAATGCATTTCTTCATACAGCATGATTAATATGTTTCTTCTCTTCTCCTCTCCTCTCCTCTCCTCTCTTCTCTTCTCTTCTCTTCTCTCATGCTCGTGGAGCTGAGTGGTCAAATGCTCTGATGTATTAGCTTCTATTGATTGCCTAATAGCTGCCACTGTAGTGTGTGTGTGTGTGTGTGTGTGTGTGTGTGTGTGTGTGTGTGTGTTCACTGTAGTCTGGCTGATGTTGAGGCTAGCCCCCCGTTTCCAGACAGACCTCAGACTCTCAGCTGAGTGGACTCGTAAACTACAGCCACACCAGCTCTCTCTGTCCATCTGTGCCTCAGTCTGCCTCAAACCGCATGAAAACTCAGCCATGATGAAGATGGAGAATTCTTTTCTCTTTTCACTTTTTAAGCAATATCAGATCACATGCTCTAGAAAAACATATTCTTATCACTGTTTAGCTCAGCAATTCATCTTCTGCTCTCTCTCTCTTTCTTTCCATTGAGAACCATCCAAAAAAAAGCTGTAATTTTTTAATTTTTTCATGAATTTAGTTTTGTAAAATCAGCCTAATTGAAAAACAGCTTTACCTGCACAACAGCTATATTTCTCGTCATGCTTTATTTTTACTCATTGCACATTGTTTCAAAAGATTTGATGACGTTAATTTGTCCACCTTAACTGAAGCACTGCTACTTCCAGCTGTTTGAAATGTGCTATACAAATAAAGTTACCATGTTTCTTTAGATTTTGTTTTATTTGCACAGACAGTAAATACAGTCGTCCTGGAAACAAACCTCTCTGTTACTGATTAAGCTTTGCTGCATTTCAATGGCTGTTCTTTACTCTGAACTTTAGCTTTAACCAGCTCGTGTCACAGCAGCATGTTATCAGTGTGACTCCTGCCTTTAAAGACACATTCGAGTGAAGTCATTTAAGTTTGAATGGATCCACTGAGCTGTGCCCCCCTGATCAGCTTGTGTCCTGCCATTCATGCCTCAGGTTGGAACTGTTGTTGTCGGCCGGTGATTTCCACTGGGACGGCGGCCGGTGCAGCAGGAGACAGGCGGAGAGGCTCAGCGGCCTGCATGCTGCTCGCTGGATGAAAGGCAGATCAAACACTGTCTGTAAAGCCTCTCCATATTGCTGCCCAGCACTCAGTGTGTGTGTGTGTGTCTTCTAGGTGGGATTGATGGTGAGGAGGGCAGATGGCCTTATCCTTCTCTGTGGGGGCTGGTGTGAGGTTCCACTGTGGTCCCACGGGGCAACATATTTAGGCCTACCGCCCCCCGACACACACACACAACATAACCCCCAAAGTAACCCATCATAAAACCTACTGTATAACTGATCTATCTATCTATCAATACTTGTGAAAGAACTTAAAAACAACATTATTTCCTCACTCCTGTTTGAACTGTTTAACCCCTGATGGACTGCTGGGCTCTTCTTTCAGGCCGATTCATATGCAACAGTGCTGAAAGGACTAAATCTGCTTGTAGCTTGACATCTGGCTTTGTCATTCGGGATGTTAGAAAGTGTTATAGGCTTCTTCTCCCCATGCATCACGCTTTACAATAGTTCCCTGAGTGCTATTTGTGTGTCTTTATGCGCAAGGCTATTTCATGTGCCTCACTGTTATTCCTGTGGGTGATGAAGTTAGCAGTGTTACAGCACTCCTACCTCCCTCCCTCTCTCTCACACACACACACTTCTCTTTTTTCTTGCCTCCCTTAATCTGTTTTTGTGCGTGCATGTTTCCTCATATATGTGCAAGAAATTCCAGCTGCTGCTCTCTCGCCTCCAACAAAAATTGATTCAAATTCTTTACATGTGTTGGTCTGAAAAACCATGTAATTCCCGTGTGACAGTTACATCATGGTTTTGGTCGCCCCTGTTGTGCCTGGCTCTATTCTCAGGCGAATGTTCCTCTCGGTGGGGTCACGGTGTTGAAAGGCCCGGGATGACTTACACTGGTACTTTAGGACAGTTGGACCTCATGCTGCTACGACACTATTGGTCAGAGGAAAGACACACGCTGCTGCATGCCTGCATAAATCCCCTGGTGTGAGCACCCCCCCAGGAATTTTACATGTAGACATTTGGAATCCAGTTTGAAATTGAGATTTCATAAAATTTGGTTGGGCTGAGATCAGAGGGGGATTTGAATGTTGAAAAGCTTGAGAATGTGTACTTTCTGCCAGTCAAAGAAGGAGTGCATGTGTTGTCCCTCAGGGAAGGATTTACAACATATGGACACTGTACTCCTGCCACATGCGCATCCATGCACAGACGAGGTGACCTCCCTGCCTCTAAAGATGTTTGCTGTTAGTCCAACTAATCCCAACTAAGCTGTCCATTTAGACAAACACCTAGAGGGCAACACTGATGCATGGCAGACATCGACTCCAAGCTATCCTGTCAAATAGAGATCTGTTTGCTTTCTGTGTTACTGTCGGAGAAGGGGGGGGGGGGGGGGGGATGGGGGAGTGCGTTTTATATATATGAGAAAAAGGGTTAGAAAGAATCATATGTCACATGTCAGAGAGAGACAGAGTGAGACAAAGTAAAGGAAGTGGAACTTGAAGTGGATTAGCTAATAGGCACTCTTGTCTTTCCCTCACCTCCCTCGTTCCCTTCATGTCGTCTTCCTCCTGCAGAATGCACAGTCACCGGCCACACAGGACAGCTGATGATTGATTTCCCCACGGACCATCACGAGAGTACATGAGCGAGCCGCACGGCGCAAAACCGAGCCCTCGTGCACACACACAACACGCCACGGAGAAACACACACACACATGAAGTAATGGACAGAGAGGTGCGGGGGGGGGGGGTAGGTCAGCTACATATCCATCAATAGCTGTCAGTCACATTTAACAAAAGCTAACAGCACAAAGACAAGGGAGGACAACTGCTTTATCAGCTAGTTAGTTCCCTCCTCCTCTCATCACCTCCTCGGCCTCCATCGCCCTCTCTAATCAAACTACCTGCATCAGCTTATAGTCTGATTCAAGGGGTGAATAATGTCATTAAACAAATTTCAGGTGTGAGGCAGGAAGATTAAACCCAGGGGATGATTGTGAGTCTGAATCATGGGATGGAAGTTTTCAGATCCCACCAACAACCTCCTATGTTTTTCTTACTTGTGCACGATGTGTTTAACCTGCCGCCATCAGCTGATTTGTAGCAGCTGCTGAGGTTTAGTTTGTTTGTGACGCCTTTAAATCGCCTCCCTCGAGCCAGAACCGTGATACGCTGTCAAACATAAGTGTGATTATACATTTCTTTGGATTTTTTTGGCTCTAAATGGGGGGATAATGGTGCAGCTCAGAGGTTGCACAGTCAGCTCCCAGTGGCCAAAATCCAAATGTGAGTGTTGACATGTTTGCAGTCAATGACACTTGTGATGCTAAAACGTTGATGTCAGGGTCAATATCCTCCTCATTCAGACTCTGCTCCTTCCTTCCGCAGTTTCCCAACCAGGTTATATAGTCTCTGCTGCTATCACAGATACACTTCCATTGTTCAGGGGACAATTGACCGTGACCCCAGGCAGCTCCCAGAGGCCCGCAGGGTCAAAGGGGAGAAGAAGCTGAAGGGCCCTGGGGTGTGGATGTTTAGCAGCTACCTCGGGGCCGGAGCGGCTGTTTAAGCACCTGATGCTTTGCGATAGTGCCAAACATTGAGTTTAGAGCTGAAAGGTCTTAAACCCGCTCATCCGGGAGACGTGAGGCAATGATTCAACGGCAAGCGCGTTGACAGTGATGGAGATGAGGACTGTGAAGGATGAGGCGGGCACTGAGTGCACTACCACAGCTACAGAGTGTATGTACTTTGTTTGTCCTGCAGCGTGAGTGTCTTGGCCCTGCAGCCCACCCCCCAACCCCCCTTCAACAGTCAGTCATGATGGCTTTTTGACAGTGGAGCTGGTAGACAAATGCCCCCTCTGTCCTGCTGAAACATTCATGAAGCCTTATGACCCTCTCCTCCACCTAATGTACCCTAACAGACCTTTATGGCTTCTTTCTAGCCTAGCACCACCTCAGCGCTGCTTCCCGGCATCTAACTCCTTAACACCCCTGGCCTTTTTACGCCCCTTCAGCAGTCTGTTGGAGAGGTCTCGGACTAGTAAGTCGCCCTGAGCGGAGGAGCAACGGCTGCAGCACGATTAAAGCGAGCTGCAGGTGAGTATGCACGTGTCTCCGCCTGGTGTCTTTTGGGGGCGGTTCAGGCTGACTTTGTCACAAGCTTCCAGTGTCATGTTGTTCCCCTGCTTTTTTTTCCTCCTCTCCTTCACGTGTGGTCATTGACAGTCTTTGTAATCCGACTCTCAGCGGCTCCATTGATCTGTTAAGATTGTCACTTTAAAAAAAGCCCCATTAGGGTTTTAAGGTTTGACAGTTGATATCAACATCCTTTAGTGTTGTGACGCACAGAAAAGTCAGGGAGTAAAGGTTGCTGGATGGGAGGGAGGGATTGGCGGGGGGCTTACTATTTTTACACCAATATGTGTGTGTATGTGCAGATTTTTTTACAAACAGAAAAACATGTTAAAAACAAACAATTGACTACTTTCTTATAGATGATTTTGCTTTTTTTTTCTGGTGTGTCATGTTTGATGTCATGAACATGCAGGAAAACAGCAGAAAGCAGCATGAAAGCATTTTTTAATATATCTTTTACTTCAGTCTCTTTTTCAAACTCTACACTGACCAAACAATGCTGTTGCATGTTGGTCCAAAACTGTAAAAAAATGACCAGGGAATGAATTCCAGTTGTGCCGATTTAGCGTATTTTCTGCTTAAGACAAAAGCTAAGATGTCAGTGTTCTTTAATCCAGTGTGAAGGAGGTAAGTGCAGAACTTTAAGATACAATGTGGAGAAAGTCAGACCAGGTACATTTATTTTTTTAACATGCCTCAAACCCAAAACTTGAAAACTTGAGTATAGCCTCCTCTAATGAGCAGAGTGACCTCAGCCGTCATTGGGGCTGGACACCGTGTCCTCTGTGTGTGTCCACTCTGTGTGGGTCCACAGGGAGATCTGGACCAGGCAGTGTGTTTTACTATTCTCCTGGCCTCCCCACTGTGTTTACCTCTCCGTGGTAAAAAATGCCATATGCTAAATGGGCTTGTGTTACGGCTCTGGTTACAAGGCGGACCGGCGGCCCCACACACACACACTCCGACATCAAGCAGAACGGATATCTAAGCCATATCCGAGCCTATAAAGTGGAGCTCCATTGATCTGTTTATGCTTTTTTAACAATCTCCAACACATGAGATTCATCTCGGCCACAGACAATCTTCTGATGGTCATTGATTCATCTGGTAACACCAGAGCAATTAATTAGTGGTGGCAATCACTGCTTCTTTTTCAGTCAACCATTATCAAAGTGTTATCAGTTACCCTGTGACATTTGCTGTTTCAATTAGCTTCATAAATACTGTAATGAAATAGACCAGTGTGTTTTATATGAACTAAATACCCAATATTTTAAAAAAGGCACAACCCCTCACTTAATACAAACTACACATCCCAGACTACTTTATTGACAATGTTCTTATTGGCTGAGGTAATAGAAGTCACAGAAGATGGCTCAGACTCAAGATACGGTAAGAGTCAGTCTATATTTCTGATAATGTGCATTCATCAGAGGAAAACTGCAGAGCTCTGCAACTATTTTCTTCACTTCAGGATTTATTGGTGCCTGCTGAGTGTCTTGAGTCTGGCCATAAAATGTAGCCCTGGCTTTTTTAATGGATTTTGTGAAATAGATTCCTCTATTGTCAACTGTCTTCTCTTTGATTTTTTCAATTACAGGCTCAGTCTTTTCTTGCACATGCAAAACTGCTGCAACATATTTGATTCATCCAGATGCAGGTTGATAACTAAACTATTTAAAGTTTTCGGGTTTACAATGATTTACACAAAGTAAGTATTGAAGATATATTTAAAATGGATCCACTTGCCACATGCATGTAAACCTGAAGTACAAATAAGTATATGCTTACATTCACACACAGTTATGTACAATATACACATGGACACCTCCTGTTTTATCTGTTGTTATTCATCCTGAATCTTTTATATTTTATTTATATTTTATTTTGTTTTATATGCTCACATGTCTGGTTCAGTCAGGACACTCATATCTAGTTTTTAACCATTTATTGTAACAATATGCATTTTATCAAAACTTTTTTTATCTATCTAATTTTATTGTGTCAGGGAAACTAGGCAAGGATGGGGCTCTCCTCAGCTATATACATTACATGTTACAGTGCTTATTTTATGTAGGTATGTATGTGGTTGCTTTTTGAATTAATCCATAAACAATATTATATTTGTAATGGTTTGGGGGTTTAGTTAGTTATTTCCTGTTTTATGTTATGGCCTCAGGTGTGTTGGAAAACCTTACTTCCTGCACTTGTGTGTCACACCTTTGGGATCACGTATCAGTTTCACCTGTCCCTTGTTGGTTTCCCTCCCTAGTGTATTTAATCTGTGTATTGCTCTCTCTTTTTGCCATTTCATGGGGGTTTTTGTTTGTGTTTTTTTTTTTAGTTTTCCTGGACCTCACCAGTTTATGTGTTCTGTTTGGACTGCCTTCTGGTTTTGAAACTCTCCTGTCTGACCATCCCGTAAGTCTTTTGTGCATTTCCTTTTCTTGTCAATAAATCACTAAACTGCTGTAGCCTCCGTCATCTGCATATGGGCCCAATCCCTTGTGTTCCTGCTACAATATTAACATATTTCACATAATTTTTTAAAAAATGCCTGAGAAAGTCCTAGTGTCAAATATTTCCATATTACTATATCAGAAACTATAACAGTTGTAATTATAACATCAGGAAATAATGGAGCTAAAAAAACTAGATCCAAACTAGAATTATGATTAATTTTCTAAACTTCTTCTGGGAAACACAACACGGCAGGCCAAAGTCACTAATCGGTGAAGCCTTTAGTGCCCACAGTATTTCTGCATTAGCACCCCTCATCGTTTTTAGACCCACCTCTGGTCCTCCTCTCCGACCTCTCGGGCCCCAGCTCAGCTCGGCTGCCACGCCGCTCTGTAAGCTCCTGCAGCAGATCAATGCCTCTGAAATGGAGCCGACCTACAGTCACATTAACGGTGCACATCATCTTAAAGGGCTGCTTCCCAGAAGACCATCGCACTCTCACACATGCTCCAAACACAGCAGCCAGCAAAGGGGAAACAAAGGTCAGCACAGCCTCTCTCCTGCACCGAGCCTTGTTCAGCCTAGCCAGGCCTGCTAACAGTGGAAGGCTTACATTACAAAGTCCTGTTCATTAAGGACCCTGACAAACCCAGAGACAGTTCTCAGACACGATGAGGGGGATATCGTGTGATCTGCATCGTCTCTGCGACAGGAAGCTTCTGTTTTCTTGACACGAAAAATGAATCAAACGCCTCCCAGCTCTCTTGTGTGCGTCGGCTTGCTGTCTGTATCACCCGCCACAATACATCAATACCGGCACCTCTTACCATAAAAGACTGAATCTGCACAAAAATGATCAATATTGGAATGTGAAGAGTTGAAAGCATGTTTTTTTTCTCCAGGCTGCAGACAGACACATGGCACCTTCCCCAGTCATAATCTCCTGCTCCAAGGATTACCAGCTAAGATGTCACCTTCAAACAATATCTGCTCACCGCTGTAAAGGCTGCACGAACGCTCACTGCTTCCATTGGAGGTCGAATTAGCTTCAATGATGAGCCTCTTGTTTCTAAAGGCCCTGGTGGAGCTGGAAGGCCTCCTCAGGGGAATAGGGTTTAGATGTAACCCTGCTTCACCCTCTGCCTCCTGGATGCTGTCAGAGAGCCTCCAGAGTATAAATCTGTCATCTGTGACACTATGTTCTGCAGGTGATAGAAACAGTATTACTGAATGAATTTTGAGCTCCAAAACAAGTTTAATTTTTTGTGCCATGTGAAGATATAATTAACAGACAAAAATTTTCATGCATTCAAACCAATACAAAGCAGAAAATTAGCAAACATAAAGACGATGATCAGCAATAGAGTTTAAAATTGTCATTTGTGTGCAAGTAATATGCATCTTTAAATTAATATTTCTGTTTTTTGATCTAAACTATCGAAACCCTTTCTCTTCATTACTCAGTATTTGTGGATCTGGCTTTCATCATTATCTGTTTTGCTGTGCATTTAGAAGCTAAATTCTTAATATAAAACTCAACTTATTGTCTGATATGGATGCAGGAAGAAAAGTGCTTTCAAATTAAGACTGACGGCCACAACTTTATCTTTTTTGGACATTTTCAAATCAGATGTCCTGATTCGTACATCTCAAGACGAACTTTTTATGATCAATCTTAATCACAAAAGTCACATGAAGAAAGCTCTAAAGCCTCTGCAACTGAGAACAATCCAGAAAATCAATTCACCTGTACTCCTCTCTCTGCAGAGCAGCCGGATTGGTTACACAGGCTAATCATGTGTGATGATTTCATCCCTGCTGCCAGCGAGGAGGGCGGCGGCAGCGGCAGCAGCAGTTTCCTCTCTGTCCTTGCGGTGTTCAAGCCCAGCGCCTTATTGATCACAATGAGTAAGTTAATAAGCTTTAGAGTCATTCATCAGCAGGGTAGAGACTGGAACTGCACACGGCAGGCTTAATCAAGTCATCAGTGCCCGTCAAGCATGAACACAGTAATTAAAGGAAGAGGGAACATGGAGATGAGGAGAGAGGAGAAGAGCAGGGGTCTATAGAGTTTGCAGTGGGGAGAGATAGAGAACCTCAGTGCTCCATTTATAAAGACAGTGGCCAAGGAACGACACCGTTAGATGAATCACTCCTTTTTTTTTGCCGTGTATAGTTTTCACATTAATCCAGCCGTAGTTAATCAACAGCTGAAATACAATCAGCCAGGTGATCCAAACAGTGACCTGAGGACAGACTATTCATCCCGCCTTGAGCAGGCCCTTCCACACATAAACAAGACAAAGAACAACAATCCCCTCCTCCCCTTAATGACACACAGGGCCGAGGAAATCACCAATAATCACCATCATCATCATCATCCTCAATATTTCACCACTGCGACCGAGGTGCCACGTGAGGCCAAAAGGATGAGCTCATTTGGCTTTCTTGGCGGATGGCTGAGGCCAGTCAGATTTACAGCAGCAGCTGTGAGCGATGATGCTCCTCTGCAAACAAAAGCCATCAGTCTGGTGTGGAGCAGAGGAGGAGACAGGCTGGGAAAACTCTAATGGGCTACAGGCCCTGATTTAGAGGTGTGGATGTGGATCCTGGCTGTTGCCACAGAGGTAACTGTGTGTGAGTTATGCAAACTGGAGCTGCTCTGTAAGGTCAGGGTCAGACAAGTGCGATAGACATCCTGCTTTGGATGGTGTTTTAAAGGACAGGTTCGCATTTTTTTCCCCTTAATATGATTACAGTGTAAGAACTGGGGCACAAAATCCACAGTCCTGTGTTGTTAACTTCAGCCAAAGTTAATATGAAGCTGAAGCAGTCTGAGTTAGTCAAATGAAATGGGTATGGGCTTTTTGTGTTAATATCTCTATACGATATCTCTATACAAAGGAAGATATCTGATACTTGATTTTGATAAGTTGGACTATTGTTACACTTTTCCTCACAGGAGGAATGCAGATAAAACCCAAAATCTCTGCATGGCTAGACACATTGAAGGGAAAGTTAGAAAACAGGTGGACTGAGCCTTTAATGAGAAAAACTTTGTCCCTTTCTAGTTCTTCTTCTAACCTTATCAAAAACTCTTCAGCTTCTATATAGTGTGTGTCTGTAATATACCAGTTGAGGGCCTCACTCAGGTGCTCCTATCCCCCTGTGCCCTATTAGTCTTAAACCTGACCATTAGACTGTCCCTTCATCTCCTGCAGAACAAAATACACACCTAATGAAGGCGGCTCCCAGACTGAGTGTCCATTAATTGTGACTGTTCTCCTGTAAGACATCACCTGCTGGATGATCGTGTGTGTGTGTGTGTGTGTGTGTGTGTGTGTGTGTGTGTGTGTGTGTGTGTGTGTGTGTGTGTNGAGCATTGGTAATAATGAAGGAGCAGGCACGTATGACCAACAATAGATCCCCCGGATTATGGTCCAGACAAAGACAGTGTTGCAGTAATTACAGTGCAAACACCGCTGCATTGTGTGTGCATGTGTGTGTATGTGTGTGTGTGTGCTTGTGTGTGTACTGATGTGTGATTGGGAGCAGAAGGCAGCTGTGTCTCAAGAACCTCAATACTGTAAGAGGAGGATGTGTGTGTGGGACCATTAGGATGATCCAGAAGAGGAAGAGACTGACCTGCATTTTATGTGTCTTTGTTTCCTCTATTTTCATTAGAGAAATGCTGCCATAAAAAATGTAATTGACATGAATATTTTGGTCTGTTCCTCAATATTTTAAGACTTCTCTTCTCTTCACTTCACCATTTGACTCTCAGCCCTAAGCCCCATTTGTTCCTACTGAAGAAGTAAATCTTTAAAAAGATATCACAAATATAAAGTTTAATTTTCAAAAATGGCTAAATAATTTTATAAAGCAGCTGGGCACTGTAGTTTTTAGCAACTGTCACTCAACAAGGAATAAATTCTGTCTTTGTTTGTTGAGGACCATTTTCAGCTGCCGATTTTGTTCAACACAGTGAAGGAAAATGTTACCCAGTACAACAGTGAGACTCATTTCACACAACACCTGTTAGTACAATCAATTGTCGGTTTTCAGTCTTTTCATGGGATTTATTGACAATAAGAAAACTGCAGAATATGACCAAACTTATCCTTTAAAAAAAAGTTCAAATCAGGGATCTTAAAAGTCTATCTGAGATAGAATACATGGTTGTATCCTGTTTACTAAGTACTCAAACAAGGAAGTTTCATCAGTTCACCAAACAAGAAATCCAAAACCAATTCTTCATACTGTCTAAAAACATATGCAAGAGAAAAGCCTGTTTTATGGGCTCAATGTCTTTTTGAATGTTTTAAATGTCACAGTGCACACCCAACAATCTGCTCCATGTTATGATTCAGCTCCAGAGCCACTCAACTACTGTTAAAACTCCCAGACCTGCTTCTCTTTTTAATTTTTGTCTGAAGTTTAAACCATGTCTCATTTCAGAGGGTTGACAGTAGAACAAGAGACATGCATGATGAGTTCAGCTCTGTAGGCAGAAACCCACTTAAGAAAAAGCAATGAATCAGCTACTTAGTTCAGGATTGATCTCTGTGTCCATCAGGGATGAGATCACCAAAACTTTACAAGTTGTCAAACTGAGGCTTGTGGCCCCAGCTAATCAGTTTCATTGAAATAGCCCCATTCCTTTCATCCCCTATCCATCCATGTCCCCCTCTGTCTCCGCTTCCATCCAGCCTTCATCCCAGTTTAGGCTGATTACCAGGAGTGGCCCATTTACAGTATGGCTAGAAGGTAATTAGTGGGATGAGCTGGGCAGAAGGATCCTCTTCAGGGGTTAAGAAGGCACACGCTCAAGTACCTCTGGCTTCTGAGGAGCTGATGTGTCACGGCTGTATGACAACAATAGGAAAGGGATTTCCCTTTAGGTTCATCCGAGCAGGGCCCACCCTGCACCACAGCTTAATGGTTTTCACTGGGTACCATACATCTTCTTCTTACCAGCAGCTGCCCCAAACCTTCACATGTGGGACACAGATGTCATGATCTGATGCTTCGAGAATCTAAATATTTCATGCAAAGTACTAAAAACATATATTCTTTTGCAAAAAGTCTCAGCAGACAGATGAATCATTCTTCTTTTAAAGTTCCTTAATGTATTTGTTGCTGCTTTAATTTAATCATTCCACTGCTATCTTTGGCAATCATGCTTCCTTTTCAAAACAAAAACAAACAAAAGAAATAATCAGTTCAAGCTGATCGTTTCTCTTAAGCTGATATGCAATCAGATGAATACAGATAAAACAATCCTTGAGACACACACACATGCATGCACTGTACATCACACCAGGACCTGGGATGTAACGTACTTATGCACAGAGGTCGACAGAGCAGTCAAACGTTCCTTCCCTCCAGCAGATGATAGAGCACACCCTCTGCCTCGGTGGCTGATCACCTTAGCCCGGGGGCCTGAAAAACGCACACATACTTGAGTTGGTAGCTTAAGCCTCTAAAGAGCAATTATTCCATTCATATGGAGGTAATTGTGCCCCATGAATATGAAATGTTTGCCAGTCCCTCCTTTAACATTGTGAGGGCCGTGTGGATGCTCTTGCAGGAGGACAAAGCCCTAAAGGTATGGCCCATTTCCATATGTGTTAGGGGAATTGAAGAGGGCTTGAAACAGCCCCCTGTTTACAGTAAACTCAGGGTCGCTTCTGGAAGCACAGATATGCTGAGTATGCAGCTAAACTGCTTTTTTTTACCATCACACCAGCAGCCCAGTCCCACATTCATCACCATCACCATCATCATCATCATCATCATCATCAGGTGCTATCTGTTGAACAGCATGTGCTGAACTCATTCACTTGTGTAGTCCTCATTTCAAATTAAAATATAAAACTGACACTTTCTATCTATGTTTCTGATGCATTTACAATAAAAAATAATGAATAAAGAAGGAAGAAATTTAAGTATTCAAATGATTCGTCAAAAGTGGTTTCATTATTGATTATTGAGCTTCATTGTTGTTTTTAGTGGAAAATCGACAGCAAACCAGTTTAATAAAGTAATTTACAATAAGATATCAGAGAAATATAACACTTAAATTCTCACTCATTTACATTTAGTTTAATTATTTGTGATGGATTAAAGTGAGATGGCACATGTGTCTGACTGATACTCTCCTCAATATATACAAAAAAAAAATGAAATTAGATAAGCAATTTTCAATTTCAATATTCTTACACACAAACGCAAGCTTCACTTTTAATTTAAAAAAAAGAAGATAGCATTTTAGTAAATCATAATGTTTTCCAGTGCTCTGCTCAGCAGGGGGGATCTCTGCTAATCGAAGCTGTGTGTTATCAGTGTTAAAGATCCCTACAGGGAAGGGAGCTGTTGTGCTCCTCTTAGCCAAGGAACATATTTGTTAATGTCCTCATGATTTATTAGGAAAGGGACATTCAGCCAGCCTTTGTCATGGAGGGACCTGTGTGTGAGTCCACTCATTGGATGATCTGGCCTCACTGTCGGGCTTGTGGAGGTGATGGCAGGGTTGAGGGTGATGGCTCTAGGGGGGAGGGGGGTGAGGGACTTTTGCATAAGCATGGGGCCCAATCTGCTGGGATTGCTCTGCACAGTAAGGGGCCCTCCGCAGGCTTATACTGGGGGTCTTTATTTTGGGGCCCTTGCACTTTTTAACACAATTACTACACCACCCTTCTGTCCTGATCTGCTCGCCTTATTCATATGTATCAGTCGCTCTCGGGGTTGCAAAGTTTCCAGCTTCAAGCCCCTCTGAATGGGTGAACTAATTTGGGGAGTGGTCCCGACTACAGACCAGGGAGTCTGTCCGCAGCACAAGAATGTTGACCACAAAGAGGACGACTAATTTAAAAGGATGCCTTTTCCAGTAGAGAACGTGGTAAAACAGTACCACAGAGGGTTATAGTTCAAGCATAGAGTCCTCCTATATCTTTGAGTGCTGCTGTAAAGCCATTAGCTGATGAAGCCGTGTAACAGTCAAAGATGATTGGATTGTTTGCTTCTTTTCAGGACGCAAAAACAGCGATACAATGATGAGAACACTGAAAATATGAGATTAATTATGCCTCCTTCTGAAACACGAGGTATCCTGGAAGTCCTGTCAGCACCCCTGGACTTCCAGTTACATGTGCACACACTTCAGTGTCTATCATTACTGCATTTTCCCGTATGTTATTTGGTGGATATGACAGCCAAGGCTACATACAGGAAAGGGCTGCTGTGTGTGTAGATGTGAACGTGGGGGATGGGGATGTACAGTGTATTTATGAACACGCATGTCTGTGTGAGTTTGTGCCTGATTCCCTGTAATAGCTCCAAAGACGCAGTGAGCTGAGAAAGACAGTGTTTCATTAGTGATTCCTGTAATGTCAATAAAGTTGGGATGGTTAACAGGAAGAGTGTGGGATGGAGCAGGGGGAGACCAGACCAAGGCCATGGGATGTGTCAGACCAGGCTGAAGATGAAGATGATGATGTCATCAGTCATGAACTGACAGGAGGAGATCTCACTGGCATGTCTTTGAGCAGACTGGATCTAATATGTACAGCTGGAAAAGGAAGACAAAAGAAGGAAAAATAAAGGCCATTGGTTGATAATCAGTGGTGGAATGTAGCTGAGTACATTTACTCAAATACTATACTTAACTGCAAACTGACTGTTTACTGTTAATTGTTTTTTTTTTTCTTCTACCAAACTGACATATCAGAGGGAAATATTGTACTTTTTACTTCATTCAACTTTACAAATTTTTTACATATCTACAAATTTACAAATTCAGATTTTTGCACACAAAAAATGTAAAAGGCTTATAAAACATGAAGTTTTCTTATTATTTAAACACAACAACTGTACAGTGAAAATGATGAAATTATAAATTCATTACTTGATTTATAGAAAATTAATTAATTGGCATCTATTTGGATTATTGATTCAGTCCATTTTTCATTCAAAAACATTTCGTGGTATGAGCTTCACAATTGTGAGGATCTGCTGCTTCTCCTTTAAATAGTGTTAATAATTTTAATTTCTTTTTAACAACAACAACAAAAAAAAAAGGTGCAAAAAATAATCAGCAGATCCATAGGAAAAATAAAAAGTAGCCACAGGCTTTTACAAAATAATTAAAAATTCAACCAACTACAAAAGTAAAATCCTGCTTTTACATCAATCAAAATAATCTAATGATTTTATAATGATAATAGTCACATGGGACATTTTTCTGCATTGAGTACTTTTACTTTTAATATCCTAACTACATATTCCTGATTATACTTACATACAAGTAACATTTCAATATAGAATGTTTACTTGTAACAGAGTATTTTTCCAGTGTAGTACTATTAAAACTTTTACTAACTACATTTTCACTTAATTATTGCTGTAACAAACAAAATAAGCAACTTGAGACAGATGCTGGTTTAAAAAAAACTTCTCAAGTAGTCATTTTACCAACCTGCATTTTTCTAATGTCTCCCAACAAGCAGCTCAGCCTCGTGTTTAATGCCAACAATATTGAGGACTAAGCGCCATCTACTGGTCATATATAGAAACGCAAGCACTCTGCAGCTCCTGGCCACATTGAAATAGATTATACACTAGAGGGTGGTGTTGTATTTCTCTCCTGTGTGGAAGCAGTGCTCAGGTTTGAAATCACTACATTACTCTATCACAATATTAATACATTATTTACAGGGTGACACCAAGGACTATTTTGCTATTTATTTGAGTTTACAGTTTCATTGAATTTTTACACAGGGAGTGATCAATCACTGCTCTAAATACAAATATTGATATTTTAAATAGGTTTGATTTCTGACCCCCTGTGAGCGATAAACAGTTTTTACAGTTGTTCTAATAAGAGGCTGTGTGTTTTATTGCTGGGGATATGAGAAATGCAATACAGCAATAACTGCTGGCAATGGTTGTGGGAAACATTTAGATATGAAGGAAAGCTTTGTAGCGACCCCCGTGACCCCCCCTCTTTTTAAAAATGCAGGCATGCTTGTTCAGTCTCTATTGTGCTGGTTCACTCGTTCACATGGGAAGTTTTCTGTTTGTTTTTCTCCACCAAAAACAGACGTGTTTTGTTCTTCGGCCGCATTCAAGCCAAATTCTTCTGAAGCCGCACTGTACTGTGTTAAAGCTATTTCTGAGAAGCCATGAACATATTAACCTTTGGAAAGGGCTGTTCCTGTCATCTGCAAAGTCTCCAGTCACACTCTCTCTCTCTCGGTTGTAAGAAAGGTCATGGGCTAATTAAATGTCCCTGTGCTAACAGTGTAGCTTCTCTACATTAATGACATTTGGCTGACAAAAAAAACCTGCTGTTGACAATGAGTATATACAGTATTGTTGAATGTTGATAGTCTTCTACTTAACCTTCCTCAACTCCTTCTACCTGGTTACAAAGCATTGGAGCTGCTGTACTATGTTATGTTTTTTAATTATATAATTGAAGTTTTCAAATTATATATATTTTCACACAAAGCCACACACATAAAATATGATATAGACTAACAGCATATCTTAAGCAATTAAATCAAACAGCATAAGTGGTCACGGCAAAGAACCAACCTGCCAAAGTGTCCTTGAGCAAGTCACAGAACATCTATCAACTCTGCTTTTCATCTGGTGACTCTTTTTTCTGATTCATGAAATATATGCATTTAAGTATAGATATGAAGTCTGTGCTGGAGAATCTGCACTTCAACACAGCTTCATTCTCTGGAGTGTCTGCTGGTGAATAGACTGCCTGTTCAAATGTGTGTCTTTATTTGGATCTTGTGACGTTAAAGCCACTATGAGCACATTTTTATGAGATTACAGCAACATCGAAATGTGTCTGAAAGCACTGGTTGTACTAAAAAAATGAGACCCAGTGAAAATTGAAGTCAACCATTTACTCTCAGTGATGTTTCAGTATAAACAAAGATTTCTGCTACAGAATTTAGAGTTTGCTTTTCCAGACTTTTCTTTGATCTAAATGTTGGCAACTACTGACTTAGATGACTTTGGTTGTAATAATGTACTCTTACCAATTAGACCAAATAATTTATGTATTTAAAAAAAGAAAAACCTTCCCACATATTGTGAAATATTTGATTGAATTTGATTGAAAGGTTACATGCAAATCCCACACTCGTTTCAGAAGCATTTATCATTTTGACAACCTTGGCCAAATATGAAGCAGTAGTTTGGCCTCTAGAATAGATTCCTCTAGCTTTACTTGCAGAGGTGCCGCAGAGATGACACAGTGCCACCGTCTGCTAAATAATTCCTCTCATCCCTTTGTACCTCTGTGTATTCCTGGTGGTTTGTGGTATCGATTAGCCTGCTGTGCGCTGATAGCCAGAGAGAGGGATGAAAAACTCTTGAACAGAGGCCACAAAAACCTCTATGATGGACTATGATCCTTCTCATTGATCCCTCTGATTGACTGTTGAGAGACAGTCCGACACACGAGAAGATGTCATACTGCGTAAACCTGCACAGTGTGGAGCTGATCTTAAACTATGTCTAATGTTTGGAGATGTTTGCTGCCACACTTTATAGGTAGTGAGGCAGAGATTTGACATTCGGGCTTTGTTTAAATGCTATGGAGGAACCAAAGAGCACCAGAATGAGGAGCAGAGGAGGAGGAGGAGGAGGAGGAGGAGGAGAGGGATTGATCACCCAGCCTACCTAGTCCAGGAAATGAATTAATGACCTTGGGGAAAGTCATCCATCCATTTGACAGGCACCAGGAGTCAACTCTCTCTGTACAAAAAGGGAACATCTTACTCTCTGTCAGCAAAGATGTTTTCCATTTAATCTCAATTCAGTGAGATTAAATATGTTGTCACATGTAACATTTACTCAGACAGAGCAGAATCAATACCTTTATTTATATGTTGTTATCATTTTACCTTAAGGATGATGAGGGAAAAAAAGAACTGACCATAAGACTCTTATTTCTAAATTTATATTAAATCTACATATAATTTACATTCATGTCATTATATCTTGAAGATGTGTATTAATATATTTAATTAAGATGAGTTTTAGCTTTAAAATGTGTATATTCCTCCACAGTACAGAAATAATTGAGTCTTCATTGTAGTGAATCAGTTGAAGTACTTTTCATCAATAACTTGACTCCACCAGACATTTTGTGTTTAAAGTTTATGACATGAGAGAGACTGACAGACACACAGCTCATTGTCCATATGAGTCTGTGGCCAGTCAATCACTGCTGGGTCAGCAAGGGTCCCAGCTGTCCACATGACGTACTGTACTAAACAAGCCACCATATGGAGCCACAGAGCATGCTGGTACATGAAGTCCTCCATTTCCGTGTGTTTTTAATTAAGTGAATGAAAATGTTGAATGTATTAGTATTTTTAGAAGTGTTCAGTGTTTTCATATCTTAAGGATGCTGGTCATCTCTGTCTTTCTTGTATTCAGACTGTGAGCTGTTCACACGTTAGAGTCACGGAATAAACTACAAATCCCGACGTGGCTGCTGAGAAAAACAATCCACCCCCACGTTCTGCTGCATTCAGGTGCCCTTCTTTACCTCGGAGCTTTGGAATGTAGGTAAGATTTGAGGCATAGTTGTGATTCTGTTGAAAAACACCCACAAAGCTGATTAAAACATTATTAATGGTGATCAGTTGTACATTTTGGAATTAAAATAGCACAGGTATACTTTGGGTTGTAGAAGTAAAAACATAATGAGAAAAGCTTCATGTGTAATCTCCTTAATGAACAGATGAATCCACCACATTTTTGTGTGTAACCACTTATAATATTTCTTTAACCCTTTCTTCTGATAATATGAGCAGATGTAATACATATTTAACATTTTCTTCCTACTCTCTAAGGGCTCTGAATGTGAAACCCTGCGTTTTCCGACGGCCCGTGGAGGCGTCATTTGCCCACCAGCAGCAGCCATCCGCATCAAACAGCTTCATTCAGTGAGTGGCCGCTTCATAGAGAACAACAGGCTACCTCCCTCTGTCCTGTGTGAGTATCACAGCCCTCTACTACAACTTATCTCCGTTTTTATTAGGCATTGTTTGCGTCGAGGTCGAGACTTTGTTGTCTGTCAGTTTCAGAAACGACTGAATTTATCTCTTGCTTCTTTACAAAGTCATGAGTGAGACGTTTGCGGACAGCGTGCTCTTTTGTTCTCTAGGTGTATTTCTCGTTTTGACAAAGAGGAGCTGGATGTGATTTAGCTTCACAGGCTGCGACTGTTTATTCATGTTGCTTAATTTTTTAATTAATTTATATGTTCATGCTGTCTGTTTAGACTTTAATCGGTGTTGGACACGTCCCCTTATTTCGAGGAGTGAAAGTGTTTTGTTGGTTTATACATGTTTAGAAGTGGCAACCATTAAAAAAAATAAATAAATTTGCTCATGTTTTAATTTATTGTTTTCATCTTTTTTTATTTCCAGGATGCTGCACAGCTATGGGACAAAGGAAGCAAAAAACCCCCTCATGGATCAAGGTTGCTATCTAACAAAGAGCCATAAAATCAATATCAACCTTTGATCCTAATATAAAGAAAGCACCTTTTTGTTATGTTTTTTAAAAATCCTATAAGCTATTTATTATAAAGAATTCACTCCTATCATATTGTGAAGCATTAATATAAGGAAGGTGATGTTCTTGTCTGCTCAGTCTAGAACCACTGTCACTAGTGGCTGTAAGAATAGTTTGGCACTATGTGGAATAAATCATGCACATAACTAGAGGGGTTCAGTTCGCCCCAGTCCCACTGGCAGGGCCGACTCTTTGCTCCACCGTGTCCTCATGTGGCACTAGATACTGACTGACAGCCAGGAGTCGACAGAAGCTTCATCTCCAGCTGCGCCATGACCTCATCGGACAATGACGAGACGGGGAGCGACCTGTCCGAGTCCCTGGAGATCCGTGAGCTCCAGGACCAGTACATGGAGGAAAACTGCTTCAAGTCCAAAAGCTTGCCCATCCTCAACGGACCCTGTCGGCCAGATCGAAAGGCCGCGGAGCCTCAGTTGGTCAACACGGCCCACACCTGCGTGGCCGTGCAGGAGAGCGGCGAGCTCCAGCCCAAAACCCCAGACTCCTACCAGGCGGAGTCTCCCTCCTCCAGGACAGACTTCTCCCCCTCCGCCTCCAGCATGGTGGGGCTCAGCAGCTCCTTACCCGTGGAGGGCCACAGGGGCGCTGGCCCCGGGGGTAAAAAACTTGGTTTCTCTCTCACCCGCCTTGTCCGCATCCCAGCCAGGAAGTATGTGCGGGTCATCCTCAGAGACTCCCGCTGCTTCCTGTTCTGCATGTGCTACCTGACCTTCATCCAGTCCCTGATGGTTTCCGGCTACCTGAGCAGCGTCATCACCACCATCGAGAAGCGTTACAGTCTGCGCAGCTCTGAGTCCGGCCTGCTGGTCAGCTGCTTTGACATCGGCAGCTTGCTGGTGGTGGTCTTCATCTCCTACTTCGGTGGCAGAGGTCAGAGGCCACGCTGGCTGGCCGTGGGTGGTGTGGTCATCGCCGTAGGGGCAGCGTTGTTTTCCCTGCCCCACTTCATCTCGCCACCCTACCAGATCCAGGAGATGAACTCATCGGCGGGACACGAAGGCCTCTGTCAGAGCGGGAATGGCAGCGGGCGCGAGCTGCTCGACGTGGCGTCCTGCCCTCGAGACCAGGAGGGCAACGAGCACAACCTGTATGTGACTCTGTTCATCTGCGCCCAGATACTTGTGGGCATGGGGTCAACGCCAATCTACACCCTGGGGCCCACCTACCTGGACGACAACGTGAAGAAGGAAAATGCATCTCTCTACCTGGGTAAGACAATGTGGATGCACTAGAAGTCGAACAGCAGGCTAAATTAATGGCACATGTGAGCACTGTAATCCTTTTTATTGTCCTTGCTTATGACTGACATTTACAGAAAGCGAAGGAATTATGTTGCACTTCGGTGGTTTTACACAGTAGACAGGCAGCTTTGTTAGACTTGTTTCAGTAGTCTTGCTCCGCAGCCCTGATGAAGGCTGCATTAGTGGTCTCTAACACAATCAGTGTCAAGTATCCCAGCTGATTTCATTTCCCTTATAAACAGAAAAGATGTTTACATTTTGATAGAAGACAGCTTTTAAGTGGTTTGCTCTTGCTGATGTTTACCAGGAAGGGTATGTTGCATGTATGTATACCTGCTGAGTTCAACAATACACCCCCACTCCCTTCCCCCTCACTCCCCCTCTGTCCCTTTGATTTAATCTCCACGGCATGAAACCTCTGCACCACAGTGAGGTAAATACAGACACTGCAAAGTCAACCTTGGGCCAGGAGCACATGAGAGGAGTGTGGGACGAGAAGCAGAACTGGGTTGCTTATGATTAATGGTCCTGTACTGTCTGTGCGTGCGTGTGTGTGTGTGATAATACCAGTATCCTCAGGCTTGTGTGTGTGTGATGACGGTAAAGCAACAATGAGTTTCTGTTGTGTTTCAGTGTTAGCAGGTTGTCCGTCGTATATAAAGTCAGTCGTACATTTTTGCCTGGTATCCTATGATTCATCTGGTGTCCTGGGGCTTTGCTGGCCTTAATGGTTTTGCTCGGAACGATTGTCTGTACATGCATACCACATACTCCACATAGCTCATAGAGGAGCGCTTGATTGCAAAAGTAATCCTCCTTTCTGTCCGTGCATCTGTAGTTGGGTTATTGGGATATGGGGCACCCCTCAATCTGCTGCAGTGTCTTACACAGATGGTCACTGTCCCACTGACCTATGTGTGGGGCTGCAACTAATGATTATGTTCATCAATTGGTTATTTTTATGATTAATTGTTCACATAATAAAATGATGAAAAATGACCTGCACAGGTTCACAAAGTAGGAGAGAGTCCGAAGCCCCCAAATTGTTCACTTTGCAATTCTGCTGAAAGTTTGCGTTTTTACTTGATAAATTAATTAAGAGATTAATCAGTTGAAAGTATTGTTGATTTAACTTTTGGTTGATGCCAAGCTGATTAACAGATCAATCCTTTCAGCGTGAGTTATGCAGGTGTATTTTCATCTGCACGTCTGTTGTAGGTTGTGTGTATCCGTGCGCCCTGTTACACGGAAAACCAACCCTTAGATGGCTGCACAGCATTAGCCACAGTGCTGACACCAGCTCTAGATCACGACATTACAAAACCTATGGAGTGCATTCGCCAACTAGTCCTTTCGCTGCCTGCTCCGCTGCCCTCGAGACCCAGTATTGATCAGATCCCTGCGTCACAGGGAGCCACTGCAGCATAGCTATTGGAAAAACAAAGGGAAAACAACCTGGAACACAGACTCTCTCTGCCCTCACCTTGGCAGGGCCTCTTAAGGCTCATTGAGTCAGTCAAGATACCCTCCATCGTGCGGACGTCCATCAGAAGCAGCACTTGCTCTAGTGACCTTGATGGCTGTGTTTTCAGTGGACTCGCAGAGGGATGATCGGTTTCGTTGCAGAGATGCATTGCTCGGGAAAACAACAGACATGTTCTGACATGTCAGAGGGAGCAGATAGGAGGGAGAAAATGTCCTAGAGTTATGTTCAAGATGCTCGAAATAACCATGATGTACTGGGCTTCACTTGTATTATCTAGTTACATTTTTATCTCCGACATTCTCTGAGGTATGTTTTTAGTATTTGGTGCATGAATCAGCCACCAGGTGAAGGAGTCCAGGTGGCGCTGACTTGAATAGAAGCCACCTACAGACATACAACTTCTTAATTCACCCTTTTTAAAGCTAAGAAAAAAACACATTGTCAGGCGAGTGTAAGAATTAACATTGAAATGGTCTTTTTCTAACCTCCACCCATCCCCCTCTCTCTCCGCTGCAAGAATGAAAATGGAGTACTGTCAAAGCCATTTCCATGTTTTCCTGACTTCATTTTGTGGAGATGTAGGCTACCCATATCTAGAGGAGGCTTCCCCCCCACACACTTACCTTGAGGTGTTTTTTTCTCCCCCCAAACCCATTAATGTAAACCCCATCTCAATTTACACTGGCCCAGAGGGGAGGAGTTGCTCGCTTTTGTAGGACAATGCGGTTTTACACTGAGAGGTACTTCTAGTGCCCTTGGAGAGAGAGAGAGTGTGTGTCGTCAGGATGTTATCTCTGTGTATGCATGCGTACACAGTCGGGCATTCCCACTGACCTGTCACCCCATTTCCCAGCTCTGGCCCCACGTCACTATGGTAATGTGGCGGGCACGGCGTCTGAACTTTTACTCTACTTTCTGAAGAAATGGTGAAACTGGGGTACAGCTAATTTGGCTTTGGAGATCTCCTCTTTTTTTTTTGGCTTCATAGTACTCCAGAGAGAATAAAGACAAGAACTGGCGGCTGGAGTGTCGGAGTAGCCCCCGGGTGCACATTTCTGCCTCTTTCCTCTGTCTTCTCTCTCTTTCTGCTCTGACAGATTTACAACACACCATTCTTGGCCTTACTATGGCGACCGTTTGTCTGTGCCTGCCTCTGAGAAGGCGCTCCATCTTGTGTGAAGGTGGCTCGTTGTACTGGACGAGCTTTCCGTCCTGCTGTTGAGTAACAATTCATAGCACGGGCTGAATTGGAAGCAAACTTACTTGAGCCGCCGCCAAGCTCTTGCTCTTGATTTGTCGTCGCTGCTGTTTCTGAACGTCCTCAGTCTGTCACCCTCTCCGTCTGATTTGGCAACATAATGACGCGCAGTGATCAATAATCTAGATCATTGAATTCCTGATCCATTCAAAGCTTTGGACAGTGGATGTGACCTCCGCTTATGAGAGAGTCCCCCCTCCTCCTTCTCCTCAACTGATGGCCCTGTGATTTACAAGCTAATGATGCTGAGAAGCTGTTATTGATGTGGGACGAAAGGGGAGGTCAGCCCTGATTAGATTGCGGTCTGTGTGTCCACATTACCTTCCAGAGGACGGGTCCATGCGGGGGATTGACTGAAAGCAAATGTAATTTATGAAAACTAAAGTTGGAAACAGAGTGAGCACAGCTTTTATAGCCTGGATTACCCAGGTCACAACTGTTATTATAACCCTTTGTTTATGCACTGTTGTTCTTTTATAACCTTCTTATTGTCTAGACTTTGCAGCCTCTTTGCATTCAAATGGTCCGGTTTCTCTACATGCAGGATAAGGTTAATTGATTCCTCCTGGCTGACATCGCCTCTGCATTAAATAGTTTTCAGCGCAGATGACTGTGAAACTAACATACGGGTGTGTGTTTTTGGCGCTTGTGTATTATTAATGTTTTGTTAAAAAAAAAAAAACCAAGGGCATCTGACATCGTCCCGGCATGACACAGCGAGACTGTGGAGCCTTGTTTATTTACTAAAGAGGAGGAGGAAAAGAGGTGGCGCCCAGTTTAGGAAGAGAGGAGCTTTAGCACCCTGAAGGGACAGCTTGAACACTGGTCCCGTCTGCACTCTCTGATACACACAGACACACACTCTCATGCTCGCATAAGCACAAGGGGTGTGTTCTGTGCTCTCTCCCCGACAAATATAGAAAGAACAGTTGCTCTCAGTCTCTCTCCTGAGGTGTGTTTGGTGTGTGTACAAAGTGTGTCTTCATCAGATTAGAGAGGGGGAGAAACCAGGAATGATCAGTGAGTTTGCAGTCATACCTCAGTGTGTTTTTTTTTTTTTTTTTTGCGACACTGAGGATTATCAGTCGCGGCCTTGGCACGTCCCTTTCCGTGCCCGCTCAGTCAATTTCATTAAATCGTCTGTCCTGTTCTGCTTTGCAGCCAAAGCAAATGCAGATTGTGCACACACAGAGTCCCCAGAGTCTCTGCTCCCTCCAGCCCGACAGATCACATTTCAGGATTGGTTAGGGTACTCGTTTGGCCCCGTCAGAGCCTGGCACACATATAGAAAGAAGCCCGTTCCTGTTTCATCACTGTCCCCTTGGCTTATTCTCAAGGAGGTTTTAAATATCTCTGCCCCTCTCCCTCCCTTCAGTCCTGTTGGACACACAAGCCCTCAGGGTTACTCAGCAGCAGGCGACCTTTTTAGCTGCAGACTGCAGGGCTGCCAGCTCTGACTACTACTATTACTACAACTCCCCTGTGAACCGCTGACCCCTCTGAGGCTGATCCTGTGCCACTGACAGCTCTGTCTGTGCTTCAATTTTTTTTTTCCCTGTTGTTTTTCTCTCCACCAACGTGCACTCCTCACAGACAATTTTCTCTTTAATCACCGCGCAGGAAGAGTAGGAGTGGTGGAATAAGGCAGAGAAGGTTCAGGCTCAAGTGTGGGAGTCCGTTTGTTTCCAGAGGCAGAGGTCTCAACCACAACAACTGTAGCGCAGTCATCTCTCAGCCTCATTGGCCGGTCACTTCTGGCCATTTTTCAGTGTTGCGGCCCGGGTTGTTTTGACAGTGTGGGAAGGTTCCTGGGGAAATGCCACAAGAGTTTTTGTGATAGCAGGAACGCTGAGAGACCTTTTGTTTTCAACTATGCGGGAAAGAAATGGACATTTATTCTTTGTTCTTGCTGGCTCTTTGCTCCATGTTTTTCCTCCAAATCCTCCTTGATCCCTGGCTCTCGCTGGCTCGGGTTAAAATTGAATAATGCCCCAAAATGGCTTTGAAGTGGTTTAATTGTCACTGCACAGAAACACTGTAGAGGATTGTTACAGCTCCGAATCCAAGAAGAGTCGGGATGATGTGTAAAACTAAATAAAATTATGTTAAGGAGGTAACTTGCTAATCCATTTTGACATATACTAAATTGAAAACAGTACAAATATATTTAACGTTTGACTTCATCAACTTCAGTGATTTTTGTAGATATATGCTTATTCTGAATTTGATGCCAGGAAACAAAAACAATAAAGTTTTTCAGTTTGAACATTAAATAATAAACTGTATGAGGTTTTGAATATAGGTCAAAAAGAATTTGGGAGTCAGTGTCCCAGGTTTTTTGAAATCTGTGTTGTACTTGTCATCCAGTTTAAGACTTTTCCAAATCAGAAATCTGCTAGGAAAATAAAATATGATTCAGATTTTCAGACTGATGAGGTGGTTTATGTGTTTGATCAGATGTTATATCGTAACTGCAAACAGCTCAGGACTGCAAACACTTACACCCCCACCCACAAAGCCACCAATCCTAATTATCGAACGTCTTGGCGGACATGATTACCTCAACAGCGATCTGTCAATTTGGACCAATTAGAGCACCTCATTCATAAATGAATCTAATTGATAACACATCTGAATGCAACATCTGTACTTGCCAATAAAGCTGTCGTAACTGATTGTTCCCTGAAAGTGTTTCATGGCCAGACAACACTGGACAGAGGTCCTTTGCTTTTTGATCTCTGCTGCCTGAACACTCTCAAAAACCAGCAGCCTCTCAGTGCAGTCTGATTAAACTAATCAGCATTGTGAAGAGAAACATGTCCTTCCTTTGCCTGTTTTGTCCAGTCGGGAAATGAGTTGTTGTCAGTAATTACCAGATGTTTATCTGTTGCCAGGGGTACTGTATGTCCTGTGATTGCCATCAGGACACAGGGTACGGTTTTTATCAAGAACAAGACTCCCAAAAGCAAAGAGCTGTTCTTAGATTTGACGTATCTGACCCGCGTCAACTGTCTCTCCAGCAAGTAGTTAAATAAACTGAACAGAGACGTCCACGTCAAGCATTCCCATCTCTCCCTCTTGTGCATCTTATCTGCTCAGCTCAGTCCCTCCCCCAAGTTGATTCAGCCTTTAGGGTGTTGTTTGCTTCAGAAATGTAAAAATCTTTCTCCACTGTAGTGTTGTGCCCTCAGAGCGTTGGACCGGCCATTGTTCTCCTTGACCCCAGTGCTGCAGAGATGTAGATGGAGGAAGGGCTGCTGGAGGGAGAAGTGTTAATGGCATTTACATAAGTGTAAGAGCATGTGGTGGGAAAAAGTGCTATTGTTCACAAATATGAGGATAATGTCAACTAATCTCCATAGGAACATCCAAACAGATTTTCTCTCCAGAACAACAATGGTGAGAAAATTAAAACATGTCTTTTATAATGTGTGTTTGCTTTTGACATTTTTACACACTGGGAGTCCCCCCCCCTCCTTTTTTTCTGAATCGGCGTTTGTCCCCTTCTGACCTTCAGCTGTTATTCTGTGCTGGCAGACCCATGTGTTGAACCTCCTGGAGGGACAGCAGCCCACTCTGAGGGAGATGGGATGGCACTAAACGTTGCCCGACCTCAGCCTGTGGGATTGCTGCACACACACACACACAGACACACACACACACACAAACACACACAGAGACACATACAGATGTGCTGAAAAATAATGCACTAAGACCAAAAAATGTAGCCTGACAGGCATGTGGACCGGGGCGAATTTCACTCTGCACAATTCATCCGTCTGTCTTAGCGGCTCTGCCAGACTCTGTTATGCCACTAAATGTAGTGTTGAGCTGGTTGTGCATTATATAAGGCAGGCTAATAGGCTAACATGTAACCGTGATACAGTTCATTGGAGAGGCAGTGTTTTGACAAGAGTCGTCCACTGACGTTAGCGGAGTTTGCTCATTGTTGTGGGACGTTCGGGAGAAAAATGCAGTCTGACGGTTTAATAAAAGTAGGATTCTTTTAATAGCCAGATACAGGTACTTTTTTTTTTTTTCCAAAGCATGCTGCTTTAATGCAAATTTTTACTCAGGCTTTTGTCCCTGTAGCTGTGTGCTTTACATTTTGTGGGGCCTAGTTGTTGTTAGGCCTTTAGGGGTGTGAATGGTAAGAGAGCAGCTGTTGAGAGCTGGCATGGTGCTTGCACAGGGGGTGTACACATATATGTCTGTGTGTGTGTGTGTGTGTGTGTGTGTGTGTGTGTGTGTGTGTGTGTGTGTGTGTGCGCGTGTGTGTGCACCTGCAGTTGGGAGTGGGTGAGGTTTAGGGTTTTGGGGGTTGTTGGTAGCGAGCACAAGGGTTTGCAGGAGGTGGGGGTTTGCACTGCAGATTGTACACTTGGTTTTCCTGCAAACATGCCGGTGGTATTTGAACATATGTGCCTTTGTTATGAGACTGCAGAGAAGTCCGACCCATCAACGTCAAGACGGGCTTCATATGCTCCTGTCACAGTGTATATGAGGCTCCTCTGCTACAGAACAGTGCACAGACTCCTTTTTACCTGCATGAACATGAATAGTATGAAAGCAGCTATGTAATCACTCCATCTGCTGCCCTGTCTGTCGCAGTAATCATATTCTCTTGAACAGTAATCGGAGTAACCCATATCCATGCTTAAGATCATATGAGTTCAGCTATTTATATATTGGTTCAGGCTTTTATTCTTCCATCCACTTTTCTCATGGAAATGGAGCTTGGACAGGGCAAAAATCTCCAAAAACACACTTGCAGGACAGGAATGAAATTCGCCATGTTTTTTCAAGTGAGATCTTTCGATTCGGAATCCACATTTTTTTCTTGTTTATTTTGCTCTTGAGGAGGAGCTGGTGCAGGAATTAGAAAGGAGGAGGATGTGCTGATGAATCGGCCAGATTCTTTGGCACTGGCCAGAGATGAGGTGGGGGCCTCTGCTTTTAGCACCAGGGTCCAGATTTGCTGTGCCACGTCTGCCAATGAGAGGCTGAAAAGCTGCAGGTGCAAGCTTGTGGCAAACTAAGAGCTGAACCCACATGCTCATTACCACAATGTGGTTATACCCCCCAGCCCAGATGCCCCTTTCATGCCTCCTCATCAGCTGAAAGATTATCTGCCACCCTCTCAAATGCTGGAACATTATCTATGCTTAGACAAATACAAAGTGTTAACAGACTTGGTGTGTTTGACTCTGCATTTTGGAGCACCCCACCAGTATGTGTGTGTGTGTGTGTGTGTGTGTGTGTTTTGGGAAGACTGAATTAAAGGATGTAATGTAAAGATCTCTGATTGGCTGGGAAGCATGGTTTCAACCAGAAGTATAAAAATAATAACTGCTTATGTCTATCAGTCCTCACCTGGAAAAGCCTTTTATAAACCTTCACTGTAACCTTAATCTCACATATCTGATGACCAATCCTCACCTGGAAAAGCAATTTGTTGACTTAAGAACGCGTCTGGAAAGTGGGGAAAAAAATAACTCAACAGTGGACTCTCTGTTCTCGCCTTTGCATCATGTCCTGAACATGTACAAGGTACATTCAGACCTGAGCTTGTCTGAAGAGGAGCTTTCATTACCAGCAAAATCTTGCCCTTTTCAGTCATCCATTATAACTAGAAATAGTTTATTTGCTCAAATTATGTAAAAGGAATGGGAGTAGGAGTCACAAAGAAAGCTGGATTAGGAGGAAAATCCACAAAAGATGATGGATTAGACAATTAAGTAGAGAGCAGAAGAATTTACTAAACGTGGCAGTGTGTGAAAGACTTCTGAGACATATTAGAAAGTGAGGTATTTTGAAAGGGAGGAGGCACAAAAGGAATTATTGCGTTTCTCTTAGGCTGTGCTTTTTGAATGACATCCCATCACTAAGCCAGTTAAAGGGAACCGTGTTGGTTTGATTGGCTTGTCGCAAGAGCAGATTGTGTGGAAGAAAGGGTGAAATAGATTTCCAGCTCTCTAATAAATAAAGCTTTATAACGCTGGCACGGATGGTGAAAACTTCTCTCCAACGAACTCTTGACTGACAACAAAGTAGGACTGCTTTGTGCTCAGCATTCGCAACCAAAAAAAATACCTTTTGTTGCTGCCGGAGAAAACAGAATTTAATATGACAGTAACGTCAGAAGTGAATCATCGCTCGCTTGTATCAGCGATCTTCACTAGTTTATAAAATAACAAGTGCAACTGCGTGCAGTGCTGTTTGCCACAGGCGTTTATCAGGTTTGTCTTCCAGTGAGAACAAAATGAGCCTTGCTTGAGTTTACAAGCACATCAATCAGAGACTGGTACATTCAGTCTCTCCTAGCTGTATCATTTGGAGCAGGGCAAAAAAAGCAACTTCTATTCTAATGCCCAACATACGGTGTAATTCTGTAATTATTGCAATAATTGCAATTAGATACTAGACTTGCAACAAAGTATAACCATCACTATCAACCTAGACATGAAAATATACAAAAACAGCACTAATTCATTCAACATGAATCACAGTAGTTTTTACAAAGGAACCCCCACCTGAAGATCTGATTTCAAAAAGCGTTCCCTGAACTTTAAACCTTTTGTCCCAAACACAGCGTCGGCCCATCTGACAGTGATGGATTTAGAGGCCCGGTCACATGTTTCAGTGCAGCACAGAGGAGCAAGCAGCTGAGGACTGACCCGATGCGCATCGCTGGCTGGGTTCTCCTTCAGTCATTATGCTTTTGCGACTTTGCAATTTAGATTACTTTGCATTCAGCCGTACTCCCACAGCCCCTTCGGTGGCTCCTTGTAGACATCGTCAGCAGCGGATTTGTGGTCTTTTGCTGTCCGTGCAGGTCCACATGCCTTAGGCCAGCACCGGAATCAGCAGAAAATGGTCATTCGGTGTCAGAGTCAGGGTCCGTGACCTCTCTGACACACACCTGAGTTGCGCTGAAAAAGATGTGGGCTCAGGTCCGTAAGGAAATCCTTGCATGCTGGAAAGTAAAGTAGTAACGAAGCTACACTGCTACAGTTCTGTTTTTGTGTGCTCAATTATGTGTGAACATGGTTATGCTGGATGTCCTGGCTGGCTGTTTGACTGCTGTACCATAGCCTCCCTCCTGCAGCTGGGGAGCAGCTCGAAATAAAGAAAACCCCTCCGTTCTCTTTTTTCCTTTCTCTCTCGTTTTTTAAATATTTGATTTAGCAAAGTGAGCTTGGGGGACGCCTGCAATGAAAGTACAGCAGCTTGCATGAAATTTTTATTAGAGTGTGTTATTTGGGCTTTTCCTGCACTGTGACAAAGATTTGGGCATTACTCCCCTGCAGTGAGGAGCGTTGGTATAATAAAAAGAGGACGCTATTTCTGATCAGTGGAGCGTGTGCAGCAGATTTATGAATTGGATCTGCGCCTGCCCTTATTGTGTCTAACCTCTGCGCCGTCAATCACGCCACCACATTGACCTGCATGTGGATGAGAGACAAGGCCACGAGGTCATACTTTTGCTGAATGTTGTACCAGGGGGAAGGGATGGGAAAGACAGACCTAAGATGCTGATCAAGTTCTCGATGCCCCTTGTGACCAGTCATGTCTTTGCTTAAGGGGCTTATAACAGTAATGCCTGGAGGTAAAGTGGTACAAAGCCTGATGGGCGGTTTGAAAGTTGATTTCTAAGTAAGAAAGGCTTTGATGTTGCTGTTCATCCAGTTCTGAGACGTCGTGTCTGGCTAATAAAGTCTCTGTCTGTACCAGCCTGTATCAACTGCACACCAGGATCAAAGTTCTTTACTGTACTTGATCCATTAAAATATTCTGCAAGGCTCCATCTGAACCTCTTACTTATCTTAGCCTTTTACCACCCACTGTTCTGCCTGTGGGACGCCAACACGTTGTAGACCTCCAGTAGACTGCTGCTGCTTTTAAATGTTAGATGAATATGTATGCCTGCGTGAGTAGACTAAATTATCATCTTTTTGGCCGTTGTGGTCAGTTTATTAAAGAATGCCCTGTCATTAAAATAACAGGTACAAAGCAAAATGTAGCATGCAATTAAAACCTTAAATGTTTCTTTCAAAGTTAGTTTGGTCGTCCATCATATGTAGTCCATGTTTTCATTTAGTGAAATGAATTTGGGACCATTTTAAAGGAATCAACAGTTACGGGAAACTGGTGTTTTTTCAGAATAGAAAAGATATTGTCTTTTGCAGTGTGTCAAGTTCACACTGTGTGTTTCTCAATTGTATGCACACAAATGTAGTGGCATATTTATAGGCCTGCTGAGGCTGTGCTCTGGTAGCGCTAAGCCAACTGGTGTGCCACTGCAAGGCTAAATCTGCATGTTATCATCGCAGAGACAATGTGTGCCAGCTTAACACATGGCAGGAAATGGCTTCTTGACCTGTTTCGTACCATAATGGAGCTCTGCAGCTGCACAGTTTTTGTCTGGTTTTCTGTGTCTATTTTTGTACATTATGCGCTGGTGTGGTTGTTAGCAATTTGCTTCTACGCGAGCTTGCGTGACAGCGGCTCTTGTGACAGGATCTGGATGATGGTTTCACATCACCAATCACACCTTTCTAATCTCCTGTCTGATTTTAACAGGCCACTGTAATGTGTATATGTACTTGATGTGTTTCTCTGTCCGTGCCTGAATGTCTGGCTGAGAATGAGTGTAGTTGGGGTTTATGTCAATTTAGTTTCTGACTTGATTAAATTTTTCATTCTCATTCATTTTCACCACCTTTAGTTTAACTTTCTCTGGCCTTATTTTTTCTGTTCATTCCCCCTCACATCCCTCTTGATTTCCATCTCATTCACTCACTGATTGTTATTATTCTGTAGGAAGATCTGGTACAAGTGCCCTTATAGACTTTTCTATTATTCACTTGAATCTTTATGCAGGAACATGCGTAATCATGAGACAACCCATCTCCCAAGGCTATGAATGACAATTTACACTTACTTATGCTATGGAAATTAGCAATTTCTCTGGTGGCGCAACAATCAGTCTAAGCAGCACTTCTGCGTTCATCTCTGAATAAATGAGTGCTTCTTACTGGATCTGTTGTCCACATCCTCTTTCATACTGTATGAAGAGCTTCATTAAAGTTCATTAAATCCCTGCAAACACCTGAAGGCAGCAGGACAACTAAGTTGATCTGCAGCCTCCAATTCAAGAAGCGCCATTATGCACGGCCCGCCGCTGTGTTTACCTTCATTAAATCCCATGCAAATGACACCCGGCTGCGACAGAATAACCACACACACCTCTGTACACACAGCAGACTGGTCAGTATTCTGCCTGTTTATGCGAGAGACATCACATTATTATGAGTTCATTAATGCTGTGCAACGCAGCCTCCGTTCCAAAAAATGATTCTTATTAAATTAAATGAATTTAATATCGTTGAATTATGAATATGACACAAGCATATTAACAGCTTCACCAAGATATTTCTCAACTATTTTTTTGTTTCTATGTAAATTTGCTGAGAAAACCCCAGCACCATCTCCCCATGGCTTCAGAACATGATGCAACTTTAAAAGAGAAGATCATCACCATGTTTGCTTTCCACAGCAAATGGATTCAGAGAAAACATGCCTTTTAATATACAGTGTTGCATTCTGGTTGTTTATCATCTAGATAACTCATACATGCTAATGCAGTTTGTCCCACCGCCCTTACTGTGTGTGTGTATGTGTGTGTGAGAGAGAGAGGCCACAGTCCCCGTTCATGCCCTCTGGGTAAAACTGTAAGGTTAGGACTTGTAAGAAGACACTGCTATGTCAGCAAGTCACCATGACAATGCCGTCGTTCCCCTATTTCATTGTCTTTTTCCTCCTCTTGTCTCTCGGCTGGGGAAGGTCACATGACTGAATTGATTCCCATAACACAGGGATAGCTACGTAGAGCGTTGTCCCCCTCTTTTCGTTCTCTCTCTTAACAGCAGCAGCCGCATAGATCATCTATCATACAGCTGTCACCTGCAGCTTCACTTTCTAAAGAGCTTCAGCCATTGAGCTGGACCATGCAGTGCTGCATATCCAAATTCTGAAGTGTCTGCTGACGCGTCGCATCAAGTAGATGTCATTGAATAAAGCAGAACAGCTCGTTTTGGCTTTTTGTCTGTCATGCAGCAGGTGTAGAAATCAATTATTATCCCAGGTCAGAGTGAATTGGTAATTCATAATGCTCCATAAATCAACATGACACGGCTCTTGAGCAATGCACAGAAGACAGTGTGATTGCATCCTTCAGCGGTCAGACAGCTCCAGCATCATGCATTGAATACAAATCCAAGGTCGTTGTGTTGCTGCCTGCCTTCCATTCCCAGCCTTGTTTGGAGGCTGACTGAGCTTTGTAGGCTAATAGCCAGGTGGAGCGCTACATAATTCATTGAAACTAAGTTTGCAGCCGGAGACGGATTACAGAGGCAGGCTCATACCTCAGCAGCCTTTATTGCAGGACAGTAACGAGAGAGAATCCCAGAACGAATGAGACTTGCAGCACATGGAGCAAGCCTGCACGTAAACATAAACACGCAGTCTCATTTCAGCTTGTGTGCAGTTGCAGATGTGATAAAAGGGCAGTCTGACACAGATGAGTCTTTTGCTGTGTGAATTGTAGCCTCAACCTTTCAACCCCGCGGTGTTCTGACAAGGCAGTGAAGTCCCGTCCTCTTATTTTGTCCACCTAATTAAATCAAATCATTAATCTGTGGTAATGAGTTTGGCCACCGGGGAGCTGCTTCATTAGGGTGCAATGTGCTTTCTCATCAGGTCCGGTCGTTCTGCGTTCTCTTCCTTCCTTCACTGCTGCTCTGGCTCTGTCTCAAGGGTGGGGGTGAGGGGAACAGAAGGTCAGGAGAGGTTGGGTGTAGGGGGGAAGGGGGCGGGAACACCGCAGACGCCATTTTATTGTTATGCCTGAAATTCCATTCACAGCCAAGGCAACTATGGAAGCAGCTGGGCGCCAAAGCTTTCAAGGAAGGGAAGTTGGCGGTAAAAATATCTAGTGTCCAGGAACTTAATCGTTAATTAAACCAGTTAATTCATTTATTGAACAAAAAAGCTTCTTAAATGCCACTTTTCTCCTTTTTATATACTTGTGAATTGAATATTTTATCCTGTCTTGGACTGGTGGTTGTGAGGACATCGACCTTTGACTGTGGAAAATTGTGATGAGAATTTCATTTCTTTGACATTTCCAAGAAAGAAAAAAAAAGTCAGCCAGTTCATCTTAAATGAAAAGTAATTCTTTGCAGCCCTGGATGGCGACAAAGGAAGAGCCAAAGAACAGAAACCCCCTTCAGATGCAACACAATAGCTCTGCAAGATAATTCCACCGATTCCAAATCAACAACCACCTTCTTCTAATCATGCTTATAATTCACACCTCTTCTGCTCTTTGCTGCCGTCCTGCTCTTTCTGTTTCACCCTCCATTCATTCCTACAAGCTGTGAATGAGTCAGTGCCTCTCATGGATGCAGCGAGTCGGGAGGAGCAGCTCTTACAGAGTGTGTAGGAGGCAGAGCGGAGACAACAGAACAGCGCCGGTCCCTGAAGGTTAGATGTGAGAGGGATGTTGCTGAGCAAGCTTTATCACTCCGTTACACAGCAGGATCAGTCACCACAGACTGCAGCCCGGCTCCTCTTCCTCTCCCTCTGCTTCTTTATGTTCCATCACTCTTGCTTTCCTTCTCAGATCTTTCTTCCTACCTCATCTGTTTTTCTTCGTCTCTGCTTTCTCTCCCCGCCACTCTTAAGTTTATCTGTTTTTATCTCCCTCTGTATCCTGCTCTATTGCCTTTCTTTTTCCAGATTATCGTCGAGTAAATCTCTTTTTTGTCCCCTCTGCCTGACACCTCTGTCTCCATCCATCACTAACACTAGAGCTGAAACATTAAATTGGGGTCAATGATGCACTATAAAACTCTCTAACCTTACCCTTCCCTCACTCTTACCCCTGATGCCCTTGCACCTCCCCTCTCACGTGTACATGTGCATGCTCTTCATGTGTGTATTTAAGATGCAGGGAGAGTCTGACCTTGGGTGACGTTAAAGTCACTCTCTTTCCTATTCTCATGTGTTTGTTTTCCTCAATCCCATGCAATATGCATTTTCCTCAAACCTCATTAATATGTTGTTGCCAGTATTGGATTTTGCCTGTAATATGTTAGCTTGCATGCTCTGTGACTTCATCCTCAATTTCTCTCTTTTCATGCATGTCTAATGCATATGACAAAGTCAGCGCAAAATTACCACAACATATTGAAAGTCAGTCACGTAGATGGTTTAGATGCTGACTTTGTATAACATAAGAGTAAAAAGCCAATAACTGCAATGGAGAGCCGCTAATCCATTTACCTCCATGTGTGTAGAAAGCAATATGTAGCCTGTAATGCACTGTCCTTCACGTGCTGCTGGTAAAGGTCTATTGCGTAATTGAGTAAAGGGAGAGCACCGTGCGTTCTGCATCGGCATGCACCCCCTGCGCCGCGCTGACGTATGTCACCGCAGCATGTGTGTTTGTGTGTGATGGAGCGCCGCTGCTGTGCCAGCATATTCGTCAGTCCGATGGCTGTGCCCTGGCCGCCCTTCAGCCCAGCCGCAGCCCTCCAATCCCTTCATCCCCAAACATCCCGGCCCGGTGCCAAGCGGGCAGGGTTAGGGCGACGAGTCAAGCACGGTTTATGACCCCCTCCGTCCTCCAATCGGGCAGAACACTGTTAACGTGATGGATGGAGTGGCAAGGTGGGCGCTTACACAATCACCCAAGGGGGATGAAATATGGCCACCCCTGCCTGGGTCCCCGAGAACAGGGAGGATGGCAATTGGAGGGCAACCAAAGGACCATACTTGGTGCTGAGCCGTTTGCCAGATGAGAGAATGGATGATGAGAGAGTGGATGCGCCCGTGTGTCTGCTTCAAGCCACAGTGTGTTTAAATGATGGTGTGTTATATCGGGGCACAGGAAGGGTCAATAGTCTGCAAGGTGAGGTGATGAGAATGATTCATTGATGGACTTCTCTTTATGTGACACTCTTCTTCATCTTAATTAGTCGTTGAATTATATTGAGGCTTGAAATCCTGTTAAAGTAAGAGCTGATGTTGAACTCACGTTTCCATTATTAACCAGCTATAAACTATAGAATAATCTTTAGATTTACATTTGTAGCATCATTTTCAGAAGCCAGACTAGTGAGAGAGATTTGAATCTACAACGTATAACCATATGTACAAACTGTTCAGACGAACCTTCATCTGAGTCGTCAAGGTCTAGTCGGTGTTATAGCCAGCCTTCATTTTGCAGACTATGTTCTGTGCTTTATAGATGGGAATTATTTTGCCATGCACCACAAAAGCCTGATTCACTGGCTCGGGTTTTGTGAGACGTTTTTAATTTCAAGATGGAGATAATAAGATAAGACCTCTTGCTGTCCTTGCCAACTATAATTAATTGTTTATCGTCTCCGTGTGGTAATTTATCCAGTTACATTGTCGACATTGACTGCGGCGGCGAATCAACTCTGCAGCCAGCAGGATATGAAAAACGGCACGGTGAATAGAGTTAAAAAGATGAAATATGATATGCGGGGGAAAGAGAGAAAGAGGGACAGACATCTGCTTTAGGTGGTTAGAGAGGTGATTCATGTCTGCTCTTATAGATTTACAGGAATGAAACTACCACAGACCTTCAGGCCTCACATACAACACAAACATGTTTTATATATTTTTGAAATGTAATGCATGTCCTTCTCTCCTCCATCACACACACACAAGAGTGTATGTGTGCAGAAACACATAAAAGTCGTTGGAGCCAAGGGAATCGATCTTTATGTTTCTTGCATTGTGTGTGTGTATGTGTGCTTCAGGCTGATAAGAGGATTTGTTGAAGGGCCTTTTGTTCTTTAAGCAATATTTTCCTCTCTTTCTCCCTTTCCCAATAGTTTTTGTTTAGGGAAGCCATGATTTAATTAAGCCTAGATAAGCTTTCGGGCATTATTGGAAACACAGTGTGGGAGTCAACGTGCATATCTGTGCTCTGTTGGCCACATCCAGGTTGGAAAGGATGTCCAAAGGCACTCAAAGCGCTGCGATGAAAATATGAGGGCAGTAAAAGATGCAAGCCTGTGGGGATGTAGGAACACTATATGCAAATGTTGGCAGGGCAGATGAGACATTTGGCAAAGCAGACTGAGATGAAATGGCTTTTGAGCTTCCACGCTGACAAAAACAAAACTTTGTTGATGGAGGGGAGGTTTGTGTGTATGTGTGCATTTGTTATGTAATCTGGCAAAGAGGAGGTGTTTCTCTTGTCTCTGCGGAGAGATTAGATATTTGAGTGTTGTTCTGGACACACAGCACACCTGCTGCTAAACACACACACACACACACGAGCACACACACACACACAAACAATGCTGATGGGGTTTAGTGCTGGCATCCAAGAAAGTGACATTTGATAGACACAAACAGGAAAAGGATCATTTGCTGTGTCCACTCGTGGGTAAGAATTTTGTCATTCACAGCAACATTTGAATGCATGTGCACACACACAACCATCAAGAGCTAATCTCTATCCTCAGTCACACACACACACACACACACACTCAGGCTCTCACACCCTGACGGCTAGCTGCAATGTTCCAGGTGTAATTATAGAGAGTTTTGCCCCCTGATTACAGCTGGTAAATGGCTTGGACTCGCGTCTCTGCTGGATGTCCGCAGGAGGTTTTTCCACTTGTCCAACTAAGGTTATCTAACTTTAATGAGTTTTTCCCTTCCTGCGGCAAAGTGACGGAGTGTGATTGGCTCTCCTCAGTGATGGCCTGAGAACCCCCAAGGGTTAATGTTTCACACACACACACTTACACCCCCCACTTGCTGTGAGCTGCAGGCGTGCCCTCAGGTCAAAGCAAGACCTCTGGAGCTTCCAGGTCAGCTGTTACAGACGCTTCTAAAGCTGTGAGAAATGACCCGAGGGCTGGCGGAGAGTTCCCACTGATCTCAGCGCAGGTGTTCTAAATACGGTGGTCGATGCATCCGGGGTAATGAACAGCTCCCACAGGTCTGATTTAAACAGCCACTAGTCACAACAGGTCATTAAATGCATTAATGAAGAAAGTGGAAAAACTTGTAGGCTCTGAAACAAAGTGCTGTCTTCCTGTTTTATTAATGAGGCTTCATGCTGGTCAAAAACTTTCAAATTATTTATGGTATTTCAATTTAGCAAAGCAGTTTACTTAATGTTATGGACGTTTCTGTTTGTGTTTCTTCCAGCCATCATGTATGTGATGGGAGCCCTGGGACCTGCAGCTGGCTACCTGCTGGGAGGCGTCCTCATCGGCTTCTACGTCGACCCCAAAACTGTAGTCACCATCGACCAGAGTGACCCTCGCTTTGTTGGCAACTGGTAAATATGCATGTGCATCTGTACAACAGCCTAGAGGTCTTACATGCATCCCCGGCCTGATCTGTCCTCAGTTGCCTTTAACAACCCATCTGTCGTTTCTCCCTCTCAGGTGGAGCGGCTTTCTCTTGTGCGCCATAGCCATGCTCCTCGTCATCTTTCCCATGTTCGCCTTCCCCAAAAAACTGCCTCCACGCCACAAAAAGAGGAAGAAGAAAAAGATGGGCTCGCCCGGCGACGTGTCCAGCGACGACGATGTAATGAAGGAAAAGTCCAGTAGCAAAGGCCAGAACGTCTCCTCCTCCATGGGCTTCGGAAAGGACATCAAGGGTGAGGAACAGATAATATCAGCCGCCTCTTTCCACCTCTGGACTCCTTGGTGTATCTTACATAAAGGAACTGTGAGCTATTGATGCACAAATGGCCTATAATCCAATCAATGGCTGGGATTAGTCATGTTATCTAATAGTGGAAGCTCCATTGAGATCTCCCTGTAAGATGGTATTGATTTGTGATGGAGGAGGTTGTCCACACAGTCAGCCAATGAAGCAGGTAATTCACTGTGAACACGGGCAGTTTTAGTGGACACTGGGTTTCATTTACTTAAGTAAATTAATAGTAAACATGGCAACACATTGTTGTCAATTGAAGACTTCATATTTAGTTCGGCAACCTCGATTTTAAAACAAGGACAGCACATTTCTGTCGTGATACTTCCCACAAAACGAGGTGGCATTTGTTCAACTTCTTGCACCTGTGCACCTCTGTGAATTTGTTATGTCTCCTCTAAGCCAATTATTCCAGTAATCTCCTGGTTTTCCCTGGGAGAGCCCCCTGGTTAAGCTGAATTCTGCTCCGGTGTTTCCCAGTTTCCTCGTTTCATTTTTTTCCCTCTCTCAGTCAGACTCTCTCTCTCACAAATGAGCTCTCAGGGGAACTCAGTCACGTTTCCACACACAGGAGGAGACAGACAGACTCAGCAGCAGAGCTAAACTGGAGTCTACATGTTTGCTCTCACACTCTTTATTACATGCAAAATAACAATATAGAGAACTTGAACATGTATCTAAATAGGTTTGCACTCATAGATTGATGCTTGTGTGCGTTCCTGGGAGCAGTCCAGACAGGATTTTGCCTCGGAGAGCAGATAACACATACTGTAAGCATGAATGCATTATAGCTTCCTCAGCCCAGTGGTAGCTCTCCTGCTGTTTTACTTGTCCCAGCAGGATGTTTTGGGCTGTTGTGCAAACTATGGCCAATTTTGCAGACTTGTGCACTTCAATGTTTGGATCTGTATTTTGGTGCTGTGCACGTCCTTCTATTGAGGTGTTTGTGTTTGTCTATAGCACAAATTCAGCATTTTTTCTGTGAAAGATATGCTGCACTGAAGTGCATTTTCTTGCCCTTCAAATCGCCAACAAACACTGAAAAATGCCAACACCAGATATTTTCAGTAATGCACGTCAGAGGGACGTACTTTTTGATTATGGAATGTTTTCGACCTTGGACAACTGCTGTTTGCAAGCAATTCTTCACATTTTGCATTTCATGAAATTTGAGCTGCTTTAGATGAATAACTGCAGCCACATACTGCGTATCATATTTCAATATCCGATTACTAACCTGACAGGATTTAGAATCTAGATTTATATTTATACTCTAATGCAGGACTAAAGTAGCTTTAACAACTCAAGACTCACTCTTCAGTTCCATCCAAGCTTAATGTTGAAACCTGAGTTCCTGGTAAACAGTAGGCAACTGACATGGGGAAGCAAATATTCAGATTACAGATTATATTAGTTGTCAGATTATAGATTTATAAAAAATGCAATGCTCATAATGATTATATGTCCTTTGAGACCTCTGTGCAGGAGTCATGCACACCATTGTTGCTGTGCATTTGTTCTCATGTCAAATCCACTGCTTTGACCTTACGAGCAGCGTGGGTTGAAACACCACTTGTATGAGCTGCATAGTTACAGATATTACAAATAGTATGCTTTTATCACCTGTTTCCACTCTGAGAGAAATGTTTATCAAAGAGCAGATGGATGAAACTATTTGAGAGAGCCATCAAATAAATTATCTAAAAAAAAAAAAAATCAAGTGTGGCGAGTATTGCGAGTCAGTGGTCTGTCTGATTTTGAGAGAGCAGCTGCTGCAGACGTCAACAGGACCTCGCCATCTGTCCCCCTCATGACAAGATTACAGCCCAGCTCCACAGGAATGAAATAATTAGCGTCACTATTCTATTCCTACCTTTTGATCTGAGATAACACCGACAGATGCTAACATTTCCCCACCTACAACAAGATTAGTTGAATTAGCGCTGAGGTGGCTATCCCCAAATCAAGGCCCCCGTGCTGCCCAGTCAGGCTGGCCACACTCATAATGACCTCCCCAATAAAAGGCAATAATAATCCACTTTGCATACTTCCTGCCTTCTCTTTTTGTCCTTGCTGTGCTTTGAGGTGTGTGTGAAGCACGAGACAAAAGAAGCCCCCATGACAGCCTTATGACTTTAAAGTCCTCGTACTCGCCCTCGGCCAAAGGATTAAAACACTCCGGACACACACGGGACAAATTTACAGATGCCATTTGTGTGCTCGGTTAGACAAAGCCGAATGTTTTGAAGTCTGACTTTGTTCCCCAATGTAGTCCTTGACAGATCACAAAGAGAGTGAGAGACTGCACGGAACAAAGTGATAAAGTCTTCAAACCTGAAGATAATATTTTTGTTTGAAAGGCTTTGATAAATCCTTCCTTTAGATGCCGTCCTCTCCCGTCGTTCAGTCCACACATCGTTAAGGTCAAGGGTAGACAACACAGAGTTTTTCTCACTAGATCCAACCCCCAAAGTTCAAATTCATTTCAGCAGAGAAGCTTTTTGTGCACATAAAGGACCTCACTTCTTTAAGTTACTCATCATTATTTTTGATAGAAGGACCTTTTCTGACCTTTTGGATTTTTTGCTGCATAAAACAGCTCTTTGGTTTCTTTTCTCCTGCTGTCAAAAATATGCTTGGAAGTTATGTCTAATTGGATATTTCAGTGCAATACTTTCTGGTCATTGGGGTTAAGGTCATGAATGTAAGATGGGCAAGAAAACGAACCAGACATCTGCTTTAACGGTTTGCTCCAGCTGAAGCTAGTCTCTGCGGCATTGCCTCGGGTCTCAGGACACACTAACCAGGTGTCCAAACTACATCACCTTTCATTTTTAGTGTCCTTGTTACTAATAACTGCTGTGCAAAATTTCAGGCCAATATCTCCACTAGTTTTTGAGATATTAAGCCTTCACATGCATGTGGACCACTAAAAAACGCTGATGTATGTGATTTATTTTGGGGGGGGCAATTTTTGTACCATCTCAGATTTACTTCATATTTTTTTATTTTAATGTCCTTGTTACTAATAACTGCTGTACAAAATTTCACGCCAACATCTCCACTAGTTTCCGAGATATCACATGCATGTGGACCACTAAAAAACGCTGATGTATAGTATGTGATTTTTTTTGGGGGGGGGGGGGGTCAATTTTTGCACCATCTCAGATTTGCTTCATATTTTTTGTTTTAATGTAGAGAAGCAGCAGCTTGAATCTGAGCTCCCTGTAGATTGCGGCGATCCCCATTCTGTCAAACCTGCTCCTGATATCTTTTGCCTCTGTCGTGTTGAGATGAAGTCGCATGTATGTTCCACTGACCCCGAGAACAGGGTTTTCTACAGCCTCGTGCTTCTAGTGAGGATGTTTAAAGGACACTTTTGTCAAGTTTAAAATGAAACATGGCTTTTCCTCCCAGTGTTGATACTGCTGCAGTTGTGCTGATCAGCCTGGCAGACCGGGAATGCAGAACAGGTTCAGCCAGTCTCTCCCAAAACCTATGATTACATTGAGCAATGAAACTGTGTATTTGCCACAGGACATGATGAGATGTCAGGAAGGTAGGTGGCTGCTTGTCCTCGGGTTCACCCGTGGACACAGGCTGGAAATTGAAAAGGCATATTTATAATTTTTAGTGAAATTGGCCATTTAAGGCTGTTAGCAGACGTCTTATGGAGCTGGTTTATGGATGACATGTCACAGTGTTGGATGATGAGTAATAAACTGAACCCCTGTTATCTCCTGCTCTGCCTTTCCTCTGATAAAGAGAAAGTGACATCAGTGTTTTATCTTAGGGGATCAATTGAATAATAATGCTTCGTACCCAGTTCAGTTTAAGTGTAGAGTGCAGAGTGTTTGGAGTGTAGAGAAAGTTCAGAGCTGTTTTCATTCTGCCTGGTAACAGTAATGTACTTACAGTGTGAGCACATGACTTTTGAGTGACAGGATGAGAGGGCATTCTGCAACATGTCAACCAAATCAAATCGACGCTGCCCTCAAGCAAGACATAAAGGGCATGTTTGTCCTTGTTGCGACGAACCGTGGATGACGGCATTCAGGCTGCATTTGCATAGCTTGGTTTGTTTTTGGGCCCGCAGCAAAGATGCACATAATCTACACACTTGCATTGTATGTATAGCAAACTCGCTGCTGGCAATGTGAGTTTCTTAAAGCGGTTCAGTCCACAACATGTGTTAGTGTTTGCTTCTGCAGTGTTGCATGAGACAAGGATACTTATCCAGCTGTACTGAGACAAGGCTGAATGAACATCTGAATGTGTTTATTTGTGAGTCAAGGACATTTAAATATGGTGTTAAATTCTCTATTATTACCTTAGGTTATTATTACATAAGGTTTATTGGGGTTACAGACGCTGCTTTTCCTGCCTTCTCTTAATTACAGCTTTCCAGTAATGATTCTTCTTCTGATGATTCCGTCGGGCTGAGTTTGTGTGGGAGTGAGCGGCAAATTAAGAGACTGATCATGTGTTAATTACAGCACCACCCGTAATGAAGTGCTCCGTCTTGTCTTGTATTCCTCCCCAGACCTCCCCAAGGCAGCGCTGAGGATCCTCAGCAACATGACCTTCCTGTTCGTCAGCCTGTCGTACACGGCGGAGTGCGCCATCGTCACCGCCTTCATCACCTTCATTCCCAAGTTTATTGAGTCACAGTTTGGTATCCCCGCCTCCAACGCCAGCATATACACCGGTAAGTGTTTCTGGTCAGCGTGGCTGTCTTTGTTAATTCACTTTTTTTTTTTGTTCTATTTTCTGATTCACTTCATCACAGCAGAGTCAGACATATTATTGAGTTGTCTGAGTCACTGCAGTCACTGTCCCCTGTGAGCCGCCTGCGAGGATGTGTGGGAGCCTATAACGAAGGATTCTTTACAGTATGTTCCGAGCAATAAAGTCAGATCTAATTTTACAGTGAGAATGAAGCAGCAGAACATGATGGTGCCACATAGATGCTTGGAAGAAAGAGGAAGAGGTGAATGAAATGAAAAATTCAAACACTTAGGGATGTAATTAATTTTATTATCGATTAATCTTTTCATTATTTTGATGATATTTTCGTCAGTGAAAGATCAGAAATAATAATAATAAAAAAATGCTTGTATTGTTTGAACAACTGTCCAAAGATATGACCAAAATATGGAATCGATAAAAGTTCTTACATTTCAAAAGCATTTTCGCTATTTCTAATCCGTCGAGAGACTAATTGATTAATCAAGCAGCTACCTCATCACTTACAATAATCACAGATACGGTAAGAAGATCTCAATGAGGGTAAATGGATCTGCTGAGGATGACAGAAATTTTGTTCATCCTCCTCTGGAAGCTCTATTATTTTGCAGCTCTGACAGAGAAATGTTCGACTTTGTTTGTCGGAGAAATTGTGTTTATTTGTCCATATAGCAGCTGTTTCATAGGTTAATGGAACTGTCCCTGAAAATATCTGAAATGGCCAAAGCAATTAGATCAGTGAGGCAAAACTTCCCCCTGCAAAGAGTTAATTAGAATTTATTACCCTCGTCTGCAGCATTTAAAAAAAATTCTTCGAGTTGTTGCGAGGAAGCATATTATTATTGTGAGATGTTAAATATTTAGAATACACGCTTGATTAATTTTCTTTCATTGCAGTGAAAATCAGGTTATTCTATCAGTATGTGTTCCTTTGTATCTCTTCTGTGTCCTGATCCTGGACACGGTGACATATGATCCATCATCACGTACTGGATGTACCGTCAGTCTGCACCCGTTTAAGCTCACATTTGTTCTCACCTTTCCACGTGCACTTGGTGATTCACAGTCGGAGGGCAGCGCCGTGAGTCACGGACTTTCACTGACTTTCATTCAGTGAAGCTCCCATTACATCTCCTGACTGCAACGCACAAGTCTCTGTTGACTGCGGGAGGAACATTCATCATAACATGGTCACATACACACAACCCTCGGCTCTGCCTGTAATTTGTGCAGCACGTTTGTAGAGAGTACAAGGCACCGGTCTAGTCGTTCAGTCGTGTCTGAGCCAGTGGTGCTAATACACAAATAATCTGCTATCAGGGTTATTACAGCAAGGAAGGATTGAAAACTCAATTATGCCTGTGAGAGCAAAAAAGGTTTGTGTGTCCAAGTATTCGGCTGGCTAACATATGGTCATCTCTAGACACACACACACACACACACACACACACACACACACACACACACACAATACCATTGCCTCATCTCATCTGCCTGTTGCCAGGATACAAGGGGTAAGGGCAAACGGGTGGTGCAGTTGCCATGGCTACTCAAACGATGCCAAGCTGCTGGGATGTGATGATGGCTGGAGGAGGAGGAGGAGAGTGAGAGCGCTCCTGTTGATGGGAGCACAGAGCTTCCTCAGGCTGCCAGATGGACTGACCAACTGTGACATTCCCCCGATGATTGCGAGGGATTGTCTTCTTAAAGAATGACCAGGAGAGCAGGCTGGTGTTTCAGCATGTGCCAAGAAATTATTTGTGATGTTTTGATCTCATTTAGGAATACCAAGAGAGTTACGATTTAATCAAACCTGCTCTATTTAGGATGAACTTTCAACTATTTTAAGCAAAAGAAGTGAAACAATAAAATAACATTCATCAAACTAAAAAAATGTACTTTTCAGGACACAAATATTAATAAGTTGAAAATATTTGCTTTTTTGCTGAATGACTACCTGCATTTAATCATGCGTAAATTACTTTGTGACAAAACAAAGATAAACCAGGCTGAGTTTATAACCATCCTAGTGGCTATACATTTGGTAAATAGCACCAGACACAAAGTACAGTTGAGGCTGACAGGGTGTCATTATTGATGAAACTGATGAAAAAATTTGGAGCTTAAAGTTGCTATTGTGTATTTTTATCATAACGGGTCACATTAATGAAGTGTATATGTAGAAGGGATCAGGCGTAGGGACGATCACACAGAATTATCGCCCATCCCTGCTGATCCCTTCACCTCTACAAAGCTTTAAAGTGTCTTTCAGCTCATTGTTTTGGTTTGAAGGCCCGTAACTTTACTGTTCTGGTTCAAAGTCGTTTTTCTCATCAATCTAGTTTTCAGCAAAAAAGCTAAAAGAAAAAAAAAAAAAGCTCCAAAGATTTCTGTCAGGCGTTGGCAGAAAGAAAGAGAAGCTAAGAAGAAAGGGAATGTTAGATTTTACATTTATTAAAACTACTCAAAGCCAGTCAACGTTTCATTCTGAGCATGAAATTGTTGTTTTCGAGAGTGTCAAAAAAACTTTTTTTTGAACAAGTTGACCCTAAACCGAAAAAAACGCTGATGTATACTATGACATTTTTTTGGGTGAGTTTTTGGCATGTTTCAAATTGACCTTAAAACTACTCAAAACCAGTCAACGTTTCATTCTGAGCATGAAATTGTTGTTTTTGGGAGTGTCAAGAAAACTATATTTTGGACAAGTTGAGCCCAAAGCGAAAAAAAACGCCGATGTATACTATGACATTTTTTGGGTGAATTTTTGGCATTTTTCAAATTGACCTTAAAAGTACTCAAAACCAGTCAACGTTTCATTCTGAGCATGAAATTGTTGTTTTTGAGAGTGTCAAAAAAAACTCTTTTTTTTGGACGACAATGAGTTGAGCCCAAAGCGGAAAAAGACGCTGCTATGACATTTTTTGGGCTGAATTTTTTCTATGTTTCAAATTGACCTTAAAACTACTCAAAACCAGTCAACGTTTCATTCTGAGCATGAAATTGTTGTTTTCGAGAGTGTCAAGAAAACTGTATTTTTGGACAAGTTGAGCCCAAAGCGAAAAAAACGCTGATGTATACTATGACATTTTTTTGGGTGAATTTTTGACATGTTTCAAATTGACCTTAAAACTACTCAGAACCAGTCAACGTTTCATTCTGAGCATGAAATTGTTGTTTTTTGGGGCGTTTTCACCATTTTTTGGACAGTCAATGGGTTGAGCCCAAAGCGAAAAAAACGCTGAAATATACTATGACATTTTTTTGGCATGTTTTAAATTGAACATAAGTGGAGAAAAATATCTTGGTTTTGTCAACTTAAAAGGTCTCAAGTTGACCAAAAAAATCAGTAAATGCATGTAAATTTGGAACTACGTAGAAGATTTGGGTATCTAGAATTAGTCACATCGGCCCGAGAAGTCCAAAGAAAATGCCGTCAAAGCTTTGTCCCCCAGAAGCAACGTGTAGGAAGCGAACCACAAAAACAACACAGCAATATAGAAACCAGAGATGTCAAAATGGGATAAATGGAAGTCTTGCAAATTACCACCTCGATAAGTGCGTATCATGCCCGGTTAAAGAGCCGCCGCTGCTACATGCTCATTAGATGTTGCTACAGAAATAGCACAGTAACATATCACACACGCCTCCCTCAGCTGCTGTTTTCCCCCGTGATGCTGCTGCCGCTCTCCCGACTCTCTCAATCGCATCCACTGTTCCACCGTTCCTGTCTCCTCTGTACAAGTCTGAATTGTAAGCGGCGCACACGTTTGTCATGAGAGCTCTTTGATGCAGGATATCTACAGTAGTTCAGCGCTGACATGCACACGTTTATGAAGTAACTCCAAAAAAAAATCGCTCACATTCATGTCAGTAAAGCTTTTAATCCAGATGCAATATGTTTAAATCATTCATGTGGCATTTAATGCTACAGCGTAGTGTGTATCTATGTGACTGATATGATATCTGGTTTGGCTGTGTACATGTTTAATCCTGCAGAAAGCACAAGGTTTTAGCACATAAACAGCACTTACAGGATAATATTATATGCAGCGTGCTCAAAGAGGCGCTTTTCCTCTGCCTGTCTCTTGCCCCCTCTCTGTCCTTCTCTTAGTCTTACTCACACATACATACAGAGAAGGAGAAGCCAGATGACATCCTGTGTACTTGGATCACTCCTCTGTTGATCCTCTATCTTTGACGACCCTCCGCCCCCGCGGACTGACCCCGTCTTGCTCGTTACCCAGCCGCGTGCGCCGGTGGCTGGGCTCGAGGGCTGCCATGTGCAGCCTCCCCGGGCCTTAGCTCCCGCACAATGACATTTTCCACCCGGTCCATCCTGCCAGCAGCCAGCTTTGCCTTCCTTGCTGTCAATTAGACCAGCTCTGGTGGACTGAGAGCACGTGCCACAGCCTGAAATGACTCAGTGGTAGCCTGTAGCATAGCCTGGTCACATTGCTACAGCAAAGCCTTGTCTCTCTCAAGTTATTTATTCTGGGTTTAACAGAAGAAGTCACATTGAGATTGACGTTTCTTTTTCAAATGACAGCGTCCAAGAAGACATGGCACAATGACATGCTCACATGTTGTTCATGTTACTGATTAAATCACTGTAGATCAGTTGCTCTCTTGCACTTTGTCAATCATGCTTTCAAGTAATGAATTCAGTGTTGACGTTTTTTCACGACACAAATTAGTTGCTCTATTTCTGTGCTATGTGCAACACTTCTGAAGTTTTTTTCCTCCCTCTCACCTGCTCTTTCTTTCCACCTATCTCTCTCACAGGTCTCATCATCGTACCCAGCGCCGGGGTGGGCATCGTGCTGGGGGGGTACATCATCAAGAAGCTGAAGCTCGGCGCCAGAGAGTCGGCCAAGCTGGCCATGATCTGCAGCGGCGTGTCTCTGCTCTGCTTCTCCACGCTCTTCATCGTGGGCTGCGAGAGCATCAACCTGGGAGGCATCAACATACCCTACACCACCGGGTGAGAATCAATGTACAGAAATGAACACAGATAAAACACAAGGAGGTCAAAAGCATTCTCACACTCTCATCTCCTGATTTCTAATCTGATCCGAATCTAAGTGTTATAGCAGCTCCTGCAAAATTCTAAGGCCTCATCATTCCTCCTTATTCCCAACGTTTCCTTTTGGGGCAAGAGTCAGATGACATTGGACAGATATCTGAGTATTATTATGCAAAAGCTTTAGATCCTGTGTGAGCACATGCAAATCTAGTCTGCTTTTAGCATTAGCATGTGGTTTTGCCTTGTAAACTCCTACAATATGACTGCACGAAAGTTGTGCCTAAACTGCTCATTTGAAAAATATCTTCATCTGCATATGAAGTGACATCTGAAATACACACACACACTGGAGGATGTTTGTGGGCCCGGGATGCTGTCAACGCTCCCATCATCTTCATGTGTTGTGGCGTTGTGTCGGGGAGCGCCTGACTAATTAGCAACGCTGTCATCTGCTCTCGTGGCTCCAGTGAATCACTCTGCCACCTCTATTTCTGAAGCTCGACACCACATCAGCAGCCAGGCTGCGGAGCTAACAAACAGACATCGCATGTGTCAGGCCCCGCGGACAGAAACGCAGAGTGTGTCTGCTGGAAAACACACGGTTGTGAAGGCTCGTACCGGCAGACGTATGGAGGCACCATGCGCAGAGTCACCTTGGATGATGCACAGCAAATATGTGACGCACCTACTGTGTTAATATCCAATCTCATCACGCTGCTTGTCTTAGATGCACTAAAAAAACTTCAACTTTTCTATTAATGATTCTAAGATTTAAAGGATTTGATGTGTAGAAATCCCTTGCTGGTGGAGTTACCGTGGGTATGGGCCAGCCTGCACCATCTCACTAAACACTGAACACACAAAGGTGAAACTGCTAAACCTCTGTGAAATTTGCTTTTCACATAACTACGTTAATCAAAGTGATTATTTGCCAAATAGTCGCTGTGCCCTTTAAAGCCCCATAGCTGACCCATTAATAACTGCAGTCTTTGTTGAAGCTGGTGTTTATAGAGAGGTCAACAAGAGGTGTGAGCCGGTGGGGCTCCTCATTATGAACAGCCCTGGTCACCAGTCACCGGTGGCACCCACATGAGGAATGTTCAGCCCGAGCCCACCCTTTGTGTCACTCGTCTGTACTCACCCACTAGTCTAGACCTAGCCTGAGACTATTTGACAGAAAAGAACATGACAAGCACCAAAGGTCCTCAACATTTCTCATGGCCAAGTTCTGCAGATACTTAAGAATATTACGTAAGTGTTAGATGATTATGAGTCGAGTCTGGAGGCTTGATTAAAAGCTGCTGTGTTGTCAACACAAAGCTGTCCAATGATCAGAATCTGTAAAAGTTGCCTTTTGTTTCCTCGGATACAAAATACGCCACATTTTTTTCCCATCACTCTCCCTGCTCAGTCTGCAGCGCTAAACCACGTTAAGCCACTCACTCTCTTTGGCTCTCTGTTTGGGTTTTTATGCAGTGCAGCCTGCACGCGGTGACACAACATCTGGAGGGTTCAGCGAAGGCCGAGGGTTTAGTCTGGGGGGGAAAAAAGGGACATGTGCAATCAGTGCAGTGAGCCTGTGACTTCACCAGGACTGATGGCTTTTTACATGCATGCAAATACACACACACACACACACAGTTTGAGAAAGAGATGTCCCATCAGTGTTGGTTTTGTGAGCATGTGTGTCAGTGTCACTCCCAGGCTGCTGTGTTGTTAGGGCCTGTCCCCGGCTGTTCCGCAGGGCTCAGAGCGAAGCTTCCCAGAGAAAACCCAGGACTCGCTCCACTGCTCCCGCTGTAGACGAAGCCAAAGTCCTGTTTGACTTAGAGCCACCGTTCCCACACTGGCCGTCGAACTGCTGGAGGTGTCACTTCCTCAATCCCCTCGGCTCCATCCCTCTATCATCACACATCACACAAGCCGCTGGAGGCCTAGATTAAAGCTAATTAAAGGGATTATGTGCAGTAGATTAATAATGAGACACAGACTACAGTAAAGATTATGGGGACGATTGGCAGCCTCTTCTACATTTAGTTTCATGTGATGCACACTGTTTTACTCTTGTATTACTACTAAATTATTTTGACTTTGCAAATAATATACAACAGTGTTTGCCTCATTTTTCCTGCTGAAACAAAACTTTATGGAATGATGCCATACAGGGACGGAGAGTGGGGACAGGATGGATTATCCTCTTTGCAGCAGGAAGCACTGGGTTTTATGGGAAATGTGCTCTAAAAACGTGACATACAGACAGACTGTATAGCACCATGAATTTGGTTTTCAATTTCTCCGAGCCTAAATGGCGTGCTGCTATCCCAGCAGGGCCACACCTATAAAGGAGGTTGCACTGAAACTAACCTGGATAAATTTATGCATAGAAAATTAATAAATGCTCCCCCAGATAGTTTCCCTGCATCTGGCTTAAGCTGACGTAGCATTAGCGTGAAAACACATCTCCAAAGTGTGAATTAAAAAAGAAAAACCACCTTGTCAGTGTATTTTAACATTATTCGATTTGCTTTGAAAGAAAAAAGCATGTAGCCCCTGCACTTAAATGAAAACTAAATAAGTGGCCTATACAATATCTTCTTTAAGCAAGAGACCACATAGAATTCGTAGACAGGCTTCAGAGCTCAGCTAGTAAATGGACACGATGGGTCCCTGTTTGTTCTAAACAACATGTTTCCTGTGTCTGCAGCCCGACCCTGACGATGACCCACAGGAACCTGACGGGCAGTTGCAACGTGAACTGTGGCTGCAGGATCCATGAGTATGCTCCGGTGTGCGGCTCTGACGGCATTACTTACTTCAACCCCTGCCTGGCTGGATGCAGCACCGTAGGCAATGACAGCACTGGGGTGAGCACACACACACAAACACACACAGACACACTTAGAGCTTCATTGTTTTAATGTCTCAGAAATAATTGCTGCGTAGCCATTTGTACATCAAACAGAATAAACAAGGACACATTAATCAGAATGAATACACAAAGACGTATCCTCTGTACATTCTCCTCCCATGGCTCTGAAGGAAGCACAGTACAGGAAGCATTAGACTCCATACAATGTCAGATAGGAAATTATAACAACATGAGGAAAGGAAATGTCCACATTCTTTGTTCAGATCACTGATCACATTGCTGGTGCCACCCAGTCTGTCTCTTGTGTGTCTAAATTTACATTCCAGTTTTCAATGTAGATACAATATCTGTAGCTAAATCTTTCATGGCATTAATTTTAACAGAGTGGATAGTATAACTTAGCCCATTTGTTTTTTTGCCTACAGATTAGAAACTACACAGACTGTGGCTGCGTGCAGAGCAGGCAGGTCATCACTCCGTCCTCCGGCGGCCAGGTCAACCAGCTGCAGCTGGTCATCGTTAAAACCTACCTGAACGAGAACGGCTACGCTGTGTCGGGGAAGTGTGACCGCACCTGCAACACCCTCATCCCTTTCCTCATCTTCCTCTTCATCGTCACACTCATCACTGCCTGTGCCCAACCCTCCGCCATCATCGTCACACTCAGGTAAGGGACCTGACGTCTGCTGCTCACTGTCAGAGGCTTTAATTTATCCTCTCCAAGCTTTTTTTTTCATTAGAACTGAGTTGGTTGTTTGCTTCAGTTTGAACTGAATATTAGATGGAAAGTTTCATCATATACACATGCTGGTTCTCTGTCCTCAGGTCTGTGGATGAACAGGAGAGGCCTTTTGCTCTCGGGATGCAGTTCGTCCTGCTCCGAACTCTTGGTAAGTTGCACTCTGACGAATGGTAAACATTAGAACCACACACTGCAAGTTAAAACACTACAATTCATTGTCTATTGTATCTATTTTGGTTGATGTTACTGGTTAAAAGATCTTCTGGATTTGGCATGAATGTACAGCCAGTCATTAGTCTCACATCTAATTTTTATTGTTGAGGCTAGCTGCTCTGTAATCCGTTTTTCTAAGGCTCTATTTTCTCCAGCTCTAAATCTCTGTCTTGAACTTGCCCTGCAATTTCGAAGGGAACAGGGATGCGGCACTTTAGTGAAGCTCTGTGAACTCCTGTTTAGCTACGTGTAGAAAAGCCCTCAGGGTTAGTCGGCACTGCCCTAACATGCCTCTGATCGGCTCTGTATGGCTGCGTGAACACAGAGCCGCCACATCACCTCCCTTAATCCATCTCCAGAAGTGTGTGTGGGGGAAGGAGGAAGTCTGTGTTTGTGTGATTATTCAGCTGGATCTCTGAGTTATCGGTTAATTATACAGTCTGATGCAATCCTAGACAACAGCTGTGCAATGCTTTTTACATTGATAAGGTCCCTAATATTGCGTTTTGATGTCCTGAGAGAAGCTGATTTAAAACTAAAGTGATTGCATTTTTAAGGCTGTAAATTAATTGTGCTGTTGGTTTAATTATTTTGAAAGGTGTTTGTAATATTTTGTCCGTTTCCATTGACATGCAGAGCTGCTTCTGATCTGCATGAAATGGTGCCACCAAGTGGTTGAATGATGGTGCTGCAGTAGAGTAAATCTTAATTCCAGAGCTGTATCCCAATTCCATAGAGTATGTTCAATATGCAAGTTGTCAGTTCAGTTTTGTTGCAGCAAGTAGACAGGAAATAAGTTTACTTTGCTGTTTTGTACTAACAGGAAATGATGTGTAGGCAGAAGTCTGAACTTCACAAACACAAAGTTTTCAAAATGTTCCAGGATTTAATTCATTTGCTTTGTGCATTTTTCCTAGATTTTCAGCTGTTTGTGAACTCACTTTATTCTCAAAACTGTCTATTAAGCCTGTTGGAATTGGACCACAGAGAGGGTTTTGTTCACCAGATTTTAAATTACCAATCACAACATCTCTCTCCTCCCCCAGCCTACATCCCCACACCCATCTACTTCGGTGCTGTGATCGACACCACCTGCATGCTGTGGCAGCAGGACTGCGGCGTGCACGGCTCCTGCTGGGAGTACGACGTCACCTCCTTCCGCTTCGTCTACTTCGGCCTGGCCGCCAGCCTCAAGTTCGTCGGCTTCATCTTCATCTTCCTCACCTGGTACTCCATCAAGCACAAGGAGGAGCGAGCCGAGCGCTGGCGCCAGCACCTGCCTCCGCTGGGCACCGTCAGCGAGCTCATCTGCCACGCCGGAGGCCACAAGAGCCACGCCCGCACCCGCTCCTGCCCCGTGTTCATCCCGCCTCGGCCCGACCCGCCCGCCGCCCTGCTGCTCGACCGCGGCCACAGCAGCCTCAGCTGCCCCGGCAACGGCCTCAAAGCAATAACCCCGCCCATCCTGTTGCCGCATCACCACAGAGGCTCCGCCCACGTCTGAGAGCGCGCCAAGCCCTCCCACCCCGGGGGTTCATCGTGACACGTGCCTTCCTGTTTGTGTTTCTGCACCACACTGGCGTCTGCGTCACACGGGGCTCCACAGCTGCTGTACCGACGGGCACAGACGGGCCCACCATCCTTAAAGGGCTGCTCATTGTTGTTTCCGATGACAGGAGACGGACAGATGTTCTTTTTATTCTGAGCATATCATCATCAGCTGCAGCCGCAAACAGCATCCACACAGAAGGTCAGACCTCCACGTCAAGGTTTCGGACGGCGTAATGACATCACATGGTGCTACTGTTAAAAAGCAGGGCATTAAAAAAAAAAACAACAACCTCTGTACAGACGGATGAGTGGTCATCAACACAGCATCTAAAGCACAACTGACAAACCTGTACTATGCAAGATCCTATGTACAGCTCCTCCCTTCTCAGTACTGTACAGCTCCCTCTCTACTCCACATCTGTACCTCTCTCCCTCACTCACTTCTTCCACACCACCACCACCACCTCGTTGTCGGCTCATTCACGATCCCATCTTTCCTTACAGTCCGAGCTGAGAACACATCAGCAAATATGTCTTTATTTGAGCCATTCCACCTTCTTCTCTCGTCTGCTTAACATGTGTTGTTTGCGTCTTCAGAACTGACAAAAGCAGGATTTTTTTTTTCCTTTTCTACCTTTTTTCGTAACAGTGCCTCTCAGGCTGTCTCGGCCAGTCCAGTATACAAAAGCTAGCTACCAGGGTAAATGCTAGCTACCGATAAAGCCAGTCACTGTCCTCTCAGTTGAGCGACAATATTCTGCTTTGTCGCCCTCAGCATTTTGTGTTAAGGAACAGTTTCCTCTGAGCTTGAGTCTTCGTGCCCAGTGGACAAAAGTTTCTCGCCTTGGCAAAGTAACCATGTAGCTTAAAGCCGACGAGCACCAATGGTACAGTGTTTTAACGACTTCTATGAAAAGTCTTGTCACATCTACATTTCATAACACATCACACTACTTTATTATTATTACAATGCGTGATAATTAGCCAAAACAGGAGAAAGGACTAAGAAAGGTGTCTCATCTCTGACCATGTGCTGAAGCTACTGCGCGTCCAAATGATGTGATTGTACTTGAAACTGGAAAACGGCGACGGCGAGTCGAGAAAATGTGGCAAAAGCTGCTGTTTCCTCTCCAAATCTGACCCATTTAGAAACACGACTCCTCCTTCAAAGTGAAATGATTTGTATCTGATCTATTGCAACAATCAACAAATGAAAAGATGCATCATTTTGGCTTTGTATTGTAACGGCTTCTCCATTCTAATGGTCATCAGATGTACATAGTAGTTAAATAGTAGTCTAGGCTTTTTAAAATAAAAGTAGTGTGGCAAGCATGTAAAACAGTGAACCTCCTTTTATCAGCAAGAGTAATCTGATGTTGAGTATTCAGTTCCTGGGTGTTTGGGGCCCTCTAGTGGACAGAGAGATGATTGTGTGAAGGCCAGTGAATGTTGCTGTTTGTCAAACCTACTGTACTATGAGGTTCTTGGTTAAAAGGTTAAGTATTTATCACTGCGCTGAATCTAGCTCACCAGTTTCCCAAAGATATACAACGGACGACCTGCTGTCTTTCACATTTATGCTCGCAGGTCATGTGACTAAGTCAAATTTTAAATTAAATTTGGTGGTCCACACAACAATGAGTATATGGCACAAACCAGATTAATGTGTCTGAACATGAGCCTTAAATGTTTTTAATAGAATTGTCTACTGTTCTTTTACCTTGGGCTCATCTTATTTTTTTTAAGCATCTTAAGGATTTACCTTCCTTTGACTGGGAAAGGTGATTGCAGAGAAATGGAAGAGGTGGTAATATGGCCTTTTTCATGTTTGTGGCACATGTTTATTGAAACCACATTTTTTGTGAGTATTTCTTTTCTGATGGGAGCTATAAGTCTAATAAAGTTATTGTATTTTCAATTCTGATCAGTTCGACTTCATTTTAGCTATTAAAAGTCTAGAAAGAAAAATCTGATGCAGTGACTATATTTAAAAGTTAACATTTTTGGCCAAGATTCATAGTAATCTGCCTGATGAAGATTATCAATAATGGCAGTGATTCATTTTGGTATTATTGTAACTTAGTACCTCAAATGACATATTCATAAGTGATCATCGTGTAAATATCGACAAAGCAGACGAAGCGTATTATAGAGCTCACACATAGTTAGAAGCATATTTATAAACTAACCCATGACATTGTAGTTAAAGAGAAAAAAAATAAAGCTACAAAATAAAAAAAACGTGGATTTGTCTCGCGGTGCCTGAACAGTATTATTCACCTGGAGAGGGTTGAGTTTGCTTTATGTCATGTGGGGAGGGATTTGCCATGTATTTCTTTTTCTGTCGAGAGGACTTCACAATTGAGTTAATATAAATGCTGAAGTTACACAACTACCCATAATGCCCTTCTCACCATCTGTAATGATTCTCTACTCATCCTCCAGTGCTCTGTATTCATCAGCTCCACAAAGGGAATACCAATGTAGGATTATCGATCAGGACCAGGCTGAGTCATCTTTCTATTAAATACTTATGACTTATGAAATTCTCTTCTGATCAAATACCAAATGATGACTGAGTAAGATTAAGTAAATCAAACAGCTGAGGGAAGAGTAGAGAATCATCCAGCCACACGGATCATTAGACCGTAAACGCAGGGTTGTCTGCCTTTAGTTCACTGTTCATCTACTACTGTGTCCCGCTGTTCAAATGAGCGACACAGGCGACTTCAGGTTGACTGTACATTTGCTTTAACACCTTTTCCTTTTCATCAGTATTTGAACTGAAAGTGAATTTCCTGGACAGAACAGAAGCTGTATTCTGAAAGTCGAGCTCTTATCGCTTCTGTTCCCCGGGAGCAGAAGTCTAATTGATGTTTGTGAACACTTGGTTTACAAATGCCTTGAATACTTGATATTTGTCATTAAAAAAATGGAAAAATCAACTTGGCTGGTTGAATTATTGCAAAAGCATCGTTTACAGAGACGAGCGGCGGGACAACACTTGAGGCCGAAACATCACCAGGCAGGTTGAAAGGGTTTATTTCTTAACAGCTTCATGGTTTTCCTGAAACCAGACTCAATCTAAAACTTGTACACACACTGTCAAGAAAGAAAAAGGACAGCATCAGGTTGTTGCAGAACCAGTTTTCTAACATCTCGGTCGCTCTTTGGATGCAAAAACACTACAACAGCAGAGATGAACTCGAGGCAGAAAGCTTGAACATGTCCTCAGTGACCATGAAACACTTAGCTTGAGGCCACATCTGCAGAGTATCTCACTGACTGTACTGTCATAGACAAAGCTGTAACAGAGTGTGCCAGTTTTAGGGGACTATACAGTTACATTCCAAATGAATTGGCCATGTGCAACATTATACTCTGGATTATCAAAGCACTACATCATACACCACATGATTAACTGGTGACATGTCCCAAAAAAGAAAAGAAAAAAAAAAAAGTTACACCGTGAACATTTTCTAACCCCATGGTGATGGTGTAAGCATTTCCTTGTGATTAGTGAGGTTATTTGTGTTAAACATAAAATGTGACTAGTGACAAACTCTGCAAAACAGAGATGGTGCAACTCACCAGTAAATCGTGAGCTCAGAGTTGGATGCGTTTGCTGCGGCTGGATAATTCAGATGATGTCAGTATATTAACTGTTAAACCGTCCCATGATTGTCTGAACTGTCTCATGCTATTAGTGACATATGGCAAGGAGGTTAAAAAAAAACATATCCCAATATAGCAAATTTAAAAATAATTTGTCAAACAGATGTTCTGTATTTATGTTGATTCTGTAACTTTTTTAAAAGTGACAATCCAATTATTGTCTTAGTTTTAAAAAGTAGTTGGTACAAATCTTTTCTTAAAATCTGATGTCATAATAATGGACACAAATTCCATATCCACAAACAGTGGAGGGCAGAAGGTGTAAATGTGGAAAAGTTCAAAAGTGCATTTGGGGTCAGATGTTGCCTTTAAGTATAAAATGAGTGGGTTCTGCTCTGATGACACGTCCTGTGATTAATAGATTCTTTAAAGTACCTAAAGCTGTCTAATGCTAACTACTCATTCACATGTTGAAATGGTCTCACCACTCACACTTGTTTTTCATAAAAACATATATTAAAAACATCAATGGTGTTATCCGCATGGAATTCATCATATTTAATCCCAACACTTAAGTTTAGCTGCATTAAGGCTTTTTTCTTTTCTAAATATATATTTGAAAAAAAAATAACATAACACTGTTTACTAATAAATGTAGGCACCTGTAAAAAAATAAACAATAACTTTAATACTCATTATACAACTCTGACTGACTGAGGTGGCATCGCTTGCCATTGCTCGTGGCAAGTTCATCTCCCAATCACTGTCTCTGTGTCTCTATGGCAACCAGCAGCTCATTGGCTGGCTGACCAGCGCGTACGTCTGCCTCAGAGGGTCTGATTGGAGGGTTGAGGCAGTGAGCCGCTGCCCTCGTAGTCCAAGGTGAGGGGCAGCGCCGACTGAGGCAGCACCTGTAGTACCAACCCGACATTCTGTGGGGCGCTAGTCTGTGTGGTGGGGGGGCTTCCGGTGGTGCTGGCCTGCACCTTGGGCCTCAGTGTCCGTGGGGAGAATGGGAGGTAGCCTTGGGCCTGAAATATGTCATCCTCTTCTTCGAGGTCCAGGCCCAGGCCGAGACCCTGAGGGCCGGGCTCCTCCCTGGGGCCCAGGCCGGGCTCCAGCTGGGCCTGCAGGCTGTTGTGAGTACGCAGCAGGTTGTCGTGTCGCGTCTCCAGCTCCGTCAGGCCGTTCCCGCTGAACGTCTCTCCTTCTAGCTCCTCCAGCTGCGCCCATGTGTCGCTCTGGAAGATGAGCCCGTCTCCTCTCGGCCCTGATGAGGATACCATCACCGGGGCCATAACGGACCCCCCAGCTCTGTCTGTGAGCCTCTCAGGAAGGTCGTTGACAACAGAATCCAGTTTCCTCTCCAGTGTGGGTGTGGGTGTGGGTGGTGCTGGTGGCGTTTTGCTGGGGGCGGGGGTGGTGAGGCGAGCCTCCGCGGCCAGGCCCGGCCAGACGTCGCCGGCCGCGGCCAACGCTTCTCCGCTACCCTCTTCAAGGCCTCCACCCCCGGCCCCGGAGCCAAACTCTGGCAGGGTGGAGTCGTCATGGGTTCGGTTGAATTTGTTTAAAACGTGTCGCAGTGCAAATATATTATCTACATCCTTCTGGAAGTTGGCCCAGTTGTCTGGGCTGGGGCTGTAGTCAGGCCTACATTCATAAAGGCTTTCGTTTATGCTATACAGATCCTCCAGTCCCTGCCAGTTCACCTCCTCGTCCGTCAAGTTGGGTAGTTTAACCCTGTCGTCCGTCCCATATTGGCTGTGTGCTGCCAGAAACAAAGAAACAGGAGACTGTCAGGAGCTGGAGGAGAAAGAACAGGGAGCTCTTTTCAAGTGTAGTCAGACACCATGCAGTCATGCCCAGCCTCCGGCTCTCACTAAAGCAGCCAGCTCTGCGGGGTCTGAGGCCCCATGACACACACACACACACACACGCGCACGCACGCACGCACACGCACACTTCAAAGCAGCATCAGATAAACTAGATAAACACAGCACCCAGACTAAGCTCAAGCCATGAGTAGTGCACACACATGCTGCCTTAGAAATTCACATTAGGAAGACAGACTGGAAAAAAAAAAAAACATTTAATGATCCATTGCAAAACACTAACATACTGAGCTGCACAAGAAACATATAATGGTACAGTTAATGATAGGCCTGGACTGGGTTGAAATGCAAAGTCAGGCAACCTGGAAATCAAAGAACTTAGCAGCAGAGGAAACAAAAAGGTGATCAACAAAACAAGAAGATGCTCAGGAAAAAAAAGAAAAAAAGAAAATGAGCTTGTTGCTGAATGGTGTATCCCCAGAAATAAAATAAAGAAATTCATTTTGCTATCAGAAAAAGAGGCAAATAAAAGAAAATCGCAGCAAAAGGCTGAATCAGAGTTGGGCTCAGTTTGATGTCTGCAAGTAAAAAACTGAGGAAAAAGAAGCGTCAGTGCCACTTGAGGCTGGCTTTCCTTTGTCAGACGAGCTCTGTTGTGACTACTGCAGCTAGAGAATGGAGATGGTTTTGACATCGGCTTAGGGACTCACAGGAAGGAGAGGCTTGGTCTCCTCTTTGACCACTTTCGATGCTGCTGTTGCCTGGTAAGCAGGTGCCAGAGACACAGGTCAAAAGGGCAGAGGTCAGTGGGAGGACAGAGAGGTCACAGCAACTCAAGTGTCCAATCTACCACAAGCTAATGGGTCATGAGCAAAGTATGAGAGGTATCTGGATGTCATGTTACGCTAATGCGATGATGGCTGTTTATTTATGGATATGGCTGACATGACATGGAGGGTGATATTAAAGGAATTGTTTCACATTTTGGTAAAATTTGCTTATTCCCTTATTTTTCTAGGAGTGAAATGAGAAGACTGATTCCATCCTCATGTCTGTACAGTAGATATGAAGCTACAGCCAGTTAGCTCATTTTAGTATAAAAACTAGGGCGGCAACTAATGATTATTTTCATTATGGATTAATGATTATCACGATTAATCAATTTATGGTTTTAGTCTGTAAAATGTCAAAATGTTGCCAAAAAAAAAAAAAATTTCTTTTGTCTAACACACATTCCAAAACCTTTGTTTACATATATAAATGACAAAGAAAAGCAGCAATTCTGAGTTAAGAAGCTGGAATCAACAAATGTTTGATATTTTTGCTTGAAAAATGACTGAATGAGGAATCTAAATAGTTGGCGATTAATTTTTCTTTTGATTAACTAATCACTGCAGTGCTAATAAAGACACAAAGTCATTTTTTGTACAGGCCAACAAAAAATGTGTTAAAGAGCCAGGCTAAGCTAATCAGCTGTTGGCTAAAGCTTCATATTCGTACAGACATAAGAAATACTGATCTTCTTATTTGGCTCTCAGCAAGAAAGCCAATAAACTAATTTCCCAAAATGTCGAACTCCTCCTTTAAGCTTTCATGTGTTGCATGAGGTGGGATGATACAGCATCATGCATTGTCATTCACGTGCACTCGATGCTCGGCTGGGTCTCAAGTCCTGTAGAAGCACATATTCAGCATCTCCCTACATGACTTTTTAATTCCTATTTAGCCATGCTATCATAAGAATAGCTGAAGGGATCAGCTTTGAGCCTATCTTTGAACAACTGCTACAAACTCAAGCAAAGGTGTGAAAATATGCCAAAATATTACATGTTTAAAAAGCTGCAGACTGACGTTACACAGCAGATAACAATGAAGACAGATGGTGTGCACAGAGGTGACAACAAATGAAGCTGCTTTAATGAGAAAAAAAAAAATCATCTGTTATGATTTGTTAGCGTGTCCCCAGCATGCAGCCACAGATTAAGCGCCAGCACTCCATGGATGGATGTATTAGTGGGAATGAGGCAATTCGGCCCATGCAGGTGTTAAAGAAAAAGCCACTGAAGAGAAACAAAAATTGGTGGATACCTGTGTGGCTCATAGCTTCCTCCATCTTTACCTCCTGATCAGAAAAATAAAAGCAATCGATTGTTAATGCTTCGATTCAAGGAGATACGGGAGGGATAAAAATAGATCATTCACACTGAAGATTCCTTCATGCACAGCTGCTACTCCCTATGGAGAAATGCAATTATTGGATGATCAGAATGAGGAAGGGAGGGATGAGGAGATTTGGGATTTGGAAACTGGGAGGAAAAGGCCGTATGATTGGGCTGGACTGAGAGATGAGGATTGATCAGAACTGAGTGGTTTGTGAGGTGTAGAGTTCAACGGGGTTTCCCCTTCAAAGCAAAAACACACAGGGTTATCCAGTCAGGTGATAATGATGGTTAAGTCACACTCCCTAAATAGAGGCAAATAACTGCTTGATCCATTTCAGCAGACCGGCTTAATTTTAATAATCTATTCCTCCAACAAAAACACCACTTGATGTAACCACAACAGCAATTTTCATTGGTTCACGGCGCTGGCATCGTACCCGAGCAAGTACAAGTACGAGATTTTCGGCTGCTATGTGACATGCGTTGGCACGGGTTTGACAAGTCCGGCATGCCAGCGCTGAAACACAATCAGTTTTCTCAGAGCAGCTTGGCCGCCCCACTGCTCCACTCTCCAGCTGGTAATTACAGACATTAAGTTTTTATCCTCAGGACATAAACAAGGCAGCCAGTTCATGCCACACGCAAACCTTATATGCTTTGGTCATCGCAGCATTACTTATTAACCACCTCCATCCCTGGGCTGTCTGCTCTGTGCGGATGCTTGGATCGTGCGGTGGTACTAAAAAACATACTGTGGTTGATTATAGCGGTGATGCATGACGGGCCCGAATAAAATGACAGCTTAAATTGCCGTGATGACAACATCCTCCAAATAATATCTCGAACACTCAGTGAGTCACAAAGGGGATGATGGCCAGGACATCCAACTGGCTTTGTTTTTATTGTAAAATACTAGGATTCAAAATATTATTACTTAGCATATGTAAATAGGAAAATATTCCAAGTGGAAGGTCCTGGGCTGAGAGAGAGAGGTCAGTGTGTGTGTTTGTGTGTGTGTGTGTGTGTGTGTCATCACATCAACAAAGGGTACACAAGACTCAATTGATGATTCTTTCACCTCCACCTGAAATTTCATCCGTCACTGAGTGGATCGTTCCCATACACATGCAACATGCAGATATGTGCAAAAAAAAAAACCACACACACACATTACACTGAAACTGAAACAGATTCATTCACAGCAGATGACTAGACTGAAATAAATCACTACAACTGCATTCTGTATTAATTTATGTTTTATACAGCATCCCAGCTTTTCTGGAAATGGGGTTGCATTTCAGCATTAAGTGTTTTTTAACTGAAACTTATTCTAATTTAATCATCTGTTCACTCTAATTATCTGTGTGTAAAATCTGCTTCAGTCATTGTTGGCATCACAACTAACCTCTAAACCCAATGTGACATTCTTTACGTCCCAACATTTCAGGGCAGGTAAGTCGGAACAATTTATAGGCTGAAAATGAGCATTTTTACCTGCATCCAAGCCTTTGGGCCGAGGGTTACACTGCTTATAACCTTGACAACTCCTCATCTCCATCAGCTGGGCATGGAGGGAGTTCAGTACCTCCCGATCCACTGCGTACACGGCGTTGGTCAGCTGCACATGAAAAACAAAACAGAAATTTAACAATCACAGAAAAATGTTGCTTTAGTGTCATGAAGTATATTTGAATATTTGCCCATTTTTTCAAATAAAATTACTTTTAATTTTTTTTTTTTTTTTTTTGCAGGAACCAATGAAAATGAACCCACCTGGTAGGGGTCACTGTTGAGGTCAAAGTACTCGAGGAAGCCGGTGGAGAACTCGCAGAACAGCGTGTTGTGAGTCTCGTTGATGGTTCTCAGGCACCAGTAGGTGTTGTTGTTGGAGCTAGTGCATGCACAGAATCCACCCACTGGACAGAAATCGAGACATGTTGTCAACACATGTGCTAATACACATATCTTAACAGACCTTACAAATAAGAGGCTGTAGTCAAGTTACATACAGGACCAGAGGGGAGCAGTCTGCCAGTGATCATTGTTATGGGTGAAGCACGTGAGGCCAGGCAAGCTACAGTCGTCCCCCTTCCTCTGCCGCTTCTTCTCCTTCCTCTCCTTCTTCCTCCTCCGGATCTCATTGTACAACTGGGCCTTGCCGTCTATTTCCTGCGCAGCCTCCCTGTCGGACAGAAACGTGAGAGAGTTACGAAACGGTGCAATGCAAAAATGACATCAGCCCCCGCATTCTCTAATGCCAGGAACCACAGCGGTGGAGGATCTGGAGGGGACTTCCAGAAGGCACCGCCGATGCCAGGATCTGACAGTCTGTTTACTTTCATGTTTAAGCCCTTGCTATGTCCAATTTTCTCCAGGATGACATTCTAGCCACTGTCCCCCTCTTCCTCCATGCATGAATACAGAACAGGCACTGCAAAAAAAACCAGCTGCTTTGTATTGGCACAATCTGTTCCCAATGTTTCCTGGTGCAAGCTGATCACTGTGTTTGAGGGATTGACTGATTTCCCTTCTCTGTTGAGTCATTCTGTCTTTCCATGCAACTCAATCACTTCCAGACACACACACACATAAAATAGGTCTCTAGCCATACATCTGCTTTGTCATTTAAGCTCAATCCAGGGACCAAACACTGAATGAAAATGTCTACAAAACATGCTTCCTTGTTGAAAGACATCACAGTACACACACATGCTGAACTGGTCATCTGGAAAGTACAGTCATCTAAATGAAGGTGAGCTTAATGTTTAAACCGAACATGCAGTGACCATGCAGATAATCAGCAACAATGACAGTAATGTAGAGTCAAACAGTCGTAAGATAAAACATTTTCTTATATAAGTTGTAAGTCATGGTCAGTATTAATTATTTCGGAAAGGGGTGAGACTAGGGGCAAACCCATAATTAAAGGGGAAGAGAGACTCACTTAAATGGATGGAGTTGATCTTTCCTGCTCTTCAATCTCTCTGCCTTGTTTCTGTCTCCTTTGCTATAATAGCTGGTTTTATAAACAGAGAAAGAGACTAAGGACCAGGCACAACACTTTTTTAGGCGTGGACCTCAATAGGGTTTTGCATGAGAGAGAGAAATGTATTTTGGAGGTGAGATTTAAATGACTCACCTCTTCTTTCCACAGTCACACTCGTCTGGCCGCGTCCTCTTCAGATGGCCTCTTACTTCCCGGAGGTTTTTGATTTTGTCTTGAAGTGCTTCGATCTGGAAAATAAATATGCAACAAAGTTATCTCTCAGCTATGATGATAAATCCTGGTCCACTGAGAAAATGAGTTGCCTGGAAAAGGTGTGTAAGTGTCTATGGTTCTGTCGTACACTCACCTCCTGGTCCACATAGCTCTTATGGTCTTTCCAGGCTCTGGAGGATTGGTAGATTTCTCTCTCACAATGGACACTGTCATTCATCAAGATAAAACACCTGAAAGAGATGAAAGGAAGCACCTGTCATACACTGCTCTTTTGACAGATATACAGCATATATGCGTGTGATAAATTAGTCATTCTCCACATGAAATTTTAAGGTGGGCTGCTTTCTTACTTGTGTGTAACCTTCACAGAGTTTGGGTATCCGACAGCATTGGTATCATCCGCCAGCATTTCCTCTGATCCATCATCCGAACCCAAATCAAACTCCGGGTCCTCTGAGTTGTAGTGACGCTTTGAGATGACGCGACGACGGACAGCTGACTGATCGTCTGCTTGAAGGTCAATGTCATATATCTGGCCCTCAAACTCCACAGACAGAGACCTGGTCGGCCGGGTGTGGACAAAACGTGGTTGATAACCTATCAAAAAATAAAGTAGTATCGATTAGTATATTTAAGACACCTATTTGATTGATGATAAGGCCTTATTTCTGCTGATGCATTAAAACATTTTTCATCAGTTCTGGAGTGCATCTTGAAGATCATCAATGCTCATACTTCAGTTGCACCTATTCTAAACAACACTAGAGGGCATCAAACCACTCAAAACCAAAATCTCAAAAGCATGCGCACACACACAAGGCAACATCCACAGGACAAATTGCAGGACTTGTTGCAGGATATTTGCTTTTTCCTTGCATCTGTCTCCCTTTAGAGCATAAATAATCCATTAAAGGAAATCGAGCCTTGAGCCTTTACAGACTCCAAATGCTATTGAGAGACAGACATCAATACAGTGTTATGAATTAAGAAAAAACTGCATGTTAACTGAAGCAGTCTGCCCCATGCCAGATCCCCTACTGCTGAAGTGAAAGAACCACAATAATCCTACACATATGTGCTGTATATCCACCCCTCCATCACTTTAAATTACTTTATAGTCTTATCACAATCTTAAACGAAGAAACAACAGGTTGGTGTGTACTCACGCTGGCCAGATGAGAGCTGTCGTTGGGAGCGGCGGTCCGATCTGGAGGGTTTGAAGGCAGCGTCCCCACAGTCACAGCCTCTCTCTCTAGCGTCGAAGCTGCTGCGGGGCTTCAGGCTGCGGGCCCTCTTCCTGGATCCCTCTTTCGAACCGCCTTTACACTTCTGTATCCGCCACTTGCCTGTGATCTCCTCCACACAATGCCATTTCTGTAAACAAGGGCAGGAAAAAGCAGAGATAAAGAAGGAGAAATAGTGTTCCTTCATGAGATGAGACGTTTTCTCTCTACTAACTTAATTTGTATGTCTAAATTTCTAGAAATTATAACAAATTAAAACATCCTTGGTCTGCATTTCTTACTATATTTCCACATTATTTCAGCAATGAACTGATTTTCTGGCATAGCCAATAAGGGCTGTAGATGGTAACAATATGAAAAACTTAATCTCAGACAAAGCCTCTGTTTTGCTGTGGTTTTAGAGGCTTCTTGAGAAACACATGCTTGTGACATACATATCGGACAGATCTCAGCCTGTGGGAAAGAATGGCATCCAAGAGCAGCACAAAAGATAAACCAAAACGACCACATGAGATGAATTGGGCCTGTCTGGTGTCTAGAAAATAAAGTGGAAACCCCTATCACTCTCACACTGGGTATGTCTGCGCCAAGTGCGTCACCAGCGTAATTGTGTAAATACATATCCACACACTTGCCTATATCCTCCATGCCTTTCTCAACATCCACTCCCGCTAGGAAAAGAGAGTTGAGGCTAATTTCTGTGAATAGTGCTGTCGGTTAGGTCTCATATAAGTGGAAGAGACACATCTGCAGAGCGCAGCAGATGATCAGTGGTGAGTGTGGGAACGAGGGTCCAAACAAAGGACCATAAGGCAGATCAGGTTTCTTTTGGAAGGCTCATATAGTGACGAAGAGCTTACGGGCCCAACAGAGCTGTTATATCAGCATTAGACAAGACGCGAGGGAGAGAGAGGGAGAGATGCATTGTCACTCGGGGATGAAAATGATCTCCGTCTTTCTTTATCCCTCTCCCTCAGCCTCCCTCCTGTGAGGGCTTTTAAGGCACAACGGTACTGCTGCAGAAGCAGGACAGCAGAGATGGATGAGAAACTGACGAGGAGCAGTGGTAAGAGAAAGACCCAAAGCACCACAAGTCACTCACACTGTCATGTACCCCCGAAAACATATAGCTACAGAGGTTTCTCTATGTCCCTAGTGAGTATGTCGGGTGAGCCCACAACAAACCCATACAGTTATCACATGATCGATTCCAAAGGACCGCAACAGCTTTATGAGAAAAACACAACAGAGGCTGTGCTCTTAGAAGAATCTGGTCGGTCTGAACAAAGATCGTGCGGTCGAACTCAAAGGGCAGTCATTTTTAAGGCCTTTCAAAAAACAAAAAATCTCTCATTCTAACCTAATTCGGGTTCAAGGCTGAGGTTTAATGTCTTTGTTGAAGATCACTTTAACTGTTTCAGCAGCAGTCAAGATTTTTCTTTCTGTGACAGAGAGGTGGGTTGACTTTTAAAAGGCAAAAAAAAATCCTGATCTTGATAATGATCCACCTTCTTTATTGAGCTTCCTGTGTGCATGTAAACAACAGAAGACAAAGAGTTGGAATTAAAGAGATTAGAACAAAAGAGGAGAGATAAAGCACTTTGCAAGAAACATCCCACAATACACACACACTTCACGCTGCTCACTGGGAGGCAATATTAAATCATGCCAGACAGGCCATTTATGACCAGATTTTATCCTTCGTGCTATGCAGCAACATACTATGATATATACTGTAAACTATTCCATCTCTTACGCACACACATACTGTGCTCACACTCACATGCATTCACAGGACACCACTCCACTACAGTTGCTCCATTGCTGTCTTTAATAACTGATTGTTACATACACACATTTATGTGACCATAAACTGGATCTGGATCACATTAGTCAGTCCCTCAGAAACTCTGCCCGTCATTTAACGCTACCTGAAACTTGTAACAATTTGTATTGTTCTGGTCTGAGTGTGCCAAGGCCACATACTGTAGCACTTGGCTGTTGGTGTGCCAGAGAATTAATGGGCACAGATGAAAGGGAAGTACCAACAAATGAATCCACCACGAAAAGGCACAAAAGGGTCCAGTTACGAACCAGCTGATGTGCTGTGAATGACTTTTTCACTTGTGGCTCTGTGGAATAGTTCAAGGGGCAGCACAGAGATCACCGCAAGAGTGGTACTCATTACTGTTAGAAATGAACTGAAGAAACTTTCCTCAGTGGATATCAAGGGAATTCATTTCTGCTCACAAAGGTTTGCAGAGTGCACATGTGTGTGTTTGTTTTACCTGTCCAGGCTGTTCGCAGGGTGTCTGGAATTCGGCCTGCTGGCAAGTCTCTTTGACCTTCTTGTACTTGGGAAGGCTGTTGGTGTGCTGAGTGTTCACCGAGTCATCCTTCTTTCTGAGGATCTTTCTGCACAACACAAGTAAACACAATTAATCAAAAAAGAACTTACTCAATGAGTCACTATACTATTAAACGATTAAAGTATTACCGAACATAAAGTTTTATTCACTTTAATGGTTTCCTGTTTTTTACTTTCTGTCACGGCCAGTTCTGTGTGCTTCTCTCGCTCATGGCCAGTGAATGGGTAAGTTATGTAGCGACTGTGTTGCGCCAGAGGGTCTGGGCAGAGAGCTCAGCACAGCCTCACACCAGCGCTCAGCTCCAGGCCAAGCTGTTTGACCTTGGCTTGGCATCACGTTCGACTGCCCTGCCCCCTTCTCCTCTGCTACCACCACAAGGTCTGGCTGCATCTCTGCTAAGGCCATGCCAACCCTCCACCCCACCCCGTCCCCTACTCTATCCTTAACTCTCTGCCAGCATGGCCTGGCTGCTCACGACACGCAGACAGAATGACGGCGACAACGAAGCAAAGAACAACCTGTCCCCTTTAAGAGTAGAGCTGTTGTTATGTCTGATCCCGTCCTGTTCCAGGGGAAAACAGCCAATGTTCACACACTGGCTAGTCTCTCGCGTTAGCCAAGGGTGATTAATAAGCCAACAGTTGTCGTCGGATCTCACTCCCTGATGGCTGCATTACGTAGATGGCTCGATTAGCAGCGCAACACAGCCATTCCAGGCTGTCGGTCAGCATTTCACAGCCTCAGCTGTACACTACTGTAAGGTCATGTGAGGATATTAAATCACAGAGGGTATCACATGACCAGTGAGAAAACTGTACTAAAAACATTAGCCACTGTGTTTGTGCTTCTCCATCTGTGCCCGAGTAACAGAGTGAAAGGTCTGTGGAGGCTAATCTCAGCATTTAGAGACAAGCACACAAGCAGACAGCCTTTCTAAACAGTGTGGATTAATGGAGGAATGGATTAAAAGAGCTAAAGCCCCTACAGGTCAGAGGTCACACTCTTTTCATTTCATACACAGCAGCCCATAGACCAACTAGTTCTGTCACACAAACATAAGCCAGCAGGAGACTGATCTGCGTGCGCTGCAGCAGAGCTAACTAGTGATTCTTTTTTACTCTTGGAAACGTGTCAGCAGATGTTGACGCAGTCGCTGGCAAATGAGCAAATTAGTGGAAAGGAGATGGGAGGGCCAAGCCAGCCTCTTGGGAAAAAATAGGGATTGTGAGGAAATGATAGTGGGGGAAAAACAGCCGCTGTACGGAAGAACATGACATACTGTAATATACAGTATCATTACACATGCTGCCAGCACAATCTGGTCTCACCCAGTGTTACTTTTCTCTCTATCCCTTCATTTTCCTACCACTGCCCCTATGTCTTTACTTTCTCGTTTGCTTTATTCGAACCTTTTCTTGCTCAACCACCTGTGTCATGCGAAGACAAGCTTGATGGGATTATTTCTCTCCAAGTTGTCAGGTTTCTGTCAGTGTACCCCTGGCATTACCACAGCTTTACATGCTAGGTGAACAAAAGCCGGCTGTCAGATTGGAGGTATCATTTTCTGCAGCATATATATTTGGCAGCAGAGGAGAGGTTAAATAAAGATCTGACAGGGTTTGCCAGCGAGCACGTACTGTATGCGATCGTGTGCACTACAAAGAAAACAGTCTTGGGGAAACAGTTGAGTGTTGGCGATAGCGTAGCTGCATTCCACACTGGGGTGCTGGTGATATGTCCTGTGAGTGGATTGAGTGTGAGTCCTCTAGCCATTCCCTCAGGTAATATCATCTCAAGCCTGGCTAACCTTTGTTTATCTTGCGTGTGTCGGGCTCTACCATGTTACTGAAACATATCTTCCGCCTGTCTCCGCCAGGGCAGGAACAGCAGTCTAAGTCATGTTTAGGGCCCTGATCGTGTGCTCAGAATATGCAAGGCCAGTTCAGCAGACAAAGACTGTGCTTGTTTTTCTTGCAAGTGATCAAATGACCTGGTTACACATGTGTCAGCGCCTCTTGCGTGAACTGTCATAATTTGCCAGCCGCTTATAGCTTTACCAAACAACTTTGAATATTTCAACCTCTTCCACTGGGATTGCCTTCCAAGCCGACTGTGGTCAGGAAACGTCTGTCAGATAACAAATAACTGGGAAAAGTTGCTGGAAGAGGGAACATGCACTGAGCCTTGCACATTTCGGGTTCACTGAAATGTTTTGCCAGGTTTGTGTGACACACAATGCTCTGCAATGACATGGATGTGCCTGTGGTGTGGAAAGGGAATAAAGAAGCCCAGTTTACCCTCGCTCCACCAGGAATGTGTCCCTCCAGACTTTGGGTTTCCGGTTGGGTTTGAATCTGGGAAAACAAAACGCACAAGGTTTATAGAATTCATATGGCCGATGCACTCACCATCAGCTATAGTATGTCAGGTATGCAGCAAGCCAATATTATGTAGCAAGCTCAAGACCTTGTGGGTTCAAGGGAATGGTGTGAATGCTCTTTGACCATTAAGTACATCATCCCAGTTTGTCCTGTTGCTCTGGAAATGTTTTCCAGTGTGCCTGATTTCTTCTTTAATTATGTAGCATATAATCAATAGCCGTTTGTGCTTCATTAAATGCCCAGTAAGGAACAATGATCTTGTTTTCACATTGGACACTATTTGTACAGTGGGTTTAGCTGGGGAAACAAATGATCCAACTTGCAAACAAATTCTACGGGAAACTTAATAAGAAGAACCTCAGTGAATCTCAGCCAAAGTCCCACAGCCAAGGAAAATCCACCAAATTACCCTGAACCCACTCAGTGCTCAGCTGGAGCAAAAGCAATTATTTTGGCTATGGAAATTTGCATTTACTCAATAATGGCAAAGGAATAGGGCTGATGCACATATCATGCACACTGTGCAATTACTGTACATAATATCCATTACAGCATGGCATGATGGATCCATACAGACCTATTGCCAGTCCTCTCCTGTTCCAGCAGCTTAAGGATGGACTTTCCATCCATGTCTGGAGGGGTGTCCAGCCCAGCAATGTGGAGGATTGTGGGAGCTAGGTCAATGTTGAGTACCAGATGAGGGTTTCTGAAGAAGAACATGCACATGAAGTTGAATTCATCTTCTGAAATACATACTGTAATAATAAACAACAATGCCAAGGAAGACAAGTTCAGACACTGAGAGAAAGGACATCAAGATAGACACAGTCTGCAGTTCAATTCTTGACTTTTTACAATGTGAGGACAATGTAAACTGTCAGCTAAGAAACTCTGATAATATTGTAGTTGCTGCTTGGACTTACACTGCCCCTGGCTCTACGTTTGGTCCTCTCAGGAAGAACGGCACACGGATGTCAAAGTCATAAGGCATCGATTTGCCCTTGACCAAGCCAAACTGACCAATGTGGTAGCCATGGTCTGCTGTGTAGATGATGTAAGTGTTGTCCAGCTCTCCAGTTTCCTCGAGCATGTCATAAACCTGGGAAACAAAATGAGTGATGATGAGAAGATACTATCCAGACATTTAAAATGCTAAAAAAGTCCATTCAGAATTACACTTACCTTCTGCACTGAGTCATCCACAGACATGAGCGTCTGTAGCCTCTTCCGATGGAGGAAGTTGGTGAACTCCATGTGGATGGGTCTCATGGGGCCCGTGTACTGCATGATCCAGTGTTTGTCCATATTTGGGGCATAGTTGTAGCTGGGAGTGCTAGGAGGGCACAAAGGAGGGAGAGAGGACACAAGAATGTGAAAAAACGCATATATTAAAGGACTGATAGAATATATACATGCATATTGTGTGCCTGAAGTCGCACAGAAGTAAGAAAATCTTTATGGACGCCTTGTCTGGATGTGAGTTATCAGAGCATGTAACAGCTATGAAGGCCCCATTTAAGATGCCAAAAAACACCTGTCTGCTACTTTTCACAAACTACTGCTCGGTAACAGGTGCCGTAGTTGTCCACTGCGTTAGACACGCATCAATAGCTGCTCTGTTTGTTGAAGGAAACATCTTAATAGTCGGCAGCCAGCACCTTAGCTGTTTTTCCACACCTCTCTCTGACCATCTCTCCTCTCACACAGAGACGAGAGTCTCCTTGCTCCGCTGCGCTCTTGGCACAGACAAGTCATTTGAGGGTTGGCACATGCTTAAGAAAATAAAAGGCCCCAAAGTCAAGTTTGCAACAACTTCTGGACCAAAAACTCAATAAGTCATGGTCATTTGGGAGAATAACAAGAGTGGATGAAGAGCAAGAGGGAGGGAGAGGCTGTCTTGTTTGTGGAATTATAGCTGAGGGGAGCTGTTCACCTGTGTGCAGTGTAAGCTGTAAAGCAAAGGAAGGAGATCCACAGTAGACTTAAGTATGTAGTTGGCTTTGTGTCTGCAAAGTTTCTCCATAGAGTATATGAATAAAATACTGCAAGCATGTGTAGTGAGCCCCAGAATCTAAGTCTGCCTTATAGTCTGTAGTTTTGGAATGAATGTGTCAAGAACCAATAACTTCCTTTCTATTTTAATTAATTTGCTCCTAAAAACAAACAGATTCTACTCCTGAATAAGCAGCCGCTGGACAAAGTATCAAGACTTGGATACTTAATGAAGACCTGCTATGGGAGCTGCTTTGCTCTGATTGAGTGAGCTGCCTTCTGCCCTCGTCTCCTCAGGCCTGCTTTGTGAGAAGGGTGAACTCTTCACCCACCTAGCCAGGCGGTCTAATAAGCACCACAAAGGGACCTGTCTCTGGGCAATGGGCCACCAAGGTATGGGGCCCTGGGCACCAGGGAACCAGGAATGTAGAGGTCAGTGGAATGAAGCCAGTCCATAGGAGAGGTCACACCTGCCACCTGTCGCATATAGGTCGCATTTTGTGGTATTAGCCCTGGATTACAGCAGCCCAGGGCCCGCTGCTCACCCCAGAATGCCTCCTGACCTTACAAAACTTAACATAGACACATCCCACATAAGGATTAGTGACATTCCCTGAAGCAACTTGTTGAGCGACGGCCAGAATAACTTCCATTCATTCCCTGCTATAGAGAGACATGCCACTGAGAAACCGCAGCATATCTATAGTGTTTAAAATAAGTCAGGCGCTTGGCTTACATCTAAGAGACAGGGTAAAAACACCTTCAGCAAGGAATGTTAATGACATTAACATCAAACCCTCCCCTGCTATTGTTGCTGTCAAAAGTACAGACGCTCATTTGATTTATGAGGCGGCTCCTCCTTTACTGCCACGCAGTCTCTTCCGACCTCTGTGCATTACAAAGTGGAGGTATATAAGACAGAAAGCAGTAGAGCAGACAAATTGTCAGTCACATTTTTCCACTAGGGGATGACCTTACCAGCGACCTGGCTTCCACCAAAGCTCCTTGAAGCAATTTAAAATGGAACAGTGTCAAAATCTATAAAAGAATTTGTTCACAACATCTGCCAATGAAAATATCTGTGATGGAAGTGTGCAGTCAATAAACACACACCCATACAAAACCACACCACATATTCCACACACAATGCATCTACACACAATCACTGGGGCAACCCCCTTTAGTCACTCACGGGCCCCAGTCCCACCCCCTTCACCCAGAGGCTCAAGCTAAAAATAAATTAATAATGTCACAAAGGGTGTTCCGAAGCGCACAATGCATTCCTCTCGTCCCAAGAGCCGCGGGGAGAAGACTACTGATTGATATGGACAGGATCAGGAAGTCCTTTGCGAATTTCACAGGAGGGAGAAAGGGATGGGTGGGGAGAGAGGCAAGGGATGAGAAGAACGAGACAAGACACTGGGAGACACAGAGGGAGAGATAAACAGCGAGACAGACACAAACAGAGATATGCAGATAGGACGACAGAGCAGTGGAGCAAACAGACTGAATGGAATGTTAAGTGGATAAAAAGTGAGAGGAAGGAAGTGGAAAACAGAGAGTAAGAGGAATATTGAGCAGAAATTGCAGTCTTGAACCCTCCCTCCACTAAAACACTATCCCTCCCCCCAATTCAGTGGAGTGGTGCATCTTGGGAGCCTGTCAGAGGGCCCACCAAGAGATGGCAGGGCATGTTGCCATGGAACGACCCACAGTATTGCATCGCTGCCTGAACTCCGTGATGAGAGTTGTGGGAGGCCAATGTGGGCTTGGCATGAACACAGTGCTGAGTAAAAAAAAAAACCCATCCCTGATCCTTCTTAATGGTATGTGCCCCAGCTATTCTTGGATGATAAATCATTTTGATTTCACGCTTGCCGAGTCGTTGGCCCTAGCGGCTTCTAAGCAACCTGTCATCACTGGGGATTTTGGGGCGTGAGCGCTGTAATAATGTTAGGTACACCAAATCATAAAAACTCAAATTGGATGTTAACAAGGAAAATTCCATAAGGCAGCAGATGAAAGCTGCCAGTATGACTGCATATATGATCTCGAAATATGGGGCCTAAACATTCATTTTTTCATTATTTGAGTTCTCCTATGTCTTATGTAGGAGCCCTGATGAGTGTATGTGTTTGAGCACGTGTGACAGTGTAATCTGAGTGTAACTTACATGTGCTGCGAAGCATTTGGGAAGTGCTCAGCGTACTGTGGAGCCGAGTCCTCTGGGCCGTGAGGAGCAGCGTGACTGATGACCATCATGACAGGACGGTGAGGGTACATTCGCTTGGACATGCGGAAAAAGTTGATGCTGTCGTTGGTGATCAGATCTGTGAAATAGTCCTGAAAAAAAAGAGAGCAAATAACATGAATAAATAGGAATTGTTAGTTGTTGCTGGGCTAAAATCCCATCTACAGAAGGCTGAAAGAGAAGGTGTAATTGTGGAAAAATGTAAAACAACACAAGCTTTGATAAAACTGAGCCCAATCACCATGACATGTTGCTTTCCCTCGTCCAGTCATTTTCAAATAAATGGAGAGGGGCCAGTGGGGATATGAACTGGGGCCATTGAGTACACTCCACTACCAATCTGTCGAGTCAACAGCTGGCAGCTTGCCTGTGTGTGTGTGCCTAAATGTGAGTGTGCGCTTGAGTCTGTGTGTGTGTATGTGTATACAGTATATGGGCTGTTGCCTCATCAGTGAATCTCTGCACTATTGAATGTGACACCACTTGATGGTGAGAGGAGCCTGGCACTCTCAAATGGTATGTTGTTATGACAGCTCCAACCCCCTCTACTCCTCTCCGGGCTATCCATTCTCCTTCTCCTATTTAGCTTCATTTAATTATATCCCTTTTCTCTTTACATGTGTTTTCTTTCCTTCTCACTGATTCACTCTGGGAGATAATGGAACACACAAATCAGGCACAATAACCTCAAAAGATATAAGCCTCAGGCATTATGGGATAGAGTGAGTGATGGCTTGTGTACAGGGGATAGGAAAGACACAAGATCCCTAAGACCCTGAGTGCTCTGTTTTTTAAATCTTAGCGGCATGGGCAAAGAGAGGACAACTGAATAAATAAAAGCCTAACTTATTGCAAAGAGCTTAGACTCAGGAAATTGTCACATCAAACAACCCACAGGCGTGACAATTTATCAAATCTTTATTCCAGGCGTGGTGGAGTCTCCTGTTTTTAAATGTACGGTAGGTCCCACCCTGAACTAAAATCACAATAACATTTGCCAAGTTTCCAACACTAGATTAACCATTCTACCTGCAGCTTTGGCATGCCCCCGTCTGGCATACAACTTGTGGAAGGGAGTGCCAGGTTCAGAATGAAAGGGTAAAGGGTGATTTCCCTGAAATGTCAGAAGTGGGTTTGGCTGAGTCATCCTGTCTCTATTAATAGGCTTTATTGCCAGGCCAGCTTTAATGGCCTGGCGGCTGCTCATGCCCATGGAGGCTGGTGATTGCGTGCACATGGCAAAGCATTGCCAAACTTGTTTTCTCTGTGTTACCAGCTCTCCAAAATCTGAGGCACTGCTGCTAAGGGCTCTGGCAGGTCAAGAGGAAGTGACAGTGTCATGGGGAATGCCTAGCCAATGGCTATAAAATGGTCAGGGAGGTGAAGAGTATCACTTTTCCCAGAACCATTTGGAGATGATGAGTATTAAGTGGCAGTCACATCATACAAACTCATTCTTACATGGTTTAATTCCCCAGTGACATTCGAGATTCTGGCATTTTACATTTTATAACAACCTACGTATTTTGATTGTTAGTGCAGCACGGTGTTGTGGCTTTGAATTTATACAGTCTTTTCACAAGGAGCTGTCTATTCATTTTCATGCAGCCTGATCTCTGATTAGTGGAAATTACTGTTGGTATTGATCACACCTACATACTGGCTTGAAAAACCAGACTTTATGACAGTTGACTTCTGCCATGAAATTTTAAGAAACAGCATATGAATCATATTCTCAAACTAAATCTCACACAAAACGTCTCTGACAAAGGCCTTAACCTCAATGAACTCATCCTCCTACAGATGGAAAACTAAATGGGACCAAATTGAATGAAATCACTGAGCAAGTGCCTCATCTAATCACAATGATTTGGTGTGCCAGCTACATCCTGTGTGGACTAGCATGACCTTCTCACCCCGTGTGAATCTAAAAAGAGGAGTTGTGTTCGTCCTAGTGGTAGCAGGTTAATGGTTTTTGGCAGTAAATAGCAAATAGTGTGTCCATTTGGTTTTAAACCGCAATCTGCTGACCAAGGCCATGTCATGTAAACACCTTGGCCTCAGCTTGTGGGTAACTTTACACATCAGTCCAAGTTGGCAGAGGAATAGCAGTCTAAAGATTTGTTTGCCGATCTTTTGGGCAGGCCATCTTGAAACTTGACACGTATCCAAACTATAAACGTTCCTCATGGATTCCTCATGTACCGAGGACTACGCTACCTGGGAAGATATTGGCATGGAGCTGCGAAAACAAGCTGACAACTCTTACGAAAACATTTGGGCAAGATTGATGACCAATGGCATCCAGAGCCACAAAAAGACAGTAACCACAGTGTTCATCTCGACAGTCTGACAGTGGTAAAGTGAAATTTCCCCCTTTTTATTGTGGTATCACAGCACAAAAACATTCTGTGGAACTTCATAGTGAGACAGAAGCAAGAGGAAAAAGGTAGACAGACAGAGTCAAAAACAAGTGCAGGGTGGTATTTTTTCACATGCAAAGTTGGCTTCTCATAAATATGCTTCAATTTTACAGTGTCTAAATGTTGAGGCAAGGTGCCTCATAATAAAAGGACACTACAGAAAGAGGAGACGCCACCTCAAGTCAGCTCATTCCCTTTAATTCTGGAATGAGAATTCCTGTCAGCCTGGATCACAACACTGTGATAAGTGAAGTGCTTCACTGTCTGTGTTTAGGAGTGGAGTGGAACCTGCAATTTGTCAGGCAAAGTCTTTATATTAGGTCATAAAGAGAAAACAAATGAGTGATTGAGTTAATGGCCCCTTTTTAGAAATTATGGGAACACATACCTTCGCATAATCAGCACCATGTTTCTCCTTGTAACCATTCCGACAGACAGTGTAATTATAGAAGCGGGAATTTTTTATCAATCCAACCCATTCGCGCCACCCAGGTGGGATGTAGCTGCCATTGTACTCATTGAGGTACTTGCCGAAGAAAGCTGCAGAAGAAAAGGAGAGAGAAAGGAGGCTTTCTTTTAATATGCAGACTCATAAATACTTGTTTTCTTTGTGCTTCTGCCTGTGAAAATCTCAATTCTGCGCTTCTGTGAGACTTAAGCTGTGAGTGCGAGTATGCGACTTTTTCGCTTGACTCTTTTTCCCTGGCTTCACTGCACACCATTCTCGGATCGGCTGGGCAGGGAGCCAGCCTGTCCCAGAGAAGGCTAATTGCAGACTAACGCATCAGCTCGAAAACCGCAGGCCGTGCTTCAGCCCACAGGACCCCACTGAGCTGCCCAGTCCAACGCCTGCCCATCACTCACACAGACACTGTCTGATGAGACATAACAGCGACCTGGCACGCTCACCATGTTTGCATTTCTCACAGCAGACAGCCAGGCAGGGCGGTGGAGTCTAGCTTACTGTAAAAATTTGCATTGAGTGAAAATAGAGAGGCTCAGAGGACATTTGAGTCAGTGGTGATTGACAGTATCTTGGCAAAATGTGAGCTGAATCCCTATTATAAGCTGAAAAATGCCAGTTTTTCATATCAAAAAATGGGGAAAAAAATACAGTGGACAGTATTTTACATACACATATTGTACTTTAAAAAAGTGTCCATATATGAGTGTGTATCTTTTTTCACCAACCTGTCCTGTAGCCAGTGTTGTTGAGATAGACAGCGAATGAGCGTGGCTCGTGCTGAGCTTGCCAGGAAGGGGACGAGCAGTTCTCATTGTTGGTGTAGGTGTTGTGGTTGTGGACGTACTTGCCCGTCAACATGGAGGACCGTGACGGGCAGCACATGGGTGTGGTGACAAAGGCATTGGTGAAAGTTGTGCCTCCATCTTCCATGATCTTACGGGTTTTATTCATTACCTGTAGAGAACCTAGAGAGCAAGGTAAAGAGGTCAATGCTATAGTTTCACTGAAACCTTAATTTTGTTGCTACTATGAAAAATGGGTTGTGTCAATACACATCATGAGAATTAAAAAAAAAAATTGTAAATACATTTCCACATGGATAAACACAGTTCAGTCTAATTAAATCACTTGACCTTTTCTCACTCAATTCTCTGAGTGGCAAATAATTAGAATTCTGCAGTTAATAGGCCAGATGGCCATTCGGCTCTGGCTTATGGCCTCTATTTAATATTTCATGTGTGGAGAAAGACCACATAAATCTTAATGCAAATACCCACAAAAACAAAGAAATCAATTAAGAGAGTAAAGAGAAAAACATCACAGAAATGAATGTTGTAAAAAGTTATTTCTTTAATAAGTAAGGAAAAAAATAGCACCCAAGTGAAAAGTAAATGGGCCCACAGAATTCCGGGAAGACCAGGAAGTGTGCCAACCTTACCCAACTCAACATCCTGGTCGTCAGTCATGATGAGGATAATATTGGGCCGGATGTTTCTGCGGTCTCTCTGGATGCGACCCCTCAGGCCCTGAGCCCTGGTGGTGATGAAGGCCCAGCTGCCTGGAGCCCAGTCCAGAGACAGCAGGGCCAACCAAGCCAGCCACTGCATCAGCATGGTGCCTGAGATGACAAGAGACGGGATGGGTAGAGGGGAGGATTAATGGAGAGATGAAGGGAGGGAGAAGAGGTCCAGCCAGGCCCTTCGCTCACACTCGTGCAGCTCTAGCAGCTGTGGTCAACTGTGAAGAGACAGAAGGAGAAAACACATGGAGACATTACAACAAGGAACGCCGGGGGAAAGAGAAATAAAGTGGGCAATTTTAAAGCAGGAGCACTGAAAATTGCATCATACTCTCAGATAGATAGTCAGTCCCTCTTGGAACATTTAAGCACTTTTACTTCATAGAAATTGTGTGCATCTGTCTGGTCACAAATCGTACTCAAAGATAAAAGTTTGTCCATAAACACAGAAGATAAAGACGTTTCCTCTGTGCTTTAGCCCTTGATCGTCCACCAAGGAAGTTCCCAAAAGTTCCAACATATGTTGCATCCTGACTGAAACCCCCATCAATACTCTCAGCTCTCTTAACATCAACTCTTCCCACCTAAACTGAAAAAATATTTCAGAAATATAACTAAATCACAACAACCCATGAAAATATTTTAATGGACAAAAGAGGAGCAAAGATCCAGAAACACTGATCTCACCTCACAGAATCCCATAAGTCTCATTTTGTTTGGTCTCTTCTCATATGATCCTTGTACTTTTTCTTGTGTTTTTCATTCTCTCCTTCTGTGTCAGATAACACACACTCACACACGGAAACTCTCTATCACTACTGGAGAGCTGTTGTTCAGCTAACTGTGCTGAGACTGTGCCATTGGCTGTCTGCACTCAAACACCCACAACCACTCTCCTGCGGCAGCCAATCGTGGTCCACCTTCCACCTGTCACTCAAAAGTCACCCCCTGGTGAGTCAAGCGTGACAGAGGGCCAGTGGGGAGGATGGGACCACACTAGGGGGGAGGGGGTTAGGGGGCACGGGAGGCGGAGAGAGGGTTACGCTACATTAACCTCAGTGCCACTGTCGCCAATCACAGATTACCACTGAGTCATCATAGCACTTTGCAGTCTCTTGCTCACTTACAATGTCATGGTTGGTCTGCATATCCTTTCCCTTAATGCCAGAGAACAGTGTAAAATTTATACAAGCCCTAAGCCCAAATTTAGAAGAAGACAGATATTGTGATGTCACCAAAAGAGAGATGACACTTGTTTGAATAAATTCCAAAAGTAGATCCATAAATCCACTGTATAGACTTTAACACTGAGTGGTAGCATGAACAGAATAGTAAAGATGATTTAAATTAGTACGTAACTTTCAGCAACAATATTATGTGTGAAAGAATGGCTTGTGGCTGTGAGATGAGCTATGACGCTATAACAATGAGTACTCCATCACTGCCGGTGAAAAAGTGCCTTATGGACAGCAATCCCACTGAGTGGCACCATACTGCTCGCTATTCTGAGTTAATGACCTGAAAACAAATGGCAGGTCTAAGACACCTGAGCCTGGACATACCCCACTGAGTGGCTCCGCCCTTACCCTCATCATTACCCTCATTGGCGAAGAGTAGAAACTATTAAGTAAAATAAGTCATCATTTATGGTGTCTGATTCATAATGAATCTGGGGACATGTATAAGCATTTTTGAAAGGTGAAATGCACATTATTTTAAAGTCATTAATGGACTGTTTTGATATTAGATTTTAGTACTTTCACAAATATTGGTATGTTCTTTTACCAACCTAAGTTGTGGTCAGGTGAATGTAGATGGCGGGAGCATCATAAAGAATGACAAGATGGATGGGACAAAGCATAATATATACCAAGACCACTGCCACATACTAGCCTTTACATACTATATCACATGCATACATGCATAGACACAATGCACATCCAGAAAAATATCACATCAATAAACACTTGCTTCCACTGATGTGCTAAACAGATGGGCCTACATGATAACAACACTATAAATAAGCATCTCCTACCAACACATCAAATGGGTGAAAAAGTGAGTCATGTCCTTTTCCTTACACTGCACTGGTTATCTTTTTTCCCTCCAGTTAGATGTCATTTGTGATAAGCAGAGCTTCAGACGGAGCTTTAAGAGCACTTTGGTCTGTCCTGCATTTCAGATGAGTAGTGTCCAGGCCAGCCAGCCCAGTCATCGTGACAGGCCCTGTGCAAACATTGGCGCCGTTTGGACAAACACCCCTCCAGCACAGGGTGGCAGAGTGCACAGAACCTCACAGTGAATTACACACACAACACAAACTACTGGGCAAATATATGGTGACACGCAGAAACTCATAAGACACTCATACACAAGACTGTCTCCCACAAAAACCAATGCTCCTACTGTGAGGGTCCAAGTCCTCCTACATAAATGGGAAAGCATCCCAGGAAACAATTGACACAGCTCAAAACTAGACAAAACTCAAGCCTCTATTTCTGTCAAGCTGTGGAAGACTTGAAATCAACTGTAAGCAAGTCAGCCAACTAGTGTAATGTTAGCACCCAGTGCAAATTCAATTTTACATGCCAATGGTTCCCAGCAATAGCCTCTTCATGCGACTTAGAGAAGTGAGAAAACAGACAAGAAGGTTCATTGTGGAATCTGATACAAACCTTGTGGTGCTGATGTGGTTAGCTATAGTAGTATCAATGGCTACACTGTCCGAGACGACTGAGATGGCAGGGCTAATAAAGTGCCATGCATAATGTCCAGTGGGATGTGGGCCTAAGTTACGCAGGCAAAACGACACAGCTGCTGTCCTTTGGGTTACCTCTCGTCCTAACTCAATTTCACTTGATCCACTTTCCTCACTAGGTCATCTGAAGTTCACTTATGACCGAAAGGATTTCTAACAGCTCTGCGTTTGCCAAACGTACCCGTGGATCATCTGACAGTTGTCCATCTCAAAGTCACCTCTCATCAAAGGCAACACCACAATTATTTATTTATGTAGCATCCTCAGTAACCTGACATGTTCATGCTAATATGGCATATGGAGCTTTAAGCTGCTAGAGGAAATGACCAGTTAAGTGGCACAACCAGTGTGTAGAGATTACCGGCTGCTAGAGCAGAGGTACATTGATGGCAGTTGGCCGGCTGTATTAAAACTTAGGGGAAACGTAGCAAGTTTCCTGTTCACAGGAACTTATGCCACAATCAAGATTATACTTTATATATTTATCAGACCTTTCTAATAAATAGTTAAGCACCGAATAGAGTCTTAGTCTAAGTGTGTTTTTATCAGAAGGGACAAAGTCAAAGTCCAGTGGCTACAGTATTAATGGTAAATACTTCATATATTCTATTAATCTGAATATTAAAAACTACATCTGCTCCAAATTTGAAAGTTGGACAGTACTGTAATCGTCCAGATTGGACAGTTTAAATGCCGCTTTGCTGGTTGTCAGGATTAACTGCATAAGATTGGCTAAATTAGATCAGTGTGTTCAAACACAGTCACGTCTGAGTGTTTTGTTTTGTCCACATGCTTTAAAAAGTGTTACACGGAGTTCTTGCCCTCAGGCACACTTGCACACTCAATGGGGAAGGCACCAAGTTCATCCAGCTCTAAAACATTGCTGGATGTATTCAAATTGAGGAGGCAGGTTATGCACTGTAAATAATTTAAACTATATTTAAAAAAAAATGCTAAAAAAAAATCACCATACTCTTGTTGGCATTGTCGTTGTTGCTGTAGTAGTGGTTGTTGTTATTGTTATGTTCTCTCTTGTCCCCACATGCCTCTCTCTTTATCTCTGTCCTTTCCCTTCCTGTTCTGGTCCGGTCATCGCACAAACTAAAAATAAAATATAAATCATACTATTGGAGAAGTATCTCAGACTTCTCCTTAGCAGAGGCCCAGTCGTGCCAGATCTAGTACATCACACTATTTGCCTAAGCTGCTGTACAGAACAGGTTTAAAAAAAAATAAAAAAAAATAGAAACCATGCTAAAATCTGAAAGTTATTATATAGTTGGCTTGTGAGCACCTCTTCTGCTGTTGCCACAGGTTCTTTAAGCCAGAATTATTTTCGAGTCTGTGAGTGGCCAAGGGTCCACCAGGGTCTAAGTGAAGAACATTTTGTGATCAGAGGGTAAATTTGTAGGCTACATGCATACCTGGAATTTGTTGTGATCGTACACACTCGTCCAGCCTTGTGCATGTGACCACCACCCTACAACAATCTATGGAATACATCTGCGCATGTATAATGCAGACTCCAGAAAGTAGTGTAAACAGTCCCACATCCGTGCTGTCCACAGCTGTCCATGTACATGTCCATGTGGGAGTATATTCAGGCCCTTGCCTCCCTTGCATGTTGCCAATTTCATGAAACCCTTGAGAACCTTCTGTGAGAATAATGTTTCATGGCATTTTCATAAACCCTCCGTTTTGAATGAGTCATTTATTTATGTCATCTAGCGTGATATAGCCTACAGTAAGTAGAACAGGCTTCTTCTATACATCTGTGGAACAGACAAGAGGTCTTTATTCCTGGACACAGTCAGAGGACTAGGGAGCACATTGTTTCTACTTCCTCATTGTTTTGGAGGATTAGCACTAATGACCCTTTAAATGAGCCTTTACTGTACTCATCATGGTTAAGCTGGGGGAAGAATATTGGGGAGAGATGGGAGGAACGTAAAATGCCCAGGGGTTCAAAGGACTGGAACAAAAAGGCCACTATGGAGTGTTCAGACACACAGCTGCCAGAAACATAAAAGATGTGCAATTTTCAGATTAATGGCCATCAACACTAGGGACTTTTAGCACACCTCAACACCCTACTAATCTTTACTTTCATGATTGCAAAGTTTTTTCATACTTCACTTGCAGAAAACTGCTCTTTCACTTACTCTCCTTTGGCACATGCGGCATTGCTCAGTGATTTGGTATGGCTGCACAGACAGCTGTGCTTTGTGCGCTGAGTAAAGCTGAACATAATAGAGTTGCTGCTTGTGTAACCATCCAGGGCAATACTTTTTGGCTGGTTGGCAGTTGTGCCCTCCAGTTAGGGCCTCAAACCACACACCCCGCTGCACCCTGACCCTCCTCTGACCCGAGTGGTAATATGGCTTTGATGGTGGCTTGTTTAACCTAACCTCAGCAACCTGAGGCTACCCACACACAGGGGTTAAGAGGGGAAACTCTGAGAGAAGAAAAATTGAATGAAGGGGGCTCAGTACAGAGGTATGAAGGTAACAAAAGTCTTGTAAAAGCCTGGCTGTGATTGGCCTGCATATTCATTTCAGCAATGGCAAACAGGCTGCATCTGGCTTAGGTTCTGTTCAGTCAGCAGTGGCAGGCTGTACATTTATCAGCTGTCACTGAAAAACAGCAGACGCACTGAGAAGACACATAAGGGAACTCGTCTGTGAAAAACACACAGATTGACAGCCACAAATCCATGTATCCCTTAAAGCGGCATATTTGTCCTCTGATGTGTGTCTGCCCACAGACTCTGAATCTTGTTCAAGTTAACATGGAGTGTTTAGAGGTGAGGGGGTTCACCTTCCCAAAACAAGATGCAAGTCAAACCCAAACCAGATGCCCATGCCCTGCTAAAGTAAATCAGGCATTCATAAAAGCCCTTCCTATTAGGGACAATGGCTATTTCAAAGCACCTCAAATCCCCTCTTATTCCTGTCCATTCCCTCTCGATCGCTCTCTATTTGCCCAGTCCATCTCTAAGGCAGCCAAGTCACAGAGGAACAATGGCAAAGAGAGGGGAATTAAAGTCTGATGGCATAGTTTGAATTCTGTAGGCTATTTGTGACTACATCCACAGTGCCGTTCTGCATACAGTCACAACTTTCTGCAGGATCTGTCACTAAAACGTCTACTATGAGAGATTTTTTTTTTTGTTATACAGAGAGTAAAAAGATGTAAAAAGTGCACATTTAGTGGCTGAGTGACCTGAGAAAAAAAGCAGAGGAGATAAAGACTGAGAACAACAATGTTAGATCTCTTGATTTTTACTTCAGACCAGTGACATTTTTCAATGTAGGCTGATCCCTCTCCATTTCAGAGGGGAAAAAATGATTATTGTGAGACCATAGATTAAGTTTTGTCTAAATATTTCTGTAATCCGAGGGAATTCGGCTGGTCTACTGCCATGAGGACTGACGAGGGCCTTTTACACTGAGGAGGGCCTGTGTCAAGGTCCGCTGTGCCCGGCAGACCAAGGGCAGCACATTGTACCCACCTAGACCCGCCTGTCAGCCACACTGAGCCGACTGAAGGAGAGCTCTGTCCCAGTGCACTTACTTGGCTGTGGGTATGCACTCGGAAAATGCTCAGACCTTGGTGTTTTCAGACTCTTAACTCAACTGATTTGTTTGACCGAAATGCCCAAATTGGTGCAGGATCTATGACAAAATTCCAGTGAGAAAACCAAGCGCAAGGCAGCAAGGAAAGATCACTGACTCCTTGTTCCAACATGTTTATGGCAACACAACCCTGAACCTTGACAGCCACACTCAGAATCTATGTTTCGTCCATTTTACAACCATAAAACTTCAGATGTTATAGCTAGAAATGATTCCCATCCACTGGTATGCAGTGTGCTTGGAGTACAACGCAGGCCACTTTAATGAAGAAGAATGGCCTCAATTCAGTGAAATGTGAACCTGGAGTGAGTGCATTCATGGCTATTAGTTAAACCCCTCATGTTTCTCTCGGACCTGGGTAAGAGATCCTTTGTAGTGCCAAGGCTGCCAGGCCACCCCATCAATATTATGGATGCATCTTAATGTATAATTAAACGAATCCTGGTCCAAAATACTTCAAAGTGGGAATGGCTTGCGGGCCACCAGGTGGTCTGTTAGAAATCATGAGGGGGTTTTGAGAACCTTAAGAGGGAAATGATTAAAAAACACACAAGGTAATTTCAGAAATGGGGAAAGCTGCCTGTATTTATTTGTGTATATATATGTGTGCATGTGTGTTCCTGTCCTGACAGTGGGGTGTATTTAAGTGTTCACATCGTTCACGTTGGACACCCTCATCTGACGTCTGTACGTCTAAGTAAAGGCCTCATGCTAGCAAGACTGATAAATGGGGCTTAGTGTCGGTCAATACTAGTCATATCACTCACGTACCCTCATTATCATTATGTTCAGAGCCCTGATGGAAAGTCAGGAAATTCTGAGAGGCAGACTTCCGCCCCATAAATGTGATGTTCTTTTATTATGATATTAATATATATAAAAAATCTCATCAAAATACACAATCCTTAAAGTTTTTCTGTACCTTTCGTAAAATGTGTCGTGTTCCTCCAGGAGGCTTACTTTGCAAGTGAGGTTCAATTTTACAAGTGGAAAAGCAGATTTAGCATTCAAGAGGGTGAGGAAAAGGGTGAGAGAAAGAGAGAAGTGGGAGATGGGAGGAGAGAGAGAAGGAAAGGGGAGAGAGTGAATGACAGGGAAACCACTCCTCTGATTTACAATGTGATATGAAAACATGGAATCACAATCAGGGGATCAGCAGCCACAGTTATATGATATGAGCCTAAAGCAAGCACTTTCTTGTTAAATCTATTCTAAGCCATGAATGGAAACCATTAGTGATAGACGCCCTCAGATGAATAATACAGCACATTAATATTCTTCCAGCCACTTTCTTGTCAAAACCCACACTCCCATCAGAAACACTTTATCAGGCTACGAGAGCTCCAAAGAAAGTCAGAGCGAGCGGGAGTAGAACATATTGCTCACTCACGGGTGGCTTTCTTGTCTCTTTGACTCGTCAAATATACCCCAGATAAATTATTCCTTTTACCACAAAAGAGAGCTATGGCAAATTGCTTCAATGGGTTTCCACTGAGGTAATTGTCAAGAATAAAGAGATTGACTTCTTTTCCATGAAATCAGCAGCATGGTGGCACAGAGAAAGTAGGAGAGACAGAAGGAAAGAGGGAGTGAGAGAGAGCACATGCACCCAGTCTGAAGGATTTGATTCTGTTTAAGCTTGGCAGTTTACCATGTTCAATACCCCTGTAATGTTCACCGATCACTGAATTGAGAAGTGTGACTACTTTGAAAAGATTCAAAAAATACTCCGCCTTCTGGGAAAAATAAGACTTCAGGTGCATTTATGACATAAATCCTTACTGATCATCAAAATAGAACTCTCATGATGATGTTTGATGACGCTTGCGACAAAGACCGCACAGACCCAGTAGCCAATGATTTTTCTTTCTAGCCAAATGACCTGAAATGTGCTTAATATTACAGAAACACTGCAATCTACTGACCCATAGAGGCAGCTATCACTGATGTAAGAGTATGGAATGTGAAGCATTTAACATTAATTATACTCCCCCATAATTATGCAAGTACAAACCAAATCAGCTCTGAATGTCAATCAATAACAAAGACATAACAAAAAGGTAGATTCATCAAGGTGAGGTGGGAGCAGTTCAGTCAGCAAACTCCAGTTAAGTGTCATGCCGCTTCTGGCGCATGAAACTAAACACCCCTAAAATGTGGAACATGTGTAGGCATATTCTCTGGGAACCGTAGACAAACATAGACCATGAGAACCAGCCTGCGTGACCCTGGACGCCATAAACAAACTCCATGGCTGTGACACACCAACATGATACCACTCATAAAACCGCATTCATCTGAATTGCACCTGTGCCTGTTCAGCACTCCCTTCTGTGCAGGCCTGTGGGCATATATGCATGCGTGGCTTTGGATATCATATACCCTGCGTGTGTTAGTCACCAGGCACTAGTCATTCACTGAAACAGCCAGAGTGAGAATCAGTCAGACTTGAACACAGACAGACACGCAACCTGTAATTTGTACACAGGGGAGCTCTCCTTTCCATTGCCTCTGGCTCAGTGTGTGGCTTTCCAAAGCATGCAGTAACGTCATTTGTAATTTAATTAACTTTATCCTGCCTGGCAAAAAATCCAGATCTTAGTGCACTGTAAAATATCTAAAATATGATATCTCCTGAAAGACTAATTAGCTTACAAAGCAGAAAACAGGAAGCTTACCCCTCCCAAAGCTTCCATTCCTTTACATTTGAGCCAAAGTTGAAGGAATGCAGGCAAGACATCATCCCAACATGTTCGAGAGACACCAGCCAAACACAGCTCAACTTGCCGCAGGCAAATCAAGGAAAGCGAAGCGCAGATAATGTGTGTCATGCAAAGCTGGACCTTGTCAGTATAAACAAAGTTGCTCAACCTTTAATACTAAAACTGTTCAAATATCAAGCCATTCTGCATCCACATGGCAAAGTCGAGCTGTTCAACTAAGGGCAAACAGGACCAGAGGCTACCAGTAGCACATGGCCAAGTCCACACATATAAAGTGTTTGCACACACACACACACAGGCGCACACGGGCAGAGGAGGGGAGTGCTGGCAGAGGCTGAATGTGTTTGCCCGCTCCAGGGGAGAAGGGAAGAAAGGGAGCAGAAGAGCTGAAACAAACGCATGCTGGCTTCTATTAGTCGAGCTGTGGAGCGGGATGGAGGGGTGAGGAAATGTATTCATTCCTTTTGCGCGCCCCCCCCTCGCCATCCATTCCCATCCCTCCAACCCTCCCACCCCATTATCTCCATTCTGGAAAGTCGGCGGATGAAAGGGACAACCCCCCAGTGGCAGCACTTCTCCCTCCAAACTTATGCCGACGCATTCTGACGGCTGCTTAATTGTACGTGATACAGGCAGGGCCCTTTCTCTTTCAAATCTAAAACAGATTGCTTCTCCCTGGGGAGGGGATTATTGGACAAGTAGAGATGACAAAGCAGGGACAGTGCAGCCCTCTGGGGGGTGGAGGACGGAGGGGGTAAGCTTGTGGATTGTGTGTGTGTACGTGTGTGTGTGCGTGTGTGTGTGTGTGTGTGTGTGTGGCTGTGTACACGTTTTTCTATGTTTCTCTTTTGTACATGCCTGTGTCACAAGAAGATTATGTTTGTGTCCATGTGTTTCAAATGCGCGCACGTGCGGGTGACAACCAAGAACGTGTGCACAAGATCAAGCCTTTGATCGCTACAAGATCACTGGATCCTTCCGACCACTTCAGACAACTACTTTCTTCCCCTCTTTATCACTTGTTCACACCTCCCTTTCTCTTATCTTGGCCTCTTCTCATTTATCCCGTTTCCACTTCCCCCTCTGTGTCTCTCTTGACCCAGCTTTCTTTTTCTCCCTCTTAAGCCCATGCTGCATCTATGTGCAGTGACATTTGAACAAAAGCTGCTCCGGACATCACAGAAAAAGCATTAAAATCCTCTTTCTCTTGCTCTGTGGCTAAAAAGTGCACATTAATGAATAAAGCCTAACAGCAATTCTGCATCTTCTTTCTCCCTATTCATTCTAAGGCCAAAATTACAAGGACCTGGTCAGGGGTCAATCCCGGCTGAACAATTTACTGGGAACTTTGCAAAACCTTTTTGTCACAAAACATATCTTTTCTTTCCAACTAGCTATCAGGGCATAGGCTTGAGACAAAGACAAGGGGAAAATGTCAGATGCCAAAAAAGTATAGTATTGAATATACATCTGGTTTGCTGCTCTATTTAACATGTGCAAGTATTAGATAGAGGGCTGGAGGATTGGGCATTCGTGCCAATGATGAGCTGAATGTGATGTTTGCATGTCCTGACCTTTCCTGCTCAAATGACAGGCTGAACAAACACATGGGGGTGCTATTGTGAGCGACCCAATCCCCCCAAAATAGATCTATGCAGTGTGTCTGTGCATCCAGATATGCACAGCATATTTCCCTGGAGATATGTCCTCAAACGTCAAGGACACATTTAAGGGCTGTATGTAAAGCCTTTGAAACTCCATGGAAATGTCTGATCAGTAAGGACAACAAAGGAACCGGGAAAGTGGCTGACTCATCTAAAGATAGCCTTTCGAGATCCCACATAAATAAAAGCATGCCAAATGCTCACTGTTCAAATACTGGTCATTTGCAGTGATAGGACTGTGCAATCTACCCCAGAGCTACTATGCAATCAGGCTTGTATGAGGAACACTATCATTAAGCTGAAGAGATAAACAAGTGCCGAAGGAGAGGGTGGTTTAGGAAATTTTTTTCTTAACATGCTCGCACACAAGAGAACACACACAAACTATAGTTAAATAGCTTTTTATTCTTTATTTTCCAGACAAGAAAAAAAATCAGAGGAACCAACTAGTTTTCCAAAGTAAAAGCTGATGAGTATTTATTCAATTGTCAGCCAGTTTGTGATTAGGTGCAATTTGAACAAACAAATATTCATGGCAGTTTGGATAACGCATGATTCTCCAGTTTCAGATCCTGTTTTTCTCTGTTTCAACACCATCTCGGCTCCTTTTTTATTGCTTGTGAGTATTTCCCTATTCTTAGAGGAGAATGGAAAGTCATCCGCAAGGCTTTCAATTTAACAACTTTCAATTTAGCAACCAAGGGAGCCCCATAATGACAGAATTCATAAACACGACTTCTGTCATTGTGGGGTCATGCTGCGAAAGTACAATGCAGCATGATAACAGTCTGCCTGGGCTGAGATGAAATTATGGTTTTGATTTGGAGAGAAGAAAGAAAGAATATTTGGTGATAATGAAAAAGACAGAATGGGAAAGGTGAATTACTTGCTGAAACACCACTGTTCTCACATACTGGAATCCTTAAAGAAATATTTTACTTCCAAGAGTTGGAGCACATATTTCAACTAATGCATATATTTAATGCCCTTTTCATTTGGTATAATTATTAGTCTGCCACGGGTGCCTTTGACCTTGCTCATCAGGCGGCATGTATGAAGTCACACAAAATATCTGGGAAGTCTGATTCACTGCAGCTGGCATTCAACACACAGTCAGCCAGTTAGAGACAGACAGACAGACCTGTTTGTACAAATGATGATAAGCACAGATACTACCTCTTCCTCTTCCCTTACACTCACTGTACTTATCAGAAGAACGAATTTCACTTATTGCTTTCTCTCACTCACACACACACACACACAGACACACATACACACACACCACAGTAGATTCGAGTGATGGCAGAGCTGCTACTGGAACAACGTTTGTCTTGGCAAGCGTCTACCCCCCCAGAACCTAATTATTTGCAGCAGCTGCTCATGCTCTTGTTTGTAGCACAGTGAAGCTAAACAGTTTAAAGGATCTCCCTTCTTTTCTGAGCTGGCAGTCAGCGCTGCACTTTTTAAATGCCCCAAAGCTGCTTTGCTATGCTCTGGGTAAGGTAATCAGAAATTGAATCTCAACGCTGCCGGGGGAAGCTCAAGTGAAGGGAAGATTTATGGATCAGGCTCGTCAATACTAAAAGTTGGAAGTTAGGCATCTCCATATTTCTCCAGCTTGCTCATTCACAGTAACACAAACGACAACTGCCAATGAATTGAAATAAAAGCCAGTCTGTTTGATTTTTTTATATTTGTGGCCGCTGCAAGCAATCGGCTTTGAAGAGGATTGCTGCATAATTTTTGAAAACTTGCTCAGAGGGATAAATTCCCTCATTTTTGTTTACTGGTACAGAAGATGAACACATTGATCCAATACACAAAAACAGTCCCAAGTCACTCTCTTCATCCTTAAAGAAGAGAAACTCTAATATCAGATCACTTAACTAAATCCAACTTTACTAGAAGCATAACAATTGATTTTAAGAGGAGTAAATATATATTCAACTGTACTTAAAATGTAATATAATAATTTAATATATAATTCATATGCATATGTGATGTGTTTCTCTTAGTAATACAGAGAAATACACAGGCTTCACTCAATATCTGGAAATCTTAACCGTTTCACTGTTTTCTCAAAAGTGTTTCCCTAATTGATCTGCTCACACAACCAAATTTTGTATAAACGTCTCCACTGACCTTAAAGCAGCAGTCATCACAAACTATTGGTGGTTGTGTTAAATACTTCGAGTAACAAGCAGGAAGTGTAGCTACGGCTGGTTTACCAAGGTAAACACAAGTTCACACAACAGCAGCTTTCACCCATACAACCTCCTCTCCTCTCAGCCCGGCTGCTGTCCACACAGTCTTTCACAGCTGCACAATCTCCATTTGCAAACACCTCACACACACAGACGCACGCATATATATATACCCACACAGTGCCTGGAGCTAGGTATAAATACTATACATCATATTCCCACTCTACTGGCAAGTTTCCCTTCTCACTTGACTTGAGTTAAATAGCTGAAGTGAGGTGTACATTCTCTGAGTCTCTGCCTCTCTACTTAGCTCTGACAGTTTGTCCGTAAAACGCTCCTCAGCAGCTCATCCATTTAGCGTATACTGACACGATCTGCCAGAGGTGCACTCTGAATAAGATTTATGAAAAAACTTATCTGGGCTGAAATGAAGGAATGTTAAATGCCACACTGAGTTTTGGGAATGTAGAAAAAAAATTTGCATTCCTTTCCTACTATAAGAACTGCGTTAATTAATTCATCTTCACTCAAGATTTTGGGACAAAAAGATGATACAAACAGAATAAATACAAAGTTTTGTTAACCCTTTGAGTTTGTAAACCCATGTACCTGTAATAAGTCATAGGATGCCCCCACTGACACAGTTCATTATGCAGCATACTTATTTTAAGTGACAGCAAGCGTTTCCAAATCTTCAGTAGCTTCCTTTCACTTTCAAATACCCTGCTTTCAAGAAACTAGAAATTAACAGATGGGTGCTTATGGATTGGGGAAAAAAATGACATTAATGGAATGTGCTGCCTTCTAATCCCTTGAGACGGAGGAATTTGCGACGAAGGGAATTCCTGTCATTCAGAGGGAAAACTATGAAGTCCAGCACACACAGAGCTGCTGTACAGGCAGCACAGATTTACTGCACTTGTGGACTCCCCATTCCTGACTGCATGCTGCATCAGAAATTTACTGCCAACTGAACAAACTAATACATGCACAGACACTGCAGAAGCAGAGGAGAAAGGGTGGAAAAAAGCAGAAAAACAGACTGAAAATAGTGAGAAAGTTAGGTACCTGAAAGGCAGGAGTGCTGGCCGAGTGAAAGGCAAGGCTAGGATTCCTCTCTGTGCTTTCGTCTTGCGTTTCTTCACCGGGTCTCCCTTTGCTCATAGAGGGGTTTGTGTCTTGGTGCTGGGATTTTGGGTTGAAGAGTAGGGGGACCACACAGCTCCTGGAAGACAACCTCTCTCCTCTAATCCTCTCTCCGATGTGATGACACTCTCTAACCTCGACCATCTGTTGAAACACGTCCCGGAGCAGTCAGCACTGCACTGTGTCAAGAACCCCACTCCCCTGCCCAATCATAGACCGGCTGCTGGGTGGCTCCTTGCTGCCAGGAGGCAGGGACAAGGACACAGCTCAGCGCTGAGGGAGACACACACACACGCATGCAGTCACACACACACACACGCACACAGACACTCTACGAGATGGAAGCAAGAAAACCCCCAGTCATCGTAACCTGAGAGGCAGAGTAGGAGGAAGGGACAGGGAGAGTGAGAGGAGTGGAAAGAGAAGGAATGGGAGGGGAGAGAGAGAGCAAGAGAAGGGAGAGAGTAAGAGAGAGAGAAAGAGAGAGGAGGGAGAGAGAGAGAGTGAGAATGAGTGAGAGAGAGCAAGAAGAGGGAGAGAGGGAGAGAAACCGAGAGAGAGAGAGATAGAGAGAGAGCAATATTTGCAATGTTAAGATAAGAAGAAGATGGAGATAGGCGGTTTTTATGCTTTATATTACCTTGCTGGTAATGTTACTGAACAGTTCCCACATATCGTAGTCTGAAACTTCATGTGCGCACACACACTCATACAAAATACTTTATCCTCTGTCCCTGACCAGTTTCCCCCATCCCTCTCCCTGCAGCCACAGTGTATGTGGTCTAAAGAATCAAACTAAAAAGCAATAAAATTCTGTATTGGTTCCGTGGTGGGAATGCTGTTGGCACTAAACTGTTACATCTCCAGGCACAGAAGCACAGGCAGCAGCCCTCACACCTTAGTGTGATAAATCCTTACAGTCCCTTGACTGCATTCCTGCCCTTCACCACCTATTGCCTTAAGTTAAAAAGAGGGCAGAGGGGAAGGCACTAAAATTACAAAGCTAAGGAAAGAGTTAGATAGAAAGAGAAAGGAAAGGAAAAGGAGGAAAGATAAGATGGGGTGTGGGTTTACGGCTAGATGGCAGCAGACTGATAAAGCAAACATCTACCATTTACTATCAAACCTTCAACATCAACACCATTACTGGCGCATTTCCTAAATGAATCAACCAATTTTCGAGCCATTCATGCAAAACACAGGGAACATTAGGTGAGAAAGGCTGTCACATTAATCATTTTGTTGAACTACAGTCCTACTCACTGATCCATTAAAAAAGGATTACAAGACCCTGATGATATTCAGGAGCAACATCAAAGGCGAACCCTAATGAGTTAATACCCGTTTGATATCCGACAGCATCACAATGAGTTAATCAGAGGTGTGAAACAGCAAAGAAGGGCTCTAAGTGGTTCATTTACATTCTATACACAGCCTCTGTTACCAGTTGTCCTTTGATAAATGCTGTTAAGATCAAACAGGTTTACAGACAGCTCTTAATAAAGACTTAAATAGTCCCTCTCCAATGGATGCTTAATCAATGGCATATTTTATTTGTCCATATAAACACATTTTTGTTAAACTTTTTTTTTAAATGGCAACACTTCCTTCATATAGAAGCATTTTCGACACTGTTTGTTATATCCTAAAACTTTATGTATGTAGCATGACCCGACACACACTTTAATATTGCTAAGATCTCCCATGTGTATCAGCCTTCCATTTTAATTTGATTGCACCACATTCAACAGCAGAGAGATACTGCCACTTTCTACAATGGGTGCTCCCAGTTATATTTCCCACAGGTTTACATATGAGGATATTGGATTAAACTAAACAAAGCCTATTTTCACCAGGGACACGTGAAACTTTCCCCAGCTTGGTCTGATGTTTGAAACAGGGGCAGTGGTGAGGGAGAATAAGGGCCTTAGGGGGAAAAGAGCTCAAATTAGATTAACTAAATTCACAAAGACTGTCCCCAGCCCCTCCTGCATGGCTACACACATCCCGACCCACACCTCCAACCCCAGCCCCCATTCTCACGGCCGAGAGGTTTCCAAAGGGCCTTCAGGCAGGCCAGGGGCGACCAAATCCCTGTGCTCTTTACTGGATCAAAGATGGCTGCCCCACTGGGGGAGATGGGCTGTTTTTTCATAAGCTGAGCACATCTGTAAACATCATAAATCCATCCAGACAGAAAAGGTTATCAGGCTGAGTTTCAGTGGGGAAAACATCTACAGCCTTGTCCAGCAAGGGTCCACCTAGAAACACAACTTTTAGGAGACAGAAACTGGTCCACCAACACACATCATCCATTTGCATGACCACCTCTTAATCTTTTCCATTTTCACTTCACTGATGAACACAACAGCAACAAAAAAGCAAAGGCAGAAGGAGGTCTATTAAATGGCCTCATCTTATGAATGACTGAATGACCTGCAGGGGGGCCAGTGGTTCTCTGGTAACCCCCATTCACTCTCCTTCTCCCTATCCTCACCTCACAAAGAATTCAATGAGCCCATCATGGTGGGTATCTAACACAGAAATTAGCTTTACAGTGACCAGCTCTCTCTAATTTTAAAGCTCTCTGAGTCGCCCATTCAGTGTAAAGTCACACTCTTGTCTCTTGTCCAAGCTTTACTTTTAAACTTGATCCAAGCCTCCTCAGACCTCAAACTCACTTTCCCATTTTCCTTCCAGCTTTCCAAGCATCAGTTGGGCCTGCAGGTGCAGGCAGAGGCCAGTGTTGGGGGGCTACTCGGTTCACTGGCCCCATTCTCTATGGCTGAATGAGATACATAGGGGTGTCATAGCTGTGCCAGTATAGTGCGCTCGAGCTGAAGCTGGGGGATACAGCCAGGATGTGGAGGAGGGCAAATCTAGGGGTGACATTGTCCTTGTGTTAGACAGCATTTTAAATGCCAAGCTCGTGGCTACTGCCATGCTGCCTCCCACTGTAATGCAGTGCTGTAGACTGGTGTCAGATGACTGGTGGGTATCTAAAGCCTCTTTCACACACAGTTCCAAGTATATCACTGAGAATATCTTTCATGCACCACTTGTGATTTTCACTATTCATACATGCAACTAAATTCAGGAACTTGTTTTCACTCATGCCATGGTAATGCTGGGATAGATGGAGCAAGGGACCGTCCAGCAGTTGATGGTAATGCAACACTTGTGGATGCTATGTGGGGAAAGTGGGAAATTGGCGGCACAGATTTTCCCTTAACATCGACCTCTGCTCACATTCAGATATCCCCCCATGCAGGTTCCTGAATATTTCAGGGAAAGACTGCAAAGAGAAAGGGCCTTCAGTATTGACTGTGTCAGATACCTTTGAGTCAGGATGAAAGACACTGAAGACACTACATACATCAAGCACCAACTAATTAACTGCCCACTCTGGGAGTAGGGCTTACGGCCACATTAGAGAAGACAAAATGGTTTTCCACAGCTAAGCCCAGGTGTGATGGGGTATGTAAAGCAAGGTACACCATGGTGTTGTTGTTCTAGGTACTGCATTTGCTTTGGTCCTGCTGGTTCCAAAGACCCCTTACACTTCAAGGGGTAGAATCAGTGTCATCTTAAGTTCATGCCAGAGAGGCACAGCTGAGAGCTGGGGATGACTGGGACACAGCAGAGAAGAAGCAGAGGACACGCACAGTTGGTCATGAATGTAGAGGGCTAGGAGGAGAAATGAAAGGCAGGAGAAAGGGAGGACAGAGGGGAGACCGGAATACAGTTGGGACAGAGGGGTGGCAAGGGTAAAGTAAAAAATAGAGAGTGATAGCGAGGTATAGAGGGGAAGGGGGGGCTTCTGTGGTTCAGTGACAGCTGAACATGCAGCACATGCATGTGGAGGAAGCGCTCCTCACACCACCCCTCCTGCTGTGCCATGCATGTGTCCTTGTACTACACGTATGTGATTGAACACACATGAAAACCACACACCCATGCAGTCATGTATAGCAGCATCTGCTCACAATATAGAGAATACAGACAAATGTCTACAAAGTCTCATATGCAGTTATTCTACATCCAAAGTAAACTAATACTTTCACACTATGTACTTGGATTAAGCACAATTCAAGTCAAAAGCTGCTTTTGTCCAGTTGCGGAAAAAATTAGATGTTTTTGGTAACTCAACTACCAAAAACAGTAATTTACATGTTTTTGGTTTGGTGTGGTTTGGTTAAAAATTAAACATGCTTTGTATGTGTGGAGCATTAAATTTACAGGTAATACACAAAATGCCAAATAGCACAATATATGACTAGGACCTTTTTATTAAAAGGTTGCCAGTCATTGCTTCAATACACATCAAGGCTGACACCTTTTCTTGAAAAAACAGTGTCAAGTAGCTAACAGGTAGTGCTGCAGACAAAGGGAATAGACTAACACATAATGAACTCATTAACGGTGACCTGAGATCAAGTGTTGGGTAATGATGATAGGATTTAGAGGTCTGTTAAAAATGACATCCACCAACAGACTTCAGTCAGATGTGTTAACACCTCTCTAGCAGATGGTCATCTAACCAACCATCAGTGTAAAAGCAACTTCTGCTTACAATGGAAGATAATATTGCATTTTGATAAACTAAAACTTGGGGTCTTTAACCAGAAAAGTGTTACCCTAAATGTCAGTAGTAGTAATAGTTCAGTGCAGTTAGCATATTTATCCCTTCCCCATAATATAAAGTACAAGTGACTATCCTTTATTGAAAGCAATTCTTTCCATAAGCCATACTGCCTTTATGTTGCAATCACACACGCTGTTCTTCCAGTTTCCCCAAAATACAGTTGACTTAATCCTTCTGCTGATCAGTTTTGATCTGAAGAAAATTATAAGTATGATTTCCATACAAAATATCAAACGACAGGTTGTGCCATTGGTAATGATAAACAGGTGCAAATACTAACTTCCACATATCTAGTTCAAAAGGAATGTGGCTTATATTGGATAATTCTTGGCATGAAAAAAAGGTAAATGCGTCCAGATTTCCAAATAACAACAACTGTCAGAACAGACTGATTCCTTGGCTCTCACTAGCTGCCAGAGGCACTTGAGAACACACAGAGACTCTTACTGATCAAGCTTTTAAAACATTACGTGACAAGTAGGAGGCCCCATAACTTCCAAATTCATAGACAGACTCATCAAATCTAAGTTCATATTACAAATATTTGAACACTGTGGTGCCTTGAATACAATAATAACACACCTCATATTCATTCTTCAAACCTATATTATGTTTTATGTTCAAAGGAATGATAAAATCCAGTGATAGTACCACTCCTGCAGAAACCTGATAGACCACCCAAGGAGTCATCTTAAAGCAGGATCAGGACCCTCCAAGAGCTTCTACAAAAGTTGGAAAAAGATAGCAAGAGAAACCAATCCTATCATTTTCCTTATCAGGTGAATCACAGGATGGCGGGAATGATTTGGGGATAGCCTAAAGGTTCAGTAGATGGATAAATGGCTGAGAACCAGTGCTGTAAGCCATGAAGATATGAGACAGATATGGCAGTGAGATACTGATCGCTCTCCCTGAGTCTAAGTAAGAAGATGAAAGACATTCTGACAGCTAAGACAAAGGTGGTTATGTAGTGGCCAGGTTCCACAGACAATGCCTCAGGGACCGTTCAAGACTGCAATACAACTGAATTCCACTTGAATCTACAGAACTTGTTCAAGCCATTCGTCAGGCTTGTACTGCTCTTGTCTGACAAGTGAGTAAAACGCTAGTTAGGGATATCAGCAGGGTGCTTTGGAAGATTAGGACGACAAACTCCAGGAATGGGTTTATAAAATGAATACAATTTCTGGCTTATGTTTTAATCATGCTTTGAAAAAATGGGCCTCTCCTGTCAGTGGCACAAAAATGGGTTCTTCTTGAATATACAAGTATTAAGACATGTTGATGGACAGGACAGAGAAAGATTGAAAAAAAAAAAGCATAATGGTCATTTTCCGCTTGAACCAAAATATGATTCACAGCATGGGTCAGGAGGAAAACTTGGTGCAAAATTCAGCAATTGAAAATCTGAAAGCCTTTGAATTCTAGGCAATTTCCCACCCAATTTCCACTCTCTATTTTGGGCTTACAACAGTCACCACAGCCCTACTTCATGCCCTACTTTTGTTTCTTCTTCTTCTAGGACAGACGTCATCATTTGGTATCTGATCAGTGTCAGAAAAGAGATTTTATTTAAAAAACTTTGCACAAGTTGGACTCTATCAAATTCATAACATCCATGTACTTCTGCCTGTTCAGCTTCAAGGTTTGATCTTTTTTTCATCCCCAGGCCTTAATCAATGTATTTTCTAAAAATGATGCAACATTCCTAATGAGATAACTTGTATGCACTTTGACAATTGAGCTGTTCATGTCATTAATATGTTTGTAGAGAGCGTACACTACACTTTTGTAAAAGTTAAACTGAGGAAACAGGAGGAAAGGGGGGTCCACAGAATGAAGAAATGAATTAACTGAAAATGTTTATTAACATAACTGATATAAATAACTTCTCCACTTCCACCCACTGTAACAAAAATGAAGCCAGGATACAGATGCTGCCATCTTACAGTGGTAATGTTATTTGGAGCCAGAGTCTGAGCAGCAGTGATTGGGAAGGTCCCATCCATACAACCAACTCAATTGTGGGTTAGCTGTCAATGATGTCAACCTCCTCTTTATAGTATCAAATTAAAATCACATTTATCAGAAAAATGAACATTGAAAAGAAGGGGTGTGACTTTGTGCACAAACTTTGTCCGTTTAAGGAGTTAATGTCTCGCTGAACTGTCAATAAGCCAAGGATATATTTTAATCTCAACAAAGAATGTGTTTTGCCTCCAAAAAGATTTATTAGAGATAAAGAAAAAAAGGCATTGGTAAAGCATATCATTGACCCCGCGAGCAGAGTTCCACTGAAGCCACAAATCAACAGACTCCACACCACCAAACAATAATGCATTCAACAAATAATCATTTCCCTTCATACCCTCTGACTCCACAGACTCCACTCAGTCTCTTGGGCCACAGAAAAACCGGCTCCAAAAGTGTTTGTTTACATAGATATTCTCTGCGAAATACAGGCCAACTCTTTGTTAACTTCTAAAAAAGACCCCCAAAAGACATTGAGAGAAGGCAGTAAGTGTTGTCATAAAGCCAGTGTCCAGCTCCTTCCTGTCTTGGAGGGGCTTTTGGAAGTCTCATTCTCACCGAGTTGTGCTCCGTTTCCGGAAGCCTGGCTAATCCTCTCAGGCGAGAAGGTGAAAGGCAGGGACAAGGAGAAAGGGGGAAAGCTGTATGTGGGAAGGAAGGCCTATATACGCTACAACATTCAAAATGCCTGGTTGAAAATAATCTCATAAAGCATGCCGCCAGTGGCCTGTTGAGAGGGAGAATTAGGATTTGCGTAGGGCAGATAGGCCGTTCAATTATCCCCTCAGAGGCCCTTAACTGTCCCCGGGCTACGATAAGGACAGAGTTTTCATTTGTCAGCAGACTGTGGCGAGAACAAGAGAGATCAGGTTAGCGCATACATAGCATGTTGACATATAGTTTCTTGATGATACATCACTACATAACGGCTCCAGTGAATGCTGTTAGTAACAGCCACCACCAAACAAAATGCAATCAGCAAGAAAAATACCCAATAATGAGGCACAAGGAGTAAATTGGCAAGCAAACAGACATCCTCTGCAGCACTGGTGTCCACATGGAACACTTGGTACACACACACTAGTTTAATTAGAACACAAACTATGTTTTCTGTGCCCAGTAAGATGAAAACACAGGGATGTGGCTGTGGCTTTTAACAGGGCGTTTGTTGGGTTCCTGGGCGAGGGGAAAAACTGTGGCTCTATGTGATTTGTGATTCGCACGCGGGTGGGAAGAGAGGCCTTTTAATCTGTGCCTTGGACTCCGCTTCCTCTCTCTAGGAGAAAATCGGTAACATAAACGGCTCACCACTACACAACTGCACAACCACTGGGATGTTTATGACCCACTGAAGGGCCACACAGCGTAAGAGATCATTTGTATGAGAATAGGTACAAGAGCAGGACCCTCCCCTCCTCTAAACTCTCTCATCCAGTCTCTTTTATGCTCTCAGGCCCTCTCGATATCCACTCTCCCCACTTAAACTCACTCTACCTACTTTCCTTCTTTTAAGATTTATTTCACCAGTTCCATAGCATCATTCTCAGGTCTCTTGTCATCCCCTAGGTTATTAAAGAATGCCCATTTCCCACAAAGAGCCAGGAGGGACAGGTTTCAGGAGAAAGACCACAGAAGCCAGGTCTCCAACAGGTGCAAATTCCAGTAATGCCTGCCTGCGTTTGTACGCTACAGTGTGTCTATAAACCTGGGCCAAGTAGCACGCTGAAGGTGATGGCCAGCAGAGATGTCTGACAGCTAGACCTGCTTTCATGCCCGATGCTTGAATTTTCACATATTTTACGATGTGTATGTGTGTGTGAGATATAAAGAGAGAAAATAAAAATTCTTCTCAATTAATGCAATTGCTTAGATGAGATTTTTGCCTCGATTTGAAAACTGTTCCATAATCGAGTGTATATACAGAACATCTTAACATCATGAATATTTAATCATATTTCTTATAATTACTATGACTTGAGAGTATTAAGTGGAACACACTCCCAGGTTCCCATTTCACGCTCATCCTGCAGACTGTGGAGTCTGAAAACATGTACCGGACAGCCCATCCCAGTGGGAGAATTCAGAGTCTGGGGCTGTGTGGGTGGGTGAGCACTCATTTGAAGAAAACTCCCAATAATCCAATTAAGCACATAATTTCCTTTAGTACACAGGAATTGAATCGACTGTCAGAAAGCAGCCAAGTCAGAGAAAGTGAAAAGCGAAAAAGAGTGGACAGAGAAAGGGTAAGAAAAGGCTTTTCTGTGTACTGTTCAGCTGCTCCACTGAACAAAATGCAAACAAAGCTTTGGAGAAAGAGGCTTTAGATCTCTGCAAACATGGCGGGGCCTCCCGTGCTTCACTTTGTAACTGTCCTGCTTGGCTGGCGATCAGCTCTCTCGTCCAGGACCAGTCTTAAGCAGAGATCCCTCGACCAAGAGCCAAGCTGCCTTTCACAGTGTGCGAGTGTGTGTGTGTGCACACGTGCTTGAATATGCATGAGAAGAGATGGGGCTCCTCCACTGTTCTGTATGCTGTTCTATAACTGGCCTCATATTCACAAAGGCAGACAATGAAAAGCAGGACAGAAATAAGAGGGAAAATACAGGAGTGGGGGCACATTAGTTTCAAGTGTGACAGAGTGATATGAGCATGTAGGTGAAAAGATACATGTCACCTATCATGACTCCTATCTGAACCCCATCATTAACCTCTGTTTAAGTAGATTTCCTTCTCGCCAAGATGACACAGAGAGGATGTTGCTTCAGTGAATACACTCCTGCAAAGGGAAGGACATTAGAGGGCAGAAAAATAGTACAGGAATTCAGAATATCCTCCTTGTAAGCGCTTATCTTCCCTCTTGGGGCTTGGAATCTCAGCCACAGTGACGAGGCCAAAAGGGAGAAAATGGGCATCATTTTGTGAATATTTCAGTAGAAAAAAAAATAGCACTCCTGTGTATGTAGATCTTTGAGCAACTCTTTTTTTAAAATTTGATTTCATATATCTGATCAATTGGACAAGCTAAAATTTTAGACACACAAGTCGTGGTTTTTATAAAAGCTTCCTAAAACGCAACTTTAGATAGCAGGGAAAATTTAGAAACAAGGCTAATAAAGTCTAACCTTTGTTTTCCTTTCTCCCTGCCCCTGCCTCCATTCCTCTCAATTTAAGGCTACAGGGGTAGGACTGTATGATAACACTTAGGGATGAGTAAAATTTTAATGGTGACAATACATCAAATTGAAATGGAAAATGGATTAACAAAGACAGAAAAAAATGAAAGCAAGGACGAAAGTAGAAGAGGGCAATATGGTCAAAATGTAGATATATAAAGCAATAATTGCACAGCACTATCTCACAGTATTCAAAATTGCACAGTTCATTATTTTAGTAGATGTATTAGAATGAAAGAAATGTACAGGTAATTTTCAAGGCTTTAAGAACTCATGCTCTAATTCTGGTAAAATTTTACATATCATTAAATGGCACATAAGATCTGTGAGACAATAAATATAAACCAGCCCTTGAATAAAGGCAGGAAGGAGGTAAGGAAGAAATGAACAAAGGAAAGATAGAAGGGAAATAGCAAGGAAGGTATGAAGAAAAAAAGAGAATGTGCCTCAGTTTGTGTAGCCTGGGCTTAAACTGTGAAAAGGGGTGCTTGGCCTTTCTTTTTCAAGCTTTCATATCCTAAAAAGAACCCCTCTTAATTCCTCATTCTTCATTTCCTGTTCCTCTCCGGGTCCAGATGGCCAAAGGATCCAGAGAACATCCGTAACGGAATGACTGAAGACTTTCATGACCGAGCTGGTGCCGGGCAGGATAAAGTAAGTGGGAGGTAGAAGGATTTGTGTCATAAGAGTGCATGTCCAGCTTCTTTTACCCATAAATCATCAACTGTATTTTTGCGAGTAGAAAAATATATAAAGCATTTCGTATACTAAACAATCACTGACATACTAACCCACAGACAAGCTGTAATAAGCATTCATTAGTAGACCCAGCACATGTAGATATGTTGAGAAATCTCACATTTCTAATGCAGCTGATGAACTCAAATATCCTGCAGCTGAACTCGATGCGAGGGTTCAATTTGCACTCCTAAAAAACTGGAAAAATAGTGTCTCATTTTATGCGGTGATGAATGTGTTTAGCTTGGTGTCAGACACGCTGAAACCATACACGTTAGAAAGAAAAGGGATAAAACATGTTGAACGCTTTATGGACCCCATGCCACATATTGTACACCACTTGAGCGGATGGTGAAATCAAAACTGTACGCTGACTGAATTAAAAACAGTCATAAATATTACAGGCTATAGCTTAGATAAACATGCTTTGGCAATGCAAAACATCACAGCTGGGGAAGAGTTTTCTGCACTTGTCCAGTTTCATCCAGGTATGTTAAGAGAATAACAGATATAAACTGACAGGTTTACAGCCAGCAATAAAGACAAGTATTTTTCTAATCTGATACTGCTAAAAATGAATGGGAGAGTAATAGTAGTAACACAATAAGGAAAACTTCTCATATTCTTCTTATATTACAGATAAACTGTATTATTAGTTTTCTGTTTTCCCAAAAGTGTCCACATAATCTGTTATGCTGAAAAGAGAGCCTGAGACACACAGCATGAGGACAATCGAGCTGACTAATTTCTATTTCATTGGAACAACTGTCATGGAAAGTGTGGATTACAGTGACACAACTGAGGTGTTAAGATACAGGTAAAGTGGGATCATAGGCTGCCAAAGAGATCAAATCTGTGTAAGCCTTTTGCAAGCGGATATAAAACCCTGCGACACTCTGCCAACTTACTGATAGATCAGGTTAAATCATTCCGTTTTGGGAAACTGTCTGAATCCCCTTTTGGAGAAACAGCGACTCAGCTCAGCCACAAATATGTAGAGTCAAAAAGTTTGACAGAAATTGCCTATAAAATGTGCTCTGTGCACTTTCCACATCACATCAAGTTTGCCATATGAACCCCATGCTCTTGGCATCTTCTGTAGTGACATTACACAATGGTGTTCCATGTCAAACAGCAAGTTGGTCCTCTTGCATCACCAGCCAAATAGAAATCACAACCTCAAACTTTAGATCCAAGTCAAAGAAAACTAGGCTGCTGGCACCACAAATGTAGAAATCTAGATCAGTAGGAAGTCAAAGGGCTTTCACGTCAATGTCTTTGCTACCACAATTAAGACTTCATAAATATATCCCAGAAAATAAAACACTTAAAATTGAGCCCTTTTGCACTGCATTTGACTGACAAGGCCACTGCGATCCAAATTACTCACAGACACACAGCAGGCAAACAGAGTGTTTGGCCGCGATGTGTGTGTGGTGCCAGCCTGCTGTACACAAGCCAAACGTTTGGAGGCAATTGTCAAGGGTATGTAAGTATTGGCCATGAAAGCGATCTGGAAAAGAGCAGAAATGCCACTACTGAACTTCTATAAATCTGCTCATGCATTGAAGTGTTTTGACCTAACATATGACCGTTCACATCACTTGGGGCTCACTAGCCATGAAGTCAGAGCGAGTGAGAGAGAGAGAGAAATCATAATTAGACTGTAAGGTTGCATTTGTTTTGACTGTAAAAAATGTATATCAGACACTGTAAATACAACAAATAAGGGTCACAACCAGAGTGATAATCCCACAACAATGTAGAGTCTATGTGGCACTACATAATGTTCCACAACCAGACTTGGAAGAAACGTCCTTATCCACCTAAGCGTCCCGTTGTTTCTCTCAGATAAACTGACCCTGAACACATTATAATGCAGCCAGAGCAGTGGGGAGGGTACATGACCTTTGACCTGGATGGAGGAGTCAGAGAGGTCTGGGATTAGTAGTTTCTGATACTTTAGTCATGGACTCTCACTAAATCCCTCTTGTCTGAAAGAGTCCTCTTCAGCACAAATGGAGCTGAAGCAAACAAAGTTGAAGTGAAGATTGGTGGTGGGGGGGGGGCAAGGGGTCGATTTTAAAATATTTTTTCTCAATCTGGCCACAGCACTGAAGACTTAAATTTAACAGGTGGCTTTAAATAATCTATATCTGTATCTTTAACTGCTATAATGTATAAATGACAAAAGGACATTCAACACGAACCTCTCCAGATGTCCATTTGCTCTGTTAGGTCAAAATAAAAGAGAACTTGGGGGCCAAATACCCAACCTGGCAACGCTACTGTCTCCCACATCTAGTCTATATAAAAAAAATACATGGGAGCAGCCCCCCTTTTTTTAAACTGGTGCTTCTGATTCTCATTACTAAATAGCTTTTCCCCCTGTGGCATTGTGTTTGCTCCTTCTTGCTTGACATGGGGGCAATATATTAAAATGTATGAGGCTTTATCCTACCCCGCTCAAACAGAGCCAAGTTGGGTTTGCCCAGACCACAATACAAAACACAGGAACATGTGAATGTGCACGCACACACACATAGGAGAGTCAACTCTTGCCATTGTTTACTAGTAGGAGGGCCAAGTATACACGCTGGCAATGTGTCTGAGATGAAATAAAGTACAAAGAGCCAAAAGTGGCCATTACATTATTAGCAGCAGGAAAGAGACCAAGCCTCCAATCCACAGAGACAACTATGCCAAAACCAAAAAATGTATTTAAGGTAACAGTCAGACTTTTATTTGCTACCGTTTCACGCTCTCTTACCTTTCTCTTCAGGGAGTCATTTTATTACAAATCATCTCTCTTTTCACCTCTTGTGTCAGCTTCCACATTTGGGCATTAAAACATTGCTTGAGTAGCTTTTAAAGGATCTCTTAATAAAAACAACATATTACCCTGAGTTGATCACACACAGTGAGGGCAAACAGGTATGCAAAAGCTTCACCTTGAAGAAAAATTCGTTATCTGCTCACATGTTAAACTCCCCGAGGGAGGCAAACATGCTCAGACTTAATGCAAAACATATCGATGTATTAAAGCCACACATCCTCTTAATGTTCGCAACTGAATAACACAGCAGCAATCCTCACAATGTTCACTTAATCCCCTCTAAAATGGGCCTCATCAATGGAAAAAAAAATCAGGCAGTTTCTTTTTAATAAGGAGATGGTATGAGAGAGTTCTAGGATAATCTTTGCAAATGTGCTGCAGAGACTATCTGGAGCAGTTTTTTTGCCTGACATCAGCATAAGCTCTGGGCTCAGTCTTAAACACATACCTATCATTATTGGCAAGTTTGTTCTGGCCATTCATTGGATAGGAGAAGGTTATCAGATATCAGCCCTCAGTGTTGTGTGAACCAAACCCTAAGGCAGGCTTTCTGTGAAAAACATAAAGGTTGTGCTATAGACTTATCTATATCACAGATACGTATACAGTCCTACTTGCTGATAAGGCTGATAGATACCAGTGTAATGGTAAAGACATGGTCAAATCAAGCTGTTGCACAGTTCAGTCTTGAATGAACCACAATGAACAAGAAGTGAAGTAAAAACAAAAACAAGAAAAAAAAAGTAAATAAATGCAAATCTGAAAAATGATTCTGTTGGAAATGCAGTATTTTCCCCATCCCAATCCCAAGTATTTTCCCACATATCCTGTCCCTGTGTATTTATGTCTTCAGTAGCAACATCATTAAATTTAATCAATTTAATTTTTGAGTAGATGCTGATAAAACCCGTACTTTTATTATTTGCTAGTGTTTAATCACTGCACTTAATTCAGACATAAAACTTAAATGTTTAAATATTGACTTGCAATTAGGATAAAGAATATAGAATTCTTCATGACTGACTCCACATACCTGACTGTCTTAGCACTTGTGTGTATTTATGTGCATCTTTTTTACTTAAAGACTTTGAGATTTGATTCATCAGATGCAACAGTTAATAAGAAACAAACTCTCCAAACTCTTCCCCACATCTATCTCCCCGACTAGTTGGTGTGTTGTGTGCCTGTGTCCCTGAGAGTTGAGAGGTCTGGTGGTAAAAGGAAGCACAGGTTAAGCTCAGACTGCAGATAAATCAACCTCGACCCATATCCTCCTAACTCCTTTCCTTTCCTCCAAGACCTCCCAGTTTCCCTGGACCCAGCAGGACCACTAGCAGCTGTATCAAAACAACACTAAATCATCTTCACCACTGGTCTAGATAAACAACAGTGCACAAGAACAACATGACATTATGTCAATCTATATAGCACACCACAAAATGCCTTCGACAGAGCACTGTAAATTATACTGTTATTAAATTAACATTCATTTAACCCACATGAAATCATTTAATGTCCATTGCCATTTGTCTACTTTATTCTGTTTTATAATAAAAAGCGTATGGATGTAGTTTTAATTTCCCTCTCCAACTGGTAAAATAGAAAGTTATTTTAATTTTTCTACTAAGTTTCTCTAGTGTAGTATGTATTTCATTAATTACAAATGAAGGTCACATGCACAGATACAGTTACGAAACAAAATTATTTATGCTTTTTTCAGTCTCGTCTTGGACTCTTGGGATGTACGACTCAGACTTGACCTGGCCTCACACATTACATTACATTGTTGGTTTTCACCAAGTCTGGAAATCATTTATTTTTTATTCGTTTTAAACTTACACATTGCAGAAAATGGATTTGCTAAAGTTATGTTCCACCCTTATACTGCATAAAAGAAAGACTTCTAGAGGAAAAAAAAACAACAAACAGAAATTACTGTACACTGACGGTTATACAAAGCATATGTAACCGTACAATAGTTGCTGTATGCAACTCATGACATAACAGTATTTTTGTGGGTCAGAGACAAAAATGGTTTTGGGGGGGCTATTTGCGGTGGGACCACACATGGTATAATCCATTATATATATATGAATGAACTAGACTTCATATTTGGAACTTGTACAGACAGAATTATATACGGCACTGACGGTTTCAAAACATGTCCTTTATTATGTTGACAGTACAAAGCAGCCAGAGTATATGACAGTCACGTCTCTTGCATCATTTACAGTAAAGCTGTAGAAAAATACTCATACATCAACAACGCCAAGAAGGGTGACCTAAAAGGCAGATGGGAGACTGTATATGTGTAATTGTGTGCATTGATCTAATTAAGTAAAATGTCATATCGTCAGCCACTTCAGAACAGTTCATAGTGGATGTGTTTGTTTGTGTGTAAGTGCAAATGCTAGAAAAGAACAACTACCTGCCATTGCTCATTAGCATACTCATAACAACAATACAATGTAGAGATGATCTACAAAAAAATTCTGAAATAATACACAATCCTTCATTTCTACTGTACATTTTTGGATAAATTGAATATTTCAACAAAAGTGTTTTCTTGATCTGTGGTTGCCCATTAAAGCTGTTACAGACCCTACTCCTGAAATAAATTAAAACATAATGCAATTTGTGGTCAACTGGTTAACAGAACCTCCTGAAAAAGTAACCACATGTGGGCCACACAAGGGGGCAGATTACACAACACATAAAATGATCAGGATCATTAATAAAACTTTTCTACTGTTGCAAAGGACAATATAATATTTTATTGTTAATTTTAGGCCATTTCGTTCTCTTTTTATTTAGGTCCCTCTTTAGTTTGTGTGTTTGTATGGCATGTATAAGCTTAATGGGGTCGAGAGCCAATGTGGCATTGATTGTTTGCAACTCTGAGCCTTCCTGGTAAGCCCTCTCCCTCATTCAAGATCCCTTCCAATGAGAAGCAGACCTGACCAGGCATCAGTTGTAGTGTAACAGCTTTCAGTGATTTTGTTCTTAACCCCAGAGCTCGTTTTGAAACCCTCCAAGGGGCATTGGAAAATGAAATGCAAGCACTGTGGAAACCTTGTCCTCCTCCCCCTCATTGCCCTGGTTAAGGGACACTGGGAGACAGGGAGATAGATATTGCTTGGTGGAGAAGCACATCTCACTTAGTTAAATTGACCGTGTCTCATCCCTCAATACCTACTGTTCTCATGGGGAAAATGAACCCCACCAGGTGCTATGTAGGATCTTTAGAGTCTCAAGAATTTTCCAAACTTTTTCCTGCACCCTGCATTCCTGCTACAGGAGTGGAGACTAGACAGACATGCCTGAATAGCCTTGGTCAACACCTCAAGTGCAAACTCTGTCTCAGACTTTGGTTTGTCTTTCACACTCTCTGAGGTGTGCAGCAATATTTTGTGATGAGTCATATGATACACCTCTGGCACAAGTCTGCTCGCAAGTGCAGCACACAATCTCATTCTATTAAGCATCACATTTTCAAGAATTTGGATGGGGGGCAAATTGTCCAGATGGCCCAAACTCAGCAGTTGCCATATTAGCTTTCAAAATGTCCCGGCTCAGTCCTGAGTTACCATTTACCTGAGGCGGCAGGGCACTTCCCTTTTGATTTCTGCACAGTTGCTCTGATCTGTCAAGCAGAAAAATAACCAGAGGCTACTTCAAAGGCCAGGTCTCCTCACAGCGGCTGAGTCAAAAATGCTACTGCCTTCATGCGAGGAGCCAAAGCTAAAAGGTGTCTTTATATGAAAATTGGTTTCATTAAGATCACTGGAATCCTTTGAGGGTCAGTGGAAAAAAGAAAACACATGTTGACAAGCACAAACGTCTGCACCTTCTTATAAACATCAACCTCAATACTTTTCACAATGAATTTATGACTGGATTTCTTCCATTTTGTAAGACATAACACAAAGGACTGAATAGAGGTACTCAAAAAGCAACTGTATAAGTCTTAAAACTGTTGGGGTGCTGAAGTAGCTTTTGAACAACAAGACCCTGTTCTTACACGAGTGGTCGGCATATGTGGTTTCTGTGTTGGTGAAAGCATGGCCTATGTACTAAAATTTTATCTTAAGAGGTGTTTTACAGTGTCCAGGGGGAGGCTGAGAGGAAAAGGATATATTTATTTCTGCCTAATGTGAAGGTACATACACTGCAGTAACGTTGCAAAACGCACCAATTATCCTGCAACTGGTATCATCAATAATGCTCCATTTTATTTAGCTCATGGAGGAGCTTGTACCCTAAAATAGAAAAATGCATCACTACTAACCTTAGTAAGGTCAAAGTGACTAAAAAAACAAAACAAGATCATTTCTAACAAAGACAACAATCAGAAACTGAATGAGAGCAAAGTTCAGCATTGAAGAAATGGGACAGAAGATATCAAAGGAGCAAAGACACATTCAAAAGCCTTTAATTTCAGGAGCTAATTTCAAAACACTTAAAGCAGGAATGTGAAATTATGGGTCAGCTGCTCATTCACACCCTTTAGGTTGGCCTGGAAAAGCTTTCCAGCTGTAACCTGGCTGCAATAACACACCCAAACCCTGTCAAGTCAACTGATATCAGCGCATGGAAATTATTAGACATTATACTTAAGGAGAAGATGGGAGAACTCCAACAGGGAGGCATTTTATCACAGTGGAGGCTTAGGACCTGCTGTGGTTGTTCTCCTCCAAGGCGAGGAGGGGGGTAACCCAATCTCATCAAGCAGGCCTTTATCTGGCCAGGGATCAATCCTCAGTACTGTGCAGTAATTTCTTACCATGGCTTTTGACAAGTAGCATTTTGGTGCGGTTTGGTCCAGCTCTGGAAAGTGGTGCAACTCCTATACTATGTTAAATATCTGTACACTATACAGGACAGAGCTATAAGGTTGCTAGGAGTGAGTGGGAAATGATGAGGTGTTTCAACACCGCATGAGGTGACGTCTAAGGTAATTTGACCACTATCATGTTCAAGCTCTTTTCCACTAGTTCCAGGTTAGATGCTTCGTCATCAAAAGAACACAGTGAGAGGGATTTAAAGTCACAGCAGCAGGTCTTGTAGATAATAGGTTTCAGTTAGGCTACCCCTCGATCGGCTCGGTTTTCAGAAGAAGTGAAGACATTAAAGTCATCTGTCTGGGTCTCCATGGATGTATTTTGGAGGATGGTGGGGTTATGAGTTTGGCTCGTGTTACCTGGCTCTGCTGGAGCTGACCTGAGTGGGACCTACAGATTAAGGAACCATCTGGGAGCCGCAACCTGAGATTAGGAGAGGAGGAACAGCAGGGCCGGGACGCCACTTTTATTTATTTACAATGATGTGCACGCTCACATATACACATCAGTTACCACCGTTATTCAGAAGTACTTTCACTTAAACTGCTTTTTAAAAAGTTACTCCTGCTAAAAATGATAATTCATTACTGCCATTTCTGTGGCACACAACCACCTAAGCCACAGAGCCATGACGGTTATGACATTAGGGATGTCACGAGCCAAAAATAAGTAGCAGTGTTAGGGTCAATCAAGGCACAGTTAATGGATCAGTATCAGCTAAAATAAAAACGATCAAAATCTGATCCTTTCTTTACTGTGTTCTGTCCACCTCAAGCCACTCGTTTTAGATGGCACTGCTCTCTTTTATGACAGCCAAGCTCTACAGTGAGAGCATTTCACTGCATATGAGAGAAAAAAATTGGTGTAAATGTGAAATATGAGGCTGAGCTGGTGACTGTTCTGACAGCTGGGCAAAATAAATGGATCACATCTCATTAGTTTCAGGAGTTGTATTCTCCCAGTTAAACCTCCCTTCATATCTAACAACAGATTAAGGTTATATATATATATATATCTCCGATATTTATATGACGTAGCTCACAACAAACAAGGAGCATCAGATTACAAACGCTACAGCAGTTATTTCAATCTGTCAGACACATATTTAATCTACCTTTAAAGTAAATATAAGTATCAGATTGGACTCATTATCAGTAGATATAACCAGGACCGGGGCCAAAAAAAACTTGATCCTTACATCCCAGAATGTCATTAATGTGTCCAGCTCCAGTGACAGAGACAAATGAAGGATTTGGCTTACATACTGTCTGATTTTGTAAAGCCTAAAAGAGTTCATTTCATTGTATTTGCTCTAAATCAGGAAATCACTTGATTATTCCCATGTTCTAATCTTCAATTTTTTCAGTTTCTTCTCACTAGACCTCTATAATGGTGTGATCTCACAGACCTGGGAGGGCGAGTCGTTTCTTCATGTCCCCAGTTATAGAGGACAGCCGTCAATGTCAAACCAAGCTATCTTGGGTAAAATAAAGTCCCTTTTAAGCAGAGACACTAGCTGATGAAGAAAAATAAGAAGCTGTACTTAATAATGGTAGGGTTGAGTCCAAAAGACCATTTGGTTCCCACTAATTCATTTCCTATTTTGAGAGGCCCAATACATATATCATACCACAAGGATGCTGACCTCCACCATTGTACATTTTTCAGTGAAGCACTCAAACGATTGAGATTTCCCAACAGTACAATGAATACAGTACCTCATCCATCCATGCTACAATTCAAGGTCAACAAAAGTGCAGAAATACAAAAATCTTTTGATTCGTAAAACAATCCCAGTTCATGAAATATAACCGCATTAGCTACATCTCACGATAGTATGCCTCTAAAGACCAAAGCACACCAATCAAACATTCTCCAACAACCACAGACAAACACAGATTTTTGTTTACGTTGAGAGAAGATGCTAGAGCAAAATCCTTGCTTCTGGCATCGCACGATTACAACACACCTGACCAGAGTCTAACATCCCTGGACCAGCAAAGGGGAGGAGGACTATTTCAACAATTACACAGTTAATGGCGATATCCCGATAAACAGCAATAATGACTCCAATCTTTAAGCATGCTTTCCACTGTGTCTGTGTGTTTCTTGGCAACCAGTCTGCTAAATGTCACTGAAGAACTACATTGGTTGGTGGAAGAATAATTTTTTTATTATCAATAAATTATTGCATTTTTATTGCTGTGTGTTAATTTTATGAAACATTGCCAGGTATATGTAGTAACCATTTTATAAAAGCAATAAGCCATGCAAGACTTGGTTCCCTTTGGGATTTTGTACTGTATTGTAAGACAACTGCCAACATTACAATGTTCCCTGTTGGAGAACTTTTGATGGTTGTGCTATGGGCTTAATGAAGACTGAACGCTGAACCATGAAAATTATAACAAGTGGCCACACATGACTGGCATCCCCAGGTCCATATGTGAAATACAGTAGGAATGACGTAGCTTTGCTTATTTTGTGGCCCTTTGATCCATAAAAATGGAGTTTGTCTGCCGCACATTTTGCCAAGATATTATTATCCCTTCTTCAGTCACAGGGAATGAGAACCAAACTCTACACTGCTGTCGACAAAGTGTTTGCTTAATTTACAAGGAATCTGTTGCAGTACTGAAAGAGTATGTTAGTTTTACACACATCATAATATTTAAAATTGGCACTTGGGCCATGCACTGTGTTTGAGTTTAAAAGTATCAAACTAATTTAAATTTAGGAGCAGCAGTAGAGAAATACCTTTTGTTATATGTAAGCACACCAATAAACCACTGTAATGTAACTTGCTAAACTGTTCAGTAGTGATGCATTATTGTTTTAATAGAAATTAATTTTTCATGCCACACATGAACCTGGCCTGATTTTCTTGCAGTGAAACTGTATGAAAACTACACACTTATAGTACTATTGTTTGGCCCATTATTCCTTATATTTTTTGCACATAGCAGCCAGCCAGAGAGCCAGAGCCAGGCCTGGTTTCCATCTGAGAAAACAATAATGGCTCCTAATGTCATCCTCAGGACCCCTGTTCTGTCAGACAACACACACTGATAGATCAATTTATAGAAATGACTCATTTTTAAACAGGGCTTTCATGTCTCCAAAAATCCCTTTCCCTACAGGAAATGTCAAAGCCAATAACCACTTGTTTTAAGATTATATACAGAAAATATACTGTGTGACTGTGTACTGCGTGTTGGGGAATACTTCTGAAGCACAAGGACAGCTACACAGTATGGACACAATGGGTCATAACCACACTGAAAGCATTATAAAGTTCCTTTAAAAAGCACCATCATACTTTCCTCTTATGCCTATGCTGTCTCTCAAGCCTCATGTGCTGAAGCAATGGCACTCTTGACAAGTATCTGCCCACCCATCTGCAGCCCACATTAGGCAGACCAGACCCACCAGTACTAGCCACGGACTTCTATCCAGGCAGTCAGAAGTGATTGGACTCCATCTCCCCTATAAAATGCTTGTTTGGTGCTTGACAGCTCCAGGCTCCACACATTGCTATAAGCACAGGCCTCACAGCTGCCACGCTCAGACAAGCTCACCAAAAACATGAGATCAGCATACCATCTGCTAGTTGTGTCTCCTCCAGATCATTAATCAAACTCCCCTTCGCTGCTATGATGCTGTAGAAGATTTTGTTCTCACCTCATAATTAGGACAGCAGGGGACCCCTTTCAGTTGATTTACTTGGTACAACATATAGAACGGGATATTACGTCGCCATGTGTTCTGACTGAAGACACCTCTATTCACGCCTTTAATGCGGATGAACTGAAGTGACGTGTGAAAGGCCCCGCCTGCACATACAAAGGTGCATCTGTCAACATGCTCATCCTCAGGTCTTACACTGTTCACTTCACTAAGAACTCTTCTGTCAAGTCGGGCTAGCTAACTAAAGCTTGTTAGCTGCTAGCTTAAAGTTAGCTTTTGGTGTAAGCCACCGCTAATTCCGATTGTTGAGTATGGCTACCTGCGGAGTACGAATTTTGAGTTTTGCTCTGTCCATGAGCTTGTGTTTTGGAATGAGCTCCAAGCCTATACAGGCAAAGAAGAAGTCTTTTGGTCACCCCTGTCCTCAGGGGTGTGATATCTCTTTATATGACAAGAACCAGCATGAGGCATGACCAGTCTGGGGACTGTCCATACCATGATGGCACTAACTGAGCCAGAGGCTTGTGCATTTTATCATCAACTTCAGTGCTCAACACTAGAATGTCAGGTCACCTTTGCGAAATAAATACTCTGAGTTAAGGTACCCAGCTTCATCAAAGTCTGACGGCGAGGAGTTTGACTCAAGTTCGGTGGCTGCTCTAGTTCCAAACTACATGTGTAGTACTCTGTGAATCAACTAGTAGGAGAGGAACTAGGTTTAACACTTGCTTGCCTTGCTGTGCAGCTGGGCTCAGTGAAGTACCCTTATTATTATAACATGTAGCACAAGTGTTGGCTCTTGCACACAACAATAAAGATTGTTGTTATCAACACAAAGACATAGGTAGAACTGCAAAATGGCATCCTTCATTTCTAACAAACCAAGAAAATGTAAGAAAAAAACAAACAAAAAAAACCCAACAATAAAACATCCTATTTAGGTTTGTGGGGCTCCCTGGAAATTATGTTGCCAGCAACAGTCATGAGAGAACACCAACAAACCAATACCCCGAGCAACGGCTGTCACTCCTGCACCCATGTTGTGACACCACAGACCAACACTAACCTCAGACTTCCAAAGTGAGATTATGATAGGAATTCAGAGAGAAGAGAGAAAGAAATGTTTTCTACAATAAAATGTTTAAACCCTTATTTTGATACAACGCAACATGAAATCCTGTTTGGTAGAGTAAGTAAAGGTGTTAAGATTCATGTTCTACAGGTGAATGCTATCTAAGTATGTAGTATGTATGTAAACAAAATATAACGCATGGATTGGGACACTTTCATATGTCCCAAAGATTACAAAAGAAAAGTACCTTCATATCATTTTAATTAAAAGGCGATGTATGGTTGTAGCTTTGAGCGGGAGATCGATATGGACCACCAGCTCATACAACACGAAAATATAAATACAGGGCATATTTTCCCTCACGAAGGACCAGTGGTTGTCAAAAGAAATAAATCAATAAACTTGGCTGCTGCTTCTTTGAACATGTCATCTGCAACCAATGATGCATGACCACCCAGCAACTACACAGCAGTAGATCTGAAAGTGAATGCAATAACAAATATATTGTAATTCTTAAGTAAATGTTTTAGGGGGGTTCCTAGGTTCATTACATGCAAATATTTGATGCAGTAGACCTGGCAATGCTTGTTTACCCTGGACGTCTCTAATCTGGATATCTATCAATGCAGTTGCTGGTTTATAGTCTGATTCCAAGTCAAGGTTTTGTATTGATTTATGGTACTGAGATTCTAGGACAAGTAGCAACCTTGTTCTGCCAGCAGCTGAAAAGAAGGGGCCTATGGGCCTCAGCTGAGGGGCTAAATGTCAAAAAAACAGCTCTACCTCCCTCCCACCCATGTGAAAACCATCCCCTAGGTTTGGAAGTGTCCATGTGAAAGTGATGGGGGGAAATGAAGAAAGCCAGTATTGTTAAGAAAAACAAAACTTGCTTCTTTGCTCCTTGTCAGGGATTCCTCTATGTGAATTACTATCTGGTTGCTGGTCATTAATTGCGCATAACTGGAAATTTGTGAAAAATGTCAACCATTTCCTCTGATAAATATCTGTGTTGTGCAGCTGTTGAATAAATGGTCCCTCTTTACTAATCACTCACATTTAGACAGTGACTCTACCTCAAAAAGAAGCATACCAGCTGGAATTCATGCTATACATTTGTTTCTCATGCCTTTACAAAAGATGTATATATCATATGAGAAAATCTTTGTGTTGGCTCACACAGTTCAATATCTTTACTAAATGGGTTGTCTAATGCCATAATGCTCCTTGTCGTTTCCATTATAACTTAGAAAACTCACTTTACACTGCAATCTACACCTTCCGGTGTAATCAAATTGAGGAAATCCGATGAGCAAATCATCGATAACATGTATGCACATAAATAATCCTCTGCCAATTCCAAAAATCACAGTTTAACGTGTGTATTGATGGTGTCTGAGTTGACCTGGTGGCGGCTTTGGAAGCCGTCATTTGCCATGCAATGAAACATCTGTGAAGGGAGGTGACCATTTGATAAACTCAATTTATCCACTCGCTTGCATGTTGTCCAACCTCAGATCTGGGCTGCTACAGAACCTCATAATGGCAATTTAACAGTATAAGAGATTGTCTATATCAAAAAAGGCAAATTTTATTGTCTTCCTGACATTTTCTGAAAACTGTTGTACATTACTGCAGGTGTTGGAAAGTAACTAAGTACATCTACTCAAGTATTGTACATTTTACCATTTTCAATTCCCTTCCACTTTCTACGTCTACTCCACTAAAATTCAGAAGCAAATATAGTTTTTAATCCCTTTCCTAAAACAAAAATTATGATACTATATAAAAAATACATAGATAAAATTAACATTTACCAGCTGCAATATTTTTACACATTGATGAATCACTAATGTGTCAATGCATCAACTAATGCCTCAGTAATCATAATCCAATGCATTACATTATTCTGAAATGGACTAGGTCAGCAAAATGGTACTTTAAGTGTACCCTGATGTGACTACTTTTGTACTTTTACTCAATTAAAATTGTAAATGTTGTAGTACTGGGTATGTCTAGTAACAGATAAGGAAAAATCCAGTGGTCAAAGAAGATTTTGTTTAGAATTTCCATCTGACAAGCCAAGCCAGGCTTCTGAGTAGTGATGTCCTTGAATGCTTTTGTGGCCGTCCTGCTTCACGCTGCTTTATGAGAGAGTACATGCTGTTGTCTTTATGCAGCCTTCCAAACTTTTAACACCACTTTTGTGGTGATTCTCCAACTAAGCCTTTGAAAGTGGGAAGCAGCCTTGACGGTAATCCTGGGAGTGAAAGTACATTGTGGGCACAGACATCAGTGAAAGGTGCAGGGAGGTGGGGTGAGGTATGATCTGTCTTGTTGCTGCTTCACCAGCTGCTGCTAGCTGTGATAAATGACAGCTCAATGTTTCCTTGGGGTGGTTAGTTAATCCCAAAATAAATGCTGACATGCATTTTGCATGCAACAAAATTTCTCATCTGTGGAATAACTTACAGACTGATGGAATTTGGTTAAGCAGAAGGACAAGGAAAGATACACAATAATCAAAACACTTTCCACTTACTCTCACGTCTTCTCTGTTCTTAAGGATATACATGTACTTCCATAAAAGAGAGCAGTTAAAGTAGCTCAGGAGGATAGTAGGACACAGGCAGTAAACTAAAAGACAACATAAATGAAAAACACCTGTTATTCCAGGTTTGAAACAAGACCGCAACAGAAGAACAAAGCGGTGTGATGGGTGTGCTTCTGAAAAGTGTGGTGTAAACTGAAAACTACACTACTCTGCCATCTGAAAAGATCATTTTTTCCCTTCTTCCCGCTCTCAGATTTACTGCTTCTATGACAATATGCTCACAGTTTAATAGGCAGCACAGAAACATCTGGATCTACTGACAGACACACAGCCTGTCCATAAACAGCTGAGGACGCACTGACTTAGCTCTATTTGCCTTTGGATGGCGGGAATAATTTCTTTGCAGTACAGACCATTATCACTAAAATTTATGTACAATAGAAGATGGATGTCTCTTCCATGTCAAGCCTTCAAAAACCAACTGCCTGCCAAGGCTCATTTACTGGATTACTCCCTTAAGTGGACACATTGTAGTGGTCACTTGATATACACAAATTGTAAACAAAGCTTTCACTTTGAAATGTTTATTTTTGTAGTCTTGGGATACAATAAGGCTGCGACTGGAGTACTGGCTAAAGAGGCACAGATTTACGTGAGAGAGATGGATTTGGACGGACTAAGAGAAACCAGCACAGGCTTGAGGAGCAGGAGTTACACTGCCACAAGAAGGAAAGAAAGAGCTTTCACGGCTCTCTTTGAGGTAAAGCCTTTGTACACACATCAAAGTTGGACATCCATTGATTGTCAAGGGTTTCCCTATGTCAATATATTATAATGCAGACCACTATAAATTAAAATGATTATTTCCTTGATGCTTGAAAAACAGAGCTCTAGCTATGAACCGTCTGTATTTAGACAGCTATATAATCTCAGTAAAAAGAACATTAGCCCTTACATTATAGTAATCTAATGAATGCTGATGAACAGAGAGCCCTTAAGACCATTTCATGCATTTTTAGGGTGTTTTCACACCTGCGCTTTTAGGTCTGGTTAAACCAGACTCTGGTTCATTCACTGTTCAAATCTGTTCAAAATAATGAATCCCAAATACTTTAGGCCCTCCCTTGACTTTTCATCTAGCATCACCAGCAGTTAATAGGTTTCACCTATCCAGTGTAATATCTCAGCATTTACTGGATGGATTGGCACAAGATTTTATACAGCCATTAATGGTCCCCATGCAACGTATCCTAATCACTTAGTCATTTGTTGCTGAAAAGCCTATAAAGCCTTTAATTTTTTTTTAGCTTCTATGGTTAAATTTTAGAGTGAGTCACAAACATCCTACCACCTATGGCTGTCCACTTGCCCTGCCCTGTATATCATGTCCCACCTTCCCTGTTTGAAAAAAAAGAATAATCACTCTCTCAAGCTTTCTCTCTCCTTCTGTCTGCCTTCCACTAATCCTTAATTCTCCCTTCCCTCCATCATTCCAGATGTTAACTGGTGTCATAGGTGCTTCATAAATCCTTTTTTTTCTCCTGTCAGACATCACTCCATCTTCCTTTCTTCCATCTCCTCCAGCTACCTCTCCACCCTCTCAGTAATCAAACCTTACTTAAAAACTGTCCCGTATCCTGATATCAGGACTTGCTGAGGTGGCTGTTTTCTTTAGGAAATGACTCATAAATTAGGGGAGCTCCCAGGCTGGCCCTGAAAGAGCCAGACAAGCATACACAAGGGTCCCTGATTAGTGTGACTGGGAGAAAGGCCAGACAGGCCAAGGCTGCAGGACCCATTTAGGACCATCCCTGACTTGAAAGAGGAAAGGAAAACATATTGATCACATGACACTGGCAGGGTCATTCTTAATAGCTGGGGAACAGGGATGTCTGGGCTACAACTGGGATAGGTCAAATGTCTCCTAAATACAACTTTTCTTTGTTAAAACAGTTAATATAATAAGGTAGATTTACATACAACATTTTATTTAGGTCATCATCATCATAAAGCCAGAAGAAAATGTTGCAACTAGTGCTGAAACACTTCAATTTAAAATTCACAGATGACTCAGTAAATAATGAAAATACAAAACATTTGCTGTTTACAGGTTTTCAAATGTGAGAATCTGCTTGTTTCCCCTTTTCATATCATTATGAATTAAAAACCATTAGCTTTTTGACTGTTCGATAAAAAGGCAATATCAAATTTCAAATCTAATTTGCTCAGGTAAATTGTGAAATTTATTTGTCTTTATTTTGACATTTTATGCACTGTAGATTAAATGCAAGACAAGAAACAATGAAAGGTTTTTGTTAAGTGGCGAACACAACTACAAACTGCTCTAAACAGAGGAAAAAAAAGGAACATACAGTATATCTGCAAGTACATTCCTCTAACTGAGATATTATTACCATGAGTTTCTTTGTGCTCTAAGGCATGGTGTGGCTTTAAAAGACAGGAAAGGAAGAAAAGAAGGTTTTCCTGCCTATACAAGTGAGAGTCACCCCGCCCTTAACTGTATTTATATCTCCCCTCAGACACGCTGACAATGACAATCTGAGCTACAATCCAACATCTTTTAATCGTCAAACATGGGAAAACATGCCTATTGGGAAGAATCTGTGTCCAGGAATGAATGCCAGAAACCTTTATATAAAGTTGTAAAAACAAAGCCTGCTGATGAGTTATACTACCACTCAGGTTCTGGGCTTATTTCAATGTTAAAAAAAGGCTTACCATTGAGGAAAACCAGGATGATATGCTGGTGCTTATCTAAGTGTTCCCCCCTCCACATGGTTTATTGAGTGATAATAGCATTAGTTTCGAAGGAGCACAGGTTTTGCATCAAAGACTGGCTACATTTCAAGGAATTTTCTGTTTGTAGATTCAGTAAACATTTTAAAAAAGGAGGACTGTAATACTTTGTTTAAACTTGTGCCGTCCCTTTCCCAAAAGTGCAGCATAAATCAATTCATATGCATGCACACGAAGATAACTCCTTCAAACTTACTACACTTTGAGCTCACCACCGATATCTGCAATATCCAATTCCATCCAGGGACCGCATGTCGTAAAGATAAAGTCATTTACAGATTTTAAGACACTGAGACTGACACTGAGGTGCAAAACACAACACTGGCCAAACCTTCGACTAAAGAACCACATAAAAAAATACTGGCCACAACTGATTAAAGGCAACTTTACTCTTAATACAGTTGTGAAACATTGAATGTCACTTGCCTTTTGGATCCTACAGTCACTGTTATTTAAGACTCATTTACGAAATCAAAAACCTGTTTTTGACATCAAATTTAATAAAACAGCAAATGTTCTAAAAACTTAAATAGCTGATAGAAAAAGGTTGCCCACTCCTGCAATAGAGAGTACATGGAAGCACAGGACGTCTAGGCTGAGAACTAACAGGCTAATAAAGGTTATTCAATTACGTCTTTAAGCAGAGACATGTAAAAGAGGAAATGACAGCTTGCAAAGAGGGACTCCAATAACTCCAGGCATCTCCTGATCTTATCAGCAGGTCTCAGCGTCTCTACCTAGACAGTATCTTCAGTCACACAGCAAACAGTCGTTCACACACACACATTTATGTACACCTAGATGTCTGCTCTTCCTCTCTTCAACACACTTACAACTTGCAGGTTTTGACAAATACAAAAATTTAGCCAGTTCACTTAATGACTACATTATTGCACATATCCTTCTTTTTCACTTTTCACAGCACAGACAGCAGTTGTGTGAACGTGTGGCTGCTTGGTAGTTATTAAGAACACTGAGGTATTTTCCACTCACACTTAGCACTTTACCAGCTTAGACTAATTAAAAAGTTTCATGGGGCTAAAGACATACCGATTGCGTTGAGGTCGGTAGCTGTAAATAGATGAATGTGATGAAAGTCTAACACACAGAAGGAACCTTTACAACGATCTCAAACCAATCATTTATATGACAACGTCAACCTCAACCTCAACCTATGCAGACAGTCAAGGTTAGTCACTACAAGAGACAAGGGGATTTCAGTTGTGAGAGGAATTTGGGTTTATGGGCTCTCCCTAAGGATCCATAGAGACATAACAGTTTATTTTAGCACCTTCTCTAGGGAGTAACCTATTTTTTAACCTATTGCTCAGACAGGCATAAATCCAACTTGAGTACGTACTCAACTACCAAAAAACAAACAACACATTTAGCACAACTTATATAGGTACCACACATGAGTGGGTCAATCAGCCCAACAGGACACTATCCATCTTTATGCCCACATTGTACACAGAATAAAAGCACACTCAAACATTCCTGGCTGTTCAACAAGGTATTCAAAACTTCAAGTCAAGCATGTTCTCATATTATTTAATGAAGTCTTTTTTTTTCCTAGAATACCTTTAGTGCAGACAGCAATAAAGAAAGATGTAGAAAGGTCTGACCCTTAAAGCACAGAGCTATATTCAGTCTAATTCAAATGGGTATTTCAGAATGGCCAGGTGACGTCTAGCTTTTGGGACAAGCTCCCTCAAAGCAGACAACAGCAGAAGCTCTGTTGGTGCTGCCGCCGGGATGTGAGTCTGAATGGCCCTGTGCCTCATTCCCAACAGGACCAAACATAGGGGGAGAGAACAGCAAAGCCCTGAGGAGAGTCCTGTGATGACCATTTTCTCACACAGTCGGTGAGCTGGAGAGCAGCTGTCCCGCCCTACCTAAACCATCCCAGCCAGGTCAGGTCTGCTTTCAACTGCCAAAAACAAAACCCTGAGACAACTGACTGGCAAATTAGCATTTTATAGTCTTGGGTTATAAGGAAGGTACAACAGAGAACAAGGTAGGAGGTGGAGAAGAGGGCGGGCAAGAGGAAGTGAAGGCTTTGACTCAAGACACAGCAATGACAGTGATTGTCATTCATACTGTTGTAAAAGTGTAGCTTAGTGTAATGAATGTAAATGGTCACTAAAGTAGTCATTTACAAAGAAGATTGTTGCTGATCATATAAGGGTCAGGTAAATATTAGTTAAGCAAGCTGATCAAAATAGGTAAAGTAGGCAAAAAAAAAATTACAACTGACACAACTGAGATGGCAGCCTCGTAGTATACCAGCACTGTAAAGACAAGCCTGCATTGCAACCTCTAGTGCCAGCCAAATCCAAGCAAACCACCTTATCGTAGCACATACAGTGTGCTCCTGCTGAGATGGACTGACGGCCAAAATATCTTGAGAGCTGTGGGAAAGAAAACGGAGTTGAGCTGGGAAGGAAAGCCTCTCCATGTCAGGATTTCCTAGAAATATCCAACAAAGATGAGCAGAGCATGCTAACATACAGACCATGTTGCGAGGCACAGACCTACAATATGGCACAGTATACCCTGCCAGATGTCCTCCTCATCATAACTGAGGCAGAAAAGAGACACAGCAAGAAAAGCCCAGAGGAAGTGGCTTAGGACTAGAAGGTAAGGTTTCCAAACACGTATTTGTTTTCAAACACTACGTGAGCTATGAATAATGGGGGGAAGCCTTAGAGCTACAGGATTAAGCATTAATGATTCAATTAAGTGTTTAAACCATATACCTAGTCAACATATTTGAGACGTGAGAGTTGATTCTACTTTGTTCAAGACACAAAAGCTTTGTTGAAGGTGTGGGGCCAACACAACAAATTCATTTCTTTTGATTATGAGAAGGAGGGAAAAAAATAACAATCATTGAGGAGTACTTTAAGACAGGAAATAACAGAAATAACATCACCTGAGTGTTAAGCCATCAGGTCAGACGTCACCATTTAGCATTTAAATGTTAAATGGTTTTACAGGGGCATTGTCACCCTGATAAAACCAGATCAGTCTTTATATTATTACCTCTAGAAGAATGAACAGACATCAAGAGCTGAACTCTAAAAATAGATTATTATCCATAAAGGATGCAAAAATAAGAAATATCCTATGTTGCTGCTTAGAAGACCAGGTTGAGCAATATGGCAGTATATACTGTGCGATGCAAATCAGGGCTAGATTCTCACGTGATCTTGTGATCTCGCAAAACCAGCTGCCTTGCAAGGTAACGTGACTTACCATACACTCACATGACTTAAGAGCAAGTGTAATGCTTGAAATTATTGTTCCAGTTTAGGTCCTTGAAGCTTCCTATATTTAATTTAAGTCACATGAGGCAGTTGTTTTTGCTTGCATGAAAGTTATACCATATACCATGTTAGGCGATTTTGGCCATAATCGCCAAAAGCTTTTGAAATTAATTCAAATAAAATAAAAATTATAGGATTAACAATATATTATCCATTACAATCCCCCCCCCCCCCCCCCACCCAATTCCTCTCAATCCCTCATTCATTTAGCCTTAAATTGCTAAATTTAGCCTCCCAATCATGAAACTATATATCTTTGAGAAGAGATATGATAACAGCTGTCAATAAATGTTGTGTGATAGAAAACAAGATAAGAGTTTGATGCGAAGATAAACAAGAAAAGAGCGATCCACAGCTTTGTCAACACTGGTCAGAAAATGTTTCTTCAGGTGTGTCAGACTTAATTATAGGTAAAGTGTGTCTGCCTTTCCATGGTAATAAAACCATAAATCTATTTCATTCAAAATATTTAGATAGTCTACTATTGGTTCTCAAAAGGCAAATATTAAGTCATTCATTCTATTTCAAGACCTGTTCACAGTAAACAGAAAATGGTTGTTATAAGACCCTTTACACATATACATGTTATACTTTTTATAGAACTTATCAAATACCATAAAAAAGGTACAATCTAGCTACTGAAACCCAAACCAACAAAGACAGCAGTTAAACTGGGACCTGACTTCCTTTTCCATTGCTACCACCTGTGCATACAGCTTAAAAATTTTGCACTCAATAGCACACGGACAGAGCAAACTCTCAGCCGATCTGAGGAGGTGGTGTTTGTATAAATCTATGAGGACAAGTCCCTGTTGATCCCACCACACCCACTGGTTTCCTCTCTGAAGGGCCTGGAAGGTAAATAACAGCAGGACAGAGATCATTCTGACTGCAGCTTTCCTTGACCACAAATGCAAACACACACACAACCCCGCAAGTTGTACGGCCTGTACCCACTCTGTCTTCCATCCTCTGACAGTCTCATCACCTTCCCCCGCACAATCTGACTTCCTCCATTTCACAAGCCTTATAAACAAACACACCAAAAGCTAACATTGCATAACCCAATTGGTGACCCCAGCCAAATGTCGCCTCAAGACACACACACACACTTGTCCACAACGAGGGGAAAAAATGTAAGTACTCCCCAAGCTCTGATTCAAGCATCCGCAAATTTGCTTATCATTCAGTATATCTGTCACTGAATTTTTTTGCCCCTCCTCGCCCACATTCCCTTCTTCTCCTTCACTTTCTTGGCCAACAGGTCCTTCCATCTGTTAGCCAGCTGGTGGAAGAGGAGGATGGGAGGTGGGGAATCGGAGTAGGGAATGGAGGGAGAGGGGAGGGGGGCCTGCTCCACCCGGCGGTTTGCTACTCTCAACAGTCTAACTTTCTCCCACTGACTGTAATGACTCCTCTGTGGGTCTCATTAGGGCCTGACCCAGTGCTGGGTTCACCTCCCTGCATGATGTCACATCCAGTCCACAGATATCCCAGTGTTGAATTCACAGCACTCTAACAAATCACTCGGATAATGTTTATCCATATTGTAATATTACTTTTCTGTCACTGACAAAAAATACTGTATGTTAATAAATAAGGTCGACCCTGTCTGATTTTATTGCAGAAATCATGAGGAAAACACATCACCAGATAGCTTGGTTTCTATAATCTAATTGGCAGCCAGCTGTTGCAAAATGAAGAGAGCATGCATACAACTTAGCTAACAATCGTGTGATGTGAAATGGCTCTAATACAAGCATCAGATATGATTAGGCTCTTCTCCGTGCCAAAGTAAGCAACAGTGTCCACCTCAATGGACACCATTGAGGAAAGCCTGTGTGTCAAAATATGTCACTCATCAGTCTTTTCTTCCTCCTCCTCCCTCAGTCTCCATCTCTGCCTCCACCTCTCCTCTGACAGACAGGTTCAGGGCAGGTCTGGGGTCGACAACATGTAACCTGACCCTGCCCAGCGCTCACTCTTTCTCTCTAATGATCTTGGCGTCACTCCCATTCCCAATGTTGGTTTAACCTGATGTTAATGTGCCCATTCTGCACTTCTGAAACAAAGTTCTGTTCCACTGGGTCTAACGTACATCTAGCCTCTGTCACCTCTCCTGTCAGGCTGTGGTTTTTAAGTAGCACTTCTTAAATGAGAAAGAATGCATTTGTACGCCTGTAAAAATGTATGTTATTGCTGGTCACATTGGACAAGTCGTATGAAAGCAACATTGCAATACCCTTGCAAATTGAGAGTGTTGGTAAAATTTCAATGGTATTAGCTTTAGAAGAGTAAGCTTCCCTATACAATGATACGTGCTTATACTTCTTTAACACCACCTCTTGCTAAAAGTCAAGGCTGCTTAAAGTCTTTACCCCACATGTAAAGTGAAAGCAGATGCTTTTACTTGAACCGACAATGACAATATCCTTTACTGCATTTCATTCGATGTCCATCTACGGAAATCAGTTATTCTACACTCACTACAACCTTCAAAAATTCACAAAAGACAAAAACACCATAAACTGAAAATTCATTTCAGCAACATGAAGTTCTAGTTGTGTAAATCAGACTCTGTAGACAATATACTGTAGTACTGAAACCAGGAGCAATGCCGATTTCTTCTGTCCAAGTATGTTAGCAGAAGCAGTTCCAGACCTGTATTGCCATGGAAACTTTCTTGACCTCTGACCCCTGGTTGTGCTACACCTGTCAGCAAGTCACAACTGCACCATGGGATCCACTCCACCCCCACTTTATGTTCACTCTTGAACAAGGTCCTGAGATACGGAAACTCCTTCATTGGTGCAACAACTCACCCCATCCTTGTCAACACTGAAACAGCTTGTGGTTTAAACTACAGTTGGTGCCTTTGGTGAGCACTAGAGTGTATGAGGATTTATTTTTGCAGTGGAAGGAGAAATCCCATCAGGATGTGATGGTGTGTCAACTGGCTTGGTTTAAAATACACAAGACCACTAACTCTGTGCCAATTTTTTTTATATATGTGTCCTTTGAAAGCTAATTTTTTTAATGCCACTCACAATAAATCCGTTTTCTCTACTGGACTGGCCACCTTATCATGGAATAGAGAACTCTGTGCCCCTGTGACCCTGGGAGCAATGCCGTCTGGATAATTTAGCTTCTGGCACGGTCTCCAATAGCAAATGAATCCCAGGCATGTGGCCAGACAACAAGAGAATGACTAACACCTACTGTATGACAAAGGGAAACATGGAGCATGTTACTTTAGTGGATTAGGAAACTTCCTTTTTGGAAACTTTTACCCATTTTGATGTTAACCATTTGTAACTGCAGAATGTCCTGTTAAGACCACAAAAAAATGAAAATATAAAAAGGTAGAGAGAGTGTTGATGATATTTCTAGTGGATACAAGTCCACCAACGCCTTTATTTACCTATACCTTTTTTAAAGTAATGTAGTGTCAAAAGGTAATGTAGATATAGCAATATGTGGTAGGAAAGATCAGCAGACCAGTCATGGAAAATCTGTTTCATCACCATTACAGTGTATTGGTACTAACTTCAGATATATTGAGGTTGCCCTCTGCATTAAGCCAAGAACTGCTTCTTGGATGCAATTCTTGGAGATGCACTTCGTTTCCCTCTGAAAATGTGCTGCTGTTCTGTGAATCCCCCATAGTTCTCAAGAGAAAAGCAGAAGTACTTGGAGTGGAGAGAAACAAACCCAGATGATTTTTTTAGTCCAGGCTTTGAAGTTTTATGGTACTGCAGCTCTACGGAGCCTCAGAGGGCAAGGCCCGGACGCGCCTGAGTTGCATTAGACAACCTTGGTACAGACCACATTTCATATCAATCTACCACATGCTCTGGACACACATACACGTGGTCAGTAAGTTCATTAGTATCTAAATACATGTTTTCATTCCCAAAGTCAAAAGGAAAAAGCAATTGGTGACAGCATGGGCCATTCACATTACATTGACCTCATCCCAACAAACTCCCCCCATCCCCACACACAACTTTCACCACCTGTCTCCCACATCCTATTCAGATCCTGTTGGTTAAAAGCTCCAAGTCTTCCCTCATTCAATAAGATGCCTGTCCATTCTAGCTGAGGTTTCCATGTCTCTCCAAACACAGAGAGGCTAGGTCAGAAGAAAAGTCCACCAGAGAGAAATCCCATCTGTGTCCTCATCCATTCTGCGGGTCTGGACATGAGCAAACAGCTTGCTTTCACCACCCTGGCAACCCTTTTCACTTCACACTGGCAAACCATTTCAGTCCACACACACACACACACTGAATCAAGGTTCTTGACGGCAGACCCAACACCCTCTCTTGAATTGAGAGAGATAAACGTTTTAGTAGTCGCACACAGAACAAGACTTCCTGGCTCTTTGTGACGCTGGTAGCAAAGCGGTCTGAGAAGCATGGAGATACTGACAGGAGGAAACCCCATTTTCTGAACAGTGGAGAGATCTATGGACCAAGGTGCTTTGAAAAACACTGTGTTTAAATAGCAAGCCTTCAACTATGGCACAATGAGGATATATTTGATGTTTGCATATGGTAATCATTGTCCAGCCAAAGACTTGGCTTATTTCAGAAAGGTTAAAAACTCTTTAATGTGGCGTATTAAAATAACATTTAAGATCTGCAGATAAACATTAATGCAAGACAATGTGGTCTAAAAACAATATCTTTTTATCTTCAGCACTCCTCTAGTAACTTTAAATGTTATGTTACAAAGCAAAAGGAGCTTTGAAAATGCTGCCAAGCTAGTGTTTAGTCTAAAATCGACTTCATTATAGTAAAACCTAAATATATTTTCACATGTTGAATTTGGACCAGGTCAAAATTTAATGGAACAGGTGCATAATTTGTCAGTGGTCACTATACTTCACAACTTTTTTTTTTTATATGCAAAGACTGCCTCCCTCTCAGTTCAAAGCATCATTCCTCTTTCGCTTACATGTCACACACAGACACAGAGCAATGCGATGGGAAAGTTCAGTCCTCAATTGGGGAGTTTGCTTGGACAGATTGGACAAATATTTCTTTTGTGCGGTTGTCTCCTCTCCTCTGTTCGGCCCTGACAGCCACAGAAGAGGGAGTGCACTGCGCGACACTATATTATGGGCAGGGTGGCTGTTCCATCCAAGACACATGGCTGTCTTACCAGCTGCCCGTCTGTTTACACTTCACCACCAGCCATAGGTATCAATTAGGTTTATGGGGAAAAGGAGGCTAATAGCACAGCACAGGCAGAATTCAGATTTCTAACTATACTACAGTTCTCACATAAAGAAGGAGTTTCACCTCCCAAGTCTACATAAACTGCAAAACGTATGGCAATCTGATGACAAACGTAGAATAATCAATTTCAACATCATGCTGTAATTAAAGAAAAAAAGGGATGAGAATATTGTTTAATGTTATTTAAAGGACACATAAATTCAAAGCAGCAATTTGAGTTTGAATGATTGTTGTTTTTTACATCAACTAGGAACACACTTTAAAAAAAACAGCTATAAATTCTGATCCATAGAACAAACCACTCTGTGCTCTTGTCATTCCAAGCAAAACTCCACGCACAGTAAGACAACTTCAGATGTCTTTTGCACCATATGGGGCCATCTACAGAGTCAAAGGCTCTGTAATAGCACACCAACTGCAAGGACAAACAGCAGCCCAGACCACATGTTCCTGTAAATCAAACCCCGACTGCTCTTTCTGTGTCAGCGTCTGACATCCAGCACTACGGGGCAAGTGAAAGCATTATGATCACTTCATAGTCCTGCTTCACAAGCCGCTCAGCAAAGTGGAGACAGACAGAGGTGGTAAATCTGACCAGGAAGGGGGAAAAAAACCTTTATGATGTTTAAAACTTTATTTATAAATGGAAAATAGGACCAAGTGCAAGTGTTCTACCAGTGAAGTCTTTAAAAAATTTACACCTTGGAGTTGCAAAGTACTATTCCAGTCTTCTGTTGACCAACTGAGGAACAACAAGAACAGTCAGATTAATGGGTTCTCTCAACAGCAAAGACTGCTGAAATACTTTTACTGAAGTGAGTATCTTAACCCTCTGAGATCCAAGCAGTTTCTGGGCGTTTTTGGGTCCTGTCATATTTTTATTCACTGTGGGCTCATCTTTCACTGCATATATACCTCTACGGAAACAGCACAATCAAGTAGGGGGAACTCAAAAATGCCTTTTGTGCAGTATAGAACAGTTGGGATGGAATAAAATTATGAAGAAAAGAAATAACGCAAGTTGTATTTCTTTGATCATTTATTTTACAAAAACTGAAAAAAATGCAATCTATTCAGATGCAACATTTTTCCAAGTGTTACCAAAATTGTGAGAAAGGGGGGCAAAGTCAGGGTGAAGCCACTAAGCAGTAGAGTTGCAGGGGTGGATATTATTACAGTTATCTCATCCATACTCTTATCATCCCAATTCCATGTCATTACTATTACCGGTTCTTTTACATTACTAAAGAATGAGGTTTTTTTTAATTATCATTTCTAAAAGAGAATAAATTCAGAACATGTATGTACACGTATGAACCGTTTCTAGAGCAGTAGAGTTTCCAACAGCAAAGTCACTATATAAAATCAGTAATTTCTCACTGCAATAAAGACATAAAATACTTCCTGACATCAAAATACTGAGTGAACTTTCTAAAGAATGAAGAACACAGGCATCGGTCAGTATCAGTCCCTCCTCCTGTCCTCAGTCCTCCTCCCTCTGCTGCTCGTTTTAGCTTGTTTGTAATAACTGGCTATACGCTTAACAAACATGCTGTGGTTGTGTAAAACAACAACAACTGCAGACAAAGAAGGTGGAAATGTCACTTTTCTGTTTGTAAAGTGATACCTTTACTTCACCTGGTTCACTGTCTCCACCACAGCCTCTCACACTCAAACAGACTAAACATATAACCTGTATATATATTCAATCCTGTCAACTGCCAAAGTTGTATGTTTAGGTGGACATTGAGCTATCATTACAGAACATTCTCTAACCAGGGATTTTCAGTCTTTCAGCAGAAACAAGACATGTGATAACAGGAGATTAACAACCAGAGCGGGGCCAGGGCTCAACATGAAGGGTCCTACCAAATAGGCATGTCATCAGAAACACTCCAGGAGGAGACTTGGTTTGCCTCCTTCAGCAACATCATCTGTGCCCTCTTGTGGAGGGCTGGCACAGTTCAACCTCTTCAACACCTCTTTATTCCCTGTATCCCACTGTTTGATGTGAGGAAAAAAAGACCACAGCTGCTGGCAAGATACATTTTTCAACAGTCATTCTAACCCTCTCCTCTTTTCTCTAGTTGCTCTTCTTTCTTTTCTCCCTCAAAATGGTTGCCAAGTCTCAAGCACCTCTCAGCTTTATGGAAATGTATCAGAGAAACTAATATCGGCCCCAAACCCCTCATTGTTTGGCCAACACTTGAAAGACTCTCCAGCATGCTAAGTCCAACCATGAGCTAAACTGTCACTGACATCAACACTGAAATTGCCCAGTTATCAATGATTTCTCCTTATTCATTCAGTGGTCCCTCTTTGAGATGAGCCAACGCGGGACACAATTATCAGACGCAATTTCAAAGGGGGATTTTACAGGCACATTTTGCCCCATAGATGTGATGCAAGAGACAGAGGATGATTCAGAGAGCTGATCTTGTAACGGGAACCATTAGAAAGAAGCGAGAGAACAGAAGAGTCAGTACACAGAAGTCATCGGCTGTAATCTTGAAATCATTTTCTTCTAATAAAAACAGTTTATTGCTCATATTCAGTTCCAGGACTGAATAATTTGATAACTGCCACTTTAGGTTATTAATGTAAACTTAAAAGGTCTCAACTGAATGAATAATCATAGAGCACTGGTCAAGAGAGAGGTTTCCAAAAGCTGTAAATGATAAAGTAAGCAGACCATTTAATAATTCTTATATTATGGTACTTCAAATGACTCGTGGACTAGTGGATATGCTTGATATAAAAGCTTATAATCAGTGTTACATTCATTCTATATGGTGGTGATGATGTTTCTACCCATTCAGCATAAAGTTGTTTTCTGGATACCAAAAGGTAATCAAATAAATCTATTTTATGTTCATGTTTGTTCTTTCACAGACACCAATTAGATCATGTACTATTAAGTCAGGCTGCTGTCTACCATGCTGCACATATTGCATAGGCTATAGGCAACATGTGTGGGTTACAGAATTTTATGAGATTGTACCATTTTTTCACCCACTTCTCTAGATCTTTGTGGTCCATACTTAAAAGTAGACAAAACACTGTGGCTGAAAAAAATGTTCCAAAGCCGGTGGTTGAGGTAGCCTACCTGCTGTGTAACCTTCCGACACAACATTTTCTTTTGAGTAAACTCTATTCCCGTGGCTCAAATAACCTGCCGATGTTTCAGAGGTACTCAATTTGGATAAACACTGCATTTACAACCTTTTCATTGAAATGGCCCTAAATAAAAGACAGGTTTAAGCTGTCCTCAGGGTGGATATAGTGAAAAAACAATCTGGGACAGCTGGTTTAGACATCCAGTCACTCTTTGTTCAAAATCATAAAACTGAAACCCTGAAAATGGAAAGCATTTTGTACAGCCAGAGCAAAAACACTTATGACTCAGACAGGATTTCATCCTAGCACTGCCGTAAAAAGTGCAGGATATTCATCTTCTTTGTACGCTGATATTCTCGACATCTTAAGCAAATCATGACAAACTTCGTCAAAACAACAAATGTGACTTGTTAAGATTCCGGTCCATCCATCATGCTTCTATTCAACCAAGCTGAAGCTAATGTATCATGACCCCTGAATAATTCCATCTTGCACTGCATTGCTGGGAAATTGAGATCAGACTTTTGGCAGCATTACTCTTTGATGAGGGGAAACAGCGTCATCTTGGTGATTGGGAAGGAAGAGAACCAAACACTTCCAATGTTACTCACACTGTGACAATTAATCTGTCCTTTGCTATTTCCCCAGCTCTGACCTACAAGCCAGTGGCCCTTAACCGTCATCAACTGACTGAAGCTAATGCTGATGACAGGTACAGTATGTGCAAAAAGAAAGGCAACAAAAGGCCACTCATACACTACTTGCCAACTAAAGGACATGATACTCTAGAGAAGAGAGAAGAGAGCAGAGGAAAAGAGCAGCAGGTGTGAAGCAGCTCAAAGCCGTCAAACTTCTGGCATTAGTACAGACATTCTCTGGTCTGCTACGGTCAGACATCCATTTGAGGTTAGTGAACAGAGTCAATCACACAGTTCCTCCCCTCCCGAATGGCCAGTAACAGCATCATCATTCAATCCTACTCCACCCTTTTCCTCCATGCTGTCCCTTGGAGACCTGATCAAGAAACACGGACACACAAAAGTGGCTTTATTGCCAAATCAAATTATTCAATATTATTTCTACCGCTTACTTAGTTTTTGCATTAGGAGGTTAAGAGCAGTGGGTTATCTGGAACCTGTGAGAGTGATTGCTTAAGTGTTGAAGAATTCAGTACAGCAAGAAAGGCAGGAAAGAAGCAAATGAAAAGAGTATTTTGCAAAAAACATGCTTGAATCGGTTTCAAAGATAACTTCAAAATTTATGTTTCTGTACAGGGTATGGGCTATGGTTTACTATAGTGGTAGTAAGGGTTTGCCAAGGGTAGACATAATGAAGCCACAAATATATCCAAAGTGATCAAATGTTTAAAGTTTAGCAAAAGAGAATCAATCCTTATTATACACAAAGCAATGGTATACAACTACATCAATTTCTGTAATCTGGCAAGCTAGACTGGACAATTAGTTATCATTTCAGCTCTAAAATGTCTCCAGCTAACATCCCACAAATATTTATCGCCTCCCTTTAACAAAGGAGCACAGTGACATGACAATGCTTTTACTGAAATATGAATTCAATTAGCTTCTGCTGAGAGAACTGGTGTTGATTTAGTGTTCTCTAATCATGTTTGATTGGTCATGCCGATTTGCAGAGATGAGTAAGCACTTGGAGTATGTAGCAGCTGGATTAAGATGACTATCAAAAGAAATCAGCTATGATGTGTTGTTTTCTACTTGATATATGGCATGATGACAAAAAGTTATATATATTTGTTACAAACGAGGGTGAATCTACAAAGGTGAGTGAAAGAATCAAGGTTCCACAGATACATCTAACCCAGCAATTCACCAGCAGCCTCTGGCAGACGGCTTTGATAAATTGTTGAAAGCATAAAAAAAGTATACTGGCAGCCAATTAGAATAAAGCTGCATGAGATCGTGTAATAAATCACAGCTTGAGTAAAAAGCCATGTGCAGACTCAATAAATTCACTGCAACTTTATATGTTAATGAAAACATTAAAGAAAAAAAAGCTTTTTTGGAGCACAGGATAGTGAAACAATCAGTTCTGATGGTGAAATGAAATCCAAGTACAACTGTAGCAGTGGAGGTGTTCCACATTACCCTGAGGGGGCTTTAGTTGTTTGTGGAGACAAAACAGTTTGACAATAGGTATACGCATGATAGGGTTAACAATGCCTTTATAGCCCTGCCACAATATTTAGTTTCTGTCCACTACAGACAGGAATAAAACACATCCACACAAGACACGTTGCACCACCACACCAAGATGAGGTCCTTGCATTTGAAACAATAATAAGACTAATACGAGCACAAAGATTCGCTGGACCCAAGGATCGGCTGAGTTTGGATGAGTCATCTGACCCAGGTCTAAGCCTCACCCACCACAAGGCCTGCCAATGTGTAACACACATACAGTCCAGCCTTTGAAAAGATCCCCCAAGCGCCTGCAACACTGACCACATCACTGTCATGGTAAAGAACCGTGAATTAGTCTGGTGAGAAAGAAAAGAGAGACACAGACAAGACAGCTCAGACTACTGTTGACACACTCACACACCAAGGTCTCCCAAATGAACCTGAACCATTCTGAGTACTCTCAAGACTCTTGTGCTGTCTGTGACTTTTACAGAGATTTGACAGAAAAGCCTCACAATCAGCCAGAGATCACAACAGGATTTCTGTTTATCCATCCACTATGTAATCCTTCTGGATTTGCTGAACATCTCTTTGGAACAACATTAAATACATGATGTTCCAAAGGATCATACAATCATTTCCTAATCCCAGTAGAGATCTTTTTCTTTCAAACACAACACACCAAAGAGGATGAGCGATTTCCATGTCATTAATCAAAAAAATTGAGACTGACACCACAATCTTTATGGAAAAGGCATTAAATAAACTAATGTCTGTACTACTATATCAATGTGTAGTTGTAAAAAGGAAGGCCAATAAACTGCCACGGCAAACAGCTGAAAATGTTAGGAAGACTATTCAGCTAGGAAAAACATAACACTTGTTTAATACAGACAGTATGGCCTTCAACACGTCACAAGTCCTGCCAAACCTAACAGCCTCAACTATCCACACAACAATGATGGATATCTTCTGGACTACAATGTTGGGGTAAAGATGGTCAAAGACTATTTTCATTCTGCTGCCTGAGGTTTAAACAGTTCAAACTTTATGATGTATTCTTAATACTTAAGACAACATGTTACATGCTTCAATAAGAAAACACAAAAAGCTAATCTCACATTTACCACATGCTAGAGGGGCATGTAGCTACAAAAATCTATGTAAACTAACATTAATTAAAAGCGCAATAAAGTCCCTGTCTTTTGCTCAATAACAGCAACACATGCCAAGCAAAACCTCTTAAAATAGCGTAGAACACGCAAATGTGCAAACGAAAGGAAATTAAACCAGCAAACCAACACACAAACAACAGAGTGTAAAGTTAGCTTAGCCTAGCTTACCTTCAAAATGTCCATACCGGAAATTGAACGTGTCGCGCGCTCACCGCCGTTTATACGTTACCGCTGAAAACATTTGAGTTACAGAACTAGTCTGGTGTTTTCTCTAAAATAAAATTACAGGCCAACAAATCTGTGGGTCGTTACACTTACTGTTGTTTAAAGGGCATATCCAGAAACTCTCAACGGCTGTTACAGAAATACGACATTGGCCGATCATACAAAAAAGATGGCCACCGGAAGTGACAGTCAAGAAGAAGAAGAAGAAGAAGAAGAAGAAGAAGAAGAAGAAGAAGCCACATTATTATAGTTATTATAATGCATATTTTATAAGCAAGGAGATTTCCTGCTGCCACATTTGGTTTTGACTTTTGAACATTTTCCTTTATTGTGCAGGGAATAAATTATTTTTCATGTCGGCTGGATGGACAAATCTGGAAATGTCTTCAAAAACAGCAGCCAGTTGTGTCAAACAACTTGCACCCTTGGGCTGTTTTTCCTCCTCTGGCTTGCAAAAAAATGATGATTACATGGATGTTGAACCAAAAAGAAGGTGATGAGTGGTTGTAACAAGCATCCAGGTCCCATTAGTTTGAAACATAATTCAACATGAATTGCAGTTGGAATCACTTTTAATGCTTTGATGGACATGAGACTCTCCCAGTATGAAACACAGCGAGTGTATGCAAACTAACAAAAAAAGTAAACTAGATGTTTATTATAGAAAATTCTGTACATCAATTCACAATTCTGCCCACTTTGCTGTAGATGAGCTCTGAAAACAGTGCAGGGTTGTGCTGTGATTTTGGTAAGTCATATGACAACTGGGACCCAGAAAGGTTTTATGCAATACATTGTAAAATCAACAGCTATAAAACTAACCATGCTCAGATATCCAGACATATTACGGGAATAGTCACAATTTTGGACATTTGTTCCATGGTGACAATTTTAACTGGCTGTTCTAACACACATATTGCGGCACAATTTGACCACATAGTAATTAAGAAATTGTAAATTATTATTTTGTCAGCAATCAACAACAATAAATCCCATTCAGCTTTAATAGTGTGGAACTTAAGTGTAACACTCACTGTCACTCAGTTTTACTGCTCAAACATGGTGATTTTTGCTTCATATAAAAGGCTGGAATCAAGAGTCTGTTTTCTTTTCTTTTATGTTTCTTATTTATCATCAACCAAATGCTATGTTAACAAATTTCATGTATAAGATTGGAGTCATAGTACACTCATTGTTCCAGGGGTGCAGAACGGTTCATTACTGGCTGTGAACATGAATAAGCCTGCTCTGACAACCAGATACAACACAGGTTGGACTTACACTGCATCTGTGCATGTTTATTACTACAAATTTTGTACAAAAAGTGAGCTGCTTATGTGAAGCAAACCATCTGAGTTTGGCTTCAAATAGCAGCAAAGCAACACATAACTTTCATGTTGATGACAAGCTTGAAGAAGTTAACAGCTAAATAACAGTGGAGGCTGGTTTCATTAGCCCTATGAGAACAAGCAGTTCACTTCAATGAACATAGAAAACAAATTCCAGATTGTTGATTATGTTTTAAATCACCATGAAAAGCAGCCACACAAACCCCTCCAGTTGGTCATGCAGAGGAGCTCTCACAAAGAGGGTTAAATATAGAGCTTCTCCATAATCTGCATAGTGTAGAGGGAGTGTAGCTTGAAGAACTAGATATTTATTCACTCTCTTAATAATACAGTCATTTAAATGTATGGAGAAAAAGTGCTGGCACAAGTTGACTTTTTTTCTTTGTATGTCTTCAAAGCATACCTCTCTTCCACCATTGATTTATTTGTGCTGTACATCAGGATAAATCCCTGTCTGTTCAGTTGCAAATTAAGACCTGGGTCAGTCTGCTGACCGTTGATGGTGGTCTGGATCTCCCAGTAGGTACAGTGATGTCTGCCGCTATTCCTGGGTGGCCCTTGCAGTTGCTTTGAATGGGCCTGGTGTATAAAGCCTGCACAGTAAACATACTTGACGAAGATATTGGAGGTTTCATACTCCAGAGAGATGTTATTAATGTTATGAAACTTGATCTCTCTTATTCTCAATAGCATGACATATGTGCCTGATAAAGATATATATATGTAGTTGGAGCTAAATGATACAATGAATTCTTACAGTCATCTTTGGAATAATCAAGTGGTCATATATATGACTAAAATCAAAAATATGATACAAATTGTGGAGAGAGGAGGTATCAGTATTGGTCCCAGCATTTCATCTTTATAAGTTATGACATTCTGAGACATTCACAGATACACAGAGGGGAGGAAAAGCGTTGGAGCGCTGTCTTTGTGTGACATCTATGGCAGCAATTTAAGTCTTCATCTCCCAAACTGTCTTGTCTTATTCCAGAACTCCTCATGCCGTGATATTTCGCTGACATAACAAATGAAAGCCTGGAGGAGACATATGAACTCAGAGAAAATATTGATAGTATAAACGGAGTCAGCGCGCTGGTGATCTGTGGAACAAGAACAGATGGCAATCACACTACCAACTCCAACAGTGAAAATGGAATATGAAATGTGAAAATTGTAATTTCCCTTTTCTAACCGGAAAATATTGTTTATAGTGATATAGAGATTACATCAAGGCACCACCGTGACTCGATTATGCCATGCCCTCAAATTCTTCCGCAGATCTTTCAAAACCACATCCCTTTCCAATGAGCACATGATGTGCTGAAATACAAGGGACATGAATCCACATACCATGTTTTACAGGATGGGGTTTTCAGTGATTTGTCTTCTCACACATCCTTTTATAGAAATCACACTCAGTGAAGTAAGACTGGAGAGCCGAGTAGTTTTGTTGACCACATCCCATGAGACAGACTGAAAAGTTGGCATTGTGGGGTGTACCATACCACAAAACTCAGTAGGGTTCGAATGGAGGGATCAGACAGGCTGGAGGGTGTGTCCATGGTGTGTGTGTGTGTGTGTCTCTAGAGCTGACGTCGCCTGTGCAACACTCAGACAACCACAGTTTAACCAACACGTGCCCAGGCAAACACACAGGAGCAATGTAGTCATGGCCAGAACAGAATTCAGTGTCTCTGTCAGCACCACAGTATGTGTGAGGCACAAAGTTAGATGGCTCATATATCTGGAAAAGGCTGGATTAAACAGTTACGGCAGTTTTATATGTTATGGCAGTTTCGGTCTTTTCAATAATGACTTCAGTGTGTTTCTCTGTGAGACTGGGCATTAGTCTTTTTGTGTTTGTATGCAGGATCTAGTTCTAAAGAGAGCACATAACAAGGTGAGACACACTCAGATCAAAAACAGAATGGGGACATGTGCACCAAATCATTTTAATAATAGAACAGCATTCCTTGTATTCCCTCCACAACTTGCGTATTTGCTACTTGAAAAACACTACATCTTTTAACAGTGCATATCAATAAATGCTTTCTTAACATGAGTGTGCTGCCCTCACAATGTGAATATGCACTAGGTCTAGAAAAAGAGTCTGTCAAACAACAAAATGCATCGGTTTCTGGACTCCACATGGAGGTTCAATAGCATGCTATAGAGCAAACAAAAATAAATGTTATATTCCATACTCTGAAGTAATAGTTTCACTTTTTATCATACAGTAACAGTACAATGTGTATGAAATATCTGTGAAAAAAGTATACAATCTTTTTTTTTTCAATCATATGAATTACAAAAATAATTGTCTCTGTAGACATATTCAAAATGTCCAGTGGTTTGCATAACAGTTTGATTGGATCAATGTCTGTGGTCTTCGTCACTATAGGCCTGCGAAAAATTAAGACACAAACATCAGTCTCCTAGAAACCAAAATCAGACACATTTAACCGCTAATAAGAATAATAACTGGGATAATTACTATGAAACGGCCATTTAATATTTGAACATGTCATAGACAAACATGAGGTGGAAAATGAGGCCTGCTGCTGCCCAGTCTCGGTTCCAACGACCATATTTCACAATAAGTTCTGGGAGAGCAGTGATTGGAGTGACTTAAGCAGCGAGCTTTGAGTTTGGTTGCTGTGGCAATTGCTCTGGCCTCTCTGATAGCCAAGCAGCAGCAGCCTGCCTCAGATCTCCCTCCAGGCTGGCACCCTGACACTGGGAACTGTGGGCACCTCCAGAGCCACAAGAAGGAGAACCGCAGACAACCTCAAACCAGACAGACTTTCTCCTTCTCCCAAATGTTGACGCTTAAGAGTTGACGCTGTCTGCTGCGTGTAAACTCAGAACCCAAGTGACTTAATGGAACTGGGCAACAGCGTTCCCGTCTCCACACATGGCCAGTCTCCACCAATCACATTTCAGAGCCGCTGTGCCCTCCATTTAGCCTGTAACTGTAATTGAATGGACCATAAATGAAGGTGGAGGCTTCCACAGTAAGTCGTCCATTGGTAGTTATTTGGATAACATGTTGTGGCTCTGCAAATGAGGTCACTGACAGACACTGAGGCTCTCTAAACGTAAGGCAGCTGCTTACAATAGCAAATTTGGTTTCTGGTGACCCAAATGATATATTCTAAGGTGAGTCTGTCTCTTTGGGTTTTAGACTGTGAAGCCTTGAGCTGTTGGGATTCTCACCTGAAAACACAGATCTCTTATTGGCATCTCGTGCACCACCTGTGAAAAAAATTAAGACAGAAAATAGGTCATTGAGGAATAGTTTGACATTTTGGCAAATGCGCTTAGAGTTACATGAAAAGCGATGGAGCTCTCATGCTGCAATTTGACATTACTTGTCATATAACTCTCAGCAAGAAAGCAAAGAAGCATCAGTAAGCCGATTCTCTGCTAAAGCAGTTTAATTCTCATCATATGGAACTGAAGCTCATCCATAACATAACTTTTTTTCCACGTCTTGTAAGGACTGTGACGGGTGTATATGCTCAAATGATCAACATGTAGCAACATGACTTATGCTTCTGTGATTATTGTTATTACCAGCAGATTAATAACAGAAACCATCTTTAAACACTGTAAATACTGAATCCTATAAGCAATCTTGACAGGTGTGTAATGTAACATACTGATTTACATCCACGCTACATGTCTATGTTGAGTTCATTCATGTGCTGGGTGGGATAGCCACAGACATTTACAACAAAGGGGTTAAGAGCGAGAAAAAGGACAGACCTCTTTCATCTCCACTGTGGTATGTGTGGTTGTCCAATTGTGGAAGTTTATAGAATAACAGGAAATAGCTATGGATTTTTCCCCCCATTATTTAGCTCTCACCATATACTTGGCGCCAGCTCAGACACATCTGCTGTCATACTGGGAAGAGGGTGTCACTGTGCTAATGAAGCAAGGACCACGCTCACGGACACACATGCGCATGCAGGTATGTGGCTGGACTCAAACACCCAGAGCAAACCACTTTCTTTTAAAAACGTGTCCATGCTTGAATTTGGAAAACGTCTGAGTAAGAGGGCAACAGAAGATTTGTCTAATCGTTACTCTGTCCCTCTGTTTGTATATTATAATGATTTAAAAATCTTACTGGTACAAATTGAGCATCTAGCTGCCAAAGTGCTATTCAAATGTATTGACAGAAAAATCTGATTAATGAAAAAAAAAAGCTCTTTGAAAACAAATTCAGTGTCTTACCCAGATTATTACATTCACACACATGTTCAATACACACACATAGACACACACACAAAACAACATACAAACCAGATTTCAGCAAACAGTCCTGTGGGCCCTCTCTCACGCCAGTAAGTGCTTTGTCACGTCTTGTGGCTGTTGGGTCTCTTTCTCTCTGTCAGTCTCTCTCTCCTTGTGTCTGAGCCACCTCTAATTCAATGTGTGGCTCATATCCTTTCTCAACACGCCATTACCATTGCCAAGGCTCAGAGCAGACCCCCAGGGGCTATTAGGAAAATGCATCCATTTATTTTGCAAGATACACATTTGGCAAAACAACGACCCTCCAGAGGAACTTGTCAGGAGGGTAATATTTCCATGTGACAACCATTTGCCTGCTTGATCTTTTGTTTGACTGGGATTCTTGTGCCATAACGTCAATGAAAGCTGTCTTTTTGAGTCACACATGCACTTGATTTTCAGTTTGAGTAGCTGATGCTGAGGCTTTTGTTTACTGAGAAAACAGGGTGAAGTTAATTTGAGAACATTTCTGAATTCATGGCATATATAATTTTTGGACAGGATCATAAATTAACGACAGAGTTGGCATTTTAGCCCCAGTAGCGGTGGGATCTAAATATGGAACTGTCAGTCAGTCTGTTAGTCTGCTGGTTAGGTTTGTCCATTCAACATGTTGGTCTAGAGCAAGACATCTTGGCAACTACAAGTCAGATTACCATAAACCAAAGTTTCTATTTCTATTACCACTTATACAATATGGGTGGATTGCAATTACTTGTACTGAGCACATTCATGTTCCCCAGAGGCTGAAACTTTAGCATTGCTTTCCACTTATGAGTTTTCCGCTTCACACCACCCCAAGGCAAAAATATCAAACCAAGTCTCATAATAGACTTATAATTGTCATCTAATAAAAAAAGGAGGAAAAAAACTTTTAATGTTCCTATAGTTTTTAATGCCGCCATCAGGACAAACGCACCACTTTAATTCAGTGGATCACAGAAGTTTCACCATATGTTAACCAATGTTGAGAGCATAAATTTGACAGTTTGTTAGTGGACCTCAGCATATTGAGAACTACAAGCCTCTGACAATCAGACCATATTGCCATATACTGTACAGTCATGTGATTTATGGACCAGAACATTCAAGGAGGTCTGATCTAATTCTGTCACGTTCAAAGCCAGAGTAATGGGCTGTACTGTCTCGCAGCCAGACCACTATTATGACTGGATTTATGACTTTCAGGCAAGAATCGTTCATGTCTATTGACTGGATCTTGATAGAGATATATCTCTCACACGATGCCAGGAAAGAAAATTTTACATGACAACGTTTCCCCCCTTTGAAACCCCTGAGGATTTCACCCAACTGTGTGATGTGGAAATTTTCATGTGTCAGCTCTTGTGCTCCAGCTTAAAATTTTTACAAGGAATACTTGCACATTAATCTACTTTTTAATAGATCTATAGCCACTTAGTTAATCACCGTCATAAAGTCACATTACAGTAATGAATTGGGCCTCAAGTCTTGCAAAGAAAAAAACAGCAGGAAGGTAAAAACATTAAAGGGGCAATTCATCAGTTTTGTGAACTGTGAACAGAGAGGCTCTGAGGAACACCCAGCAACTGGACTGAACTGTGAATGTTTGTTCTCTCTAGTGAGGAGAACCTGAATGAGGAGATAAATAATGAAATGAAGGGTTTAAAAATGAAACAAAGGGCAGAAGGAAAGGAGAGCATTCAGGTCACTCACTCTTATCCTGCTCAGGAGGCTCCAGGATGTCACTGTCTGTGTCACTGGGAATATGCCAAGGCTGTCTGATGGCCTGTAACTGCTGGTAAAACTCATCCTGATGTGGAAAAATGTCACAGAAGAGAAATGACTGTGTTAAGTCATATTCTGTCAAGACAATGGACAGAAGACAATAGAGATGGAAAACAAAGTCAGCCTGCTAATTTATCCACAACCAAAAGTGTCAATGACCCCATTAAAATGGGCAAAGAGGCCGCTAAGACATGTAAGACCATCTGGTCCTGAATCTGTTTTTAATCATCCTATAAACTGAAAGTTCTCAAGGCAAAACTTTAATAAAAAAAACTCTATGTCCTATTTTTTGTCTTCTCATTTTTTTCAGCACAAAACCCATGGAGTCTCAGTCTACAATTCTACAATTTTAATTTCATTTACCAGAAAATGCTGAATCTGTTTTTTAATCATCCTATATACTGAAAGTTTAAAAACTTTAATAAATAAATTACCCTATGCCCTATTTTTTGTCTTCTCGCAAAACTCATGGAGGCTCAGTCCTTTAAGTAGCTACACAAGTAGTCAAAAAAGACAAAAAGACAAGCAGATACATCTTTTCATTCCTGTACATTTAGTATTTAAAAAGGTTGAGGATTCCTTAACTCTCCGAACAGGCCTCTTTAAAGGGCTTTGGTCCTTCTACACAGGACCAGGTGGTCTCAATAAAAGCAGACTGGGTGCACTAGTGTTTTGGATAATCTCACTAGGTGTCAACTAGCATAACTGTCAAAGAATATAGGGAGGGAGTGCAAAATTCCTGCCCACTATTAATAAAGCCTTCAAAAAAGGTCTCCCATTTAACAGCGCCGCTGTTAAGTAAATCATGAAAGCTATATAAGAAAGAAATCCCATTGAAAGTTCTCCTTTTATGCCAGACTCATTTTTCCACAATGAAATGACATACTACTGTATGGACCTCCATGACTCTCCTAAACCCCACACGAAGCGCGTGTGTGAGGGTATACACATGTGTGATAGTGTGTGTTCTGGAGCTCTTGGTCATAATCTTCCTGTGTAAAGGCTCTCGGGTTCTACAGCCAGCTTTACTTGGGCACTGAGCCTGTTTGACACTCAGCACACAAGTTCACGCTCACCATACTAAAACATTACTATATAGCTGGACTGATTTTCAAGTCCATGACCCAAAGTTTATGACAGTTTTACTCTACGTTTTACACACTGCGTGTCCTTCATCTAGTTCATTTCTACAGTAGATAAATCTTACATGTGAGGATTAGCTACAATGTAATATGTAGAAAATGATGTCACACCATGGTTAAGGAATAGATCAACATTATGTGAAATGCACTTATTTAAATATGAGCTCTGAACAGTCTTAAACAAAAGTGTTTCTGATGATAAAGGTAGATCAGTTTCAGGTCTTACCTCAGACAGATAGGCCCGCAGGCTGGCACCGAGGCTGTCTGTAGTGCTTAGTCCAGGTGGGGTGAGCAGCGGTCGGGGATGTGTGGGCTGACTCGTGGGTGTCACCGGGCGGCTCCGCGACCTCCTGAAGGTCACCTCTTTATGAGATCCAGGGTTAAAGGTGGAGCGTGTCAGTAAACTATTTGGGGTCAGGGGCCTACTGGGGGTTCTGGGGGTTTGAGTCCTGCTCCCTGGGTTGCTGGGAGATTGAGTCCGACCCATGACCAGGGAGGTGGGCTTGGGGCTGAGCAGAGGGAGGCCCACGCCACAGGGCTTGCCTGAGAGGCTGCCGGCTGGAGACTGGGGTCTAGAGACCAGGCTGGTGAGAGGAAGTGTGTCAGGTAGCGTTCTGTGGCGCAGAGGGGTGTGGAGCAGACTACTGTGTGGATTATTGGAGCTCCGAGTGGTCATCTTCCCCACTTCTGCCAGTTTGGCAAGATCCTTCTCAACCTCTGGAAGGAAAAAGGGGGAGATAATCGAAGTAAACATCCAGATTTCAGAGTCAGATACAGTAGTTGTTCTCACCCTCCAACACATTTCAATGACAAGCTTTAAGTAGTTTTTATATGTCTACAACAACTGTAACACAACAATGCCTCTAACATAAATCCTTGATAACTCTGGTAAATGAACTAAGAGATTCCAAGATATAGTCAAACTCATTTTTTATGGCATATTCAAAGGCTGTGCTATGAGGTTAGTATATGACCTACAAGAGTGATGATTCACGAACTTTACAGAGCATTAAAGTGGGTGAGACTGCTCGGTTTAATCCTCCTTCTGGGCAATGATGACAATATTTATAGACCCTGTAAATTGTGGTGAATCCAGCTTCCTCTGTCAGAAAAGGTTCCAAGTTGAGATACAGTAAGCACAGCCTGGTGAAAAAAAAAATGTTCCCGTTCCTGACAAAAACACATTTGTTTGCCTCACTGGTAGTCTCAAAAACATTTCTGTTTGTGAAAGATGTTACGCTGCCAACTTCTGTGATCAACATCTGGGTCATTTTTTCCGTGTTTTCTAGTTTTGTTCAAGACCTTGGCAATCGGGATTCAACAAACCAGTCTGGTAGTTATCATTCAAGAGGGATAATTTCAGGATGGACTCATCAAGAGCGAGCACTGCTGGAACACTGTACATGTGTGATGTTAAATAAATAACAAAGGGAAACATGACAAGTATTTCACAAACCTTGACTTCCTTGTTTTTGAGCAAATGCTGCTTTTCCTCCTATACAAACAGCATGTTTCCAAGTGAAAATGTGAAGCATATGTTCCTATTCACTAACAAATATCTATTTAGTATGCAAAGCTGAAAGCGTGTGAAATACTGCTCTAAATTCAGCTTTTGGACCTGACTCTGTTGGTTTGAAATCTATTCCAGACTGCTTTGTATACAATCCTTCAGGATCAAACACATTAAAAGTCTCTGACATGCATAATTAGATTGCTGTTTCTGTGCTTAATCAGCTCTGATTGTATGGAGGTCGACCTTTATGGTGAGATGCAATTCAGAGCAAATACAGTTTAGGGCCCTGTCCATGTGCTCAATAATCTGAACTGCATGACATTGTGTCTGTATCGCTTTAACCTGAGTATTTTCTACACATGTGACTCCTCTAAATTATAAGAAGGAAAACTTAAGTACAGTACATTACAAACTATGACGAAGCTTTGTTATAAAGTCAATCGTCTGCATGAACAGATTGACAGTGACCGACAGGGTGACCTCTGCATCGAAGTGAAACAGTAACTATACACAGCAGGAAAAAATGGCATAAAGTCAAGTTCCACATATGATGATTCCTCAGTTAAAGCCCTTAACCACCCACACCATGTCTGATGTTATCATTATATCGTAAACAGGATATGTTCATTAGTAATCTGTTCCCATAAAGAAGATTTTTTCATCTCAAGTTATTTACCAGTATAATGATAAACACCACATGTTTTTCTTGTGAAAATCATTCTCCCATCCATAAATGGTTGCTCCACTCGTGATTTTATTGTAAACCAGTTGCTTACTTCCTGGAATTAATGAATGGCTTATCACAAGCAGCTTCATTTTGAAATTCTATGTGGTTGACTGTGTTAAACACAGAACTACTATAAGCCATCTAACAGACACTGATACAAAATGACGGCTCCTAGACATCAAAGAGGTAGCATCGAAATCCATATGGTTTAAACCTTTGATAAGTTTTGATCCAGTCTTTCAGTAATAAGAACTGGAAGAGAAAGAAAGACAGGGAGAAAATGAGACAGAGAAGGAGACTAGAATAAATAGAAACAGATCTAATCTATTAAAGTCTTTGATCAAGCAGCAATTGCACGTGGTGAGAGAGCGCAGTGCCACAGCACGCTATACAACCATTCAGAACTCATGCAAACTTTATTAGGTCCCTCCTCTGAAAATAAACTAGAGTGCTAATCACATATCGCTTGTGTGCATCTCATCTGCAGGCTTACAACAATAATACAATATAGCGCCTGCCTGAAGAAAATCAAAACACTAGCCATTCCTTGGACGGAGAAATATGGGCAGAAGTACGCATTCCTGATATGGTGTAACTAAGACCGGGTATTGAACCTCAGTGCTTTCTCGGTACAGACCAAAAATGTATCAGCAACATTACATATCAGGAAGTGTCAGAAATCAAAAGTTGGCATGAAAGCTTGGAAAGATTCTTAGCCCTGTTTACTCATACTCTGAACAGATATTTCTGGTTCTATGATTTTAAAAAAATCCCTTGGTGAAACAGCATTCAAACCTAACTGTACTTAAAAATTCAATAACACATTTGGTGTAGCTCAATACTTGATTCATTTTATCACAAAAGGCAGACTAGGGGCGATTTCACAACCACATAATTGGGGTAACAATATAAGATGAAAAGTGAGGCTCTGGCTCTTAACATGGAAAGTATTAGCAGTTAATAAAGGCTTGAAAGAGTTGAATTAGCTTGTAGAGCAGCTTCACTAAACTGCCTGGTGGGAGCCCTTGGCCTGATTATTCAGTAACTCAGTGTAAAACAACTAGAAATCAATGCCATCTGAGGACCTCTGGGGCAGAAATGAGTGTGTTGTTGACACAAATACTCCTCTTATTGTGCCTCCTGAGGACCAGAGTGCTGTTTTGTTCTATAGGCACTGAGGGGACTAGAGTTTTCAGGATGTGCAGATGAGCTGAGAAGATGGGAGCAGCTGGGACCACTGCTGGGTGACTGTAATAGGCTCACTAAGTAGGACCAGTATGCTTCGTATAAGTCTGGCATGTGAAGGCGCGTACAAGGTCTTTACACACAGCAACGCTGTCAAACAGAGTGGGAGGACAAGCATAAACAAACAAGTGGGCGACACATGATACTAAATGGCGACATTCACTCTGGCCTCCACTCCGGGCTTTCATCTGATTCATCTGAAGTGGATACGCGCTTGATCATCATGACAACAAAAGCAGTCTCTGAGTCACCCTGACGTCACATGTATGTGGAGGAGCCTTGAACTACATTAGGAATAAACGTTTTCCAAAATGCCACACAAATTCCATTTCATCACACAAAACAAAACAGTGACTCAGCATGGCCAGAGTTATTGATTGAAACTGTCAAAGCTGGACTTGAGATGAATTCCAGGCATGTGAAAATTACTTTAATTAGTTTTTCTATTCAGTCTTGACACATTTTAGTGGGAAGATCAGTTTTTAATTAACCAAGAAAATCCTTTGGCCAAAAGCAGTGCATTCCATAGCTGGCCCCCCACTCCCCATAAGTGCTCTCTAAACCCTCGATTTCATAAGACTCTGTAGTTCAAAGTGTTTGTATGTGTGTGTGTGTGTGTGTGTGTGTGTGTGTGTGTTCACACAGTGCAGACTATGTCTTGTATTCCAATGAAAGTATTTGATCTGACTTACCCTGACTTCTATTCATCATTAAAGCCACCAATAAACACACACTCATATACGCACAAAGGCACAGCACACATACATGCACACCACACAGAAGTGCCTACCAGCGAGCTGTTTGCCCATGTTCTCCAGCTCTTTAGAAAAGAGGGAGTCACCCAGTAGCAGGCCCGTCTGCCCGACAGAGCTCCCACCTCTCACAGCCTTCAGATCAGCCTCCCAGACAGCCTGACGCTAGTTAGCAAGGGGAACAGAAAAGAGAGAAAGTCACATTAGACGAAAGACCCTTCAATTAACTCTTTATATAATTTTCAGCTATTGCTGGAAATATCTGAGCCATATCTGCTGGAAAAAGGGGGCAATTATTATTTTATGGGCTTTAGAAAAACACAAGAAACCACAGCAAGTGCAGATGAAAGCTTGGAGCACGCAGTGCACTCTGTTTAGTGAATGCGGGACGATAGACTGTCAGTAGTGGTTCAGAACATTTTTGTATAACTATCAGTAAATCTATAGGAGCTTGTATGCACACTGGCATGTTGGCAAAAAGCCTGACAGCAGCAAACTTACACCAGTGATTAAAGAACAATAAATAAGCCATTTTGGATAGTTCAAGAGCACACGATATTGGTATTATTCAAAAATAAAGATGATCATATTCCAAAGCATATGAAAGAAAATAAATTGTAAAAAGGCAGATTGGATCACTTATAGCGACTGCTTTGGCCTCGTTCGCTCCCACCTCTTCCTGGCCCAGTGTATGATTTGGAAAGAGACCTGTTAGGCAGACTCAGGTTGCCAAGTCCTGCAATGGCAGCATGCCTAATCCTCCGATTTATTCCTTTGATGGGACACAAGTGGCCAGATGATCTGTTAAACCAGTAGACCGAGTGCGCATGAGCTTCAAGCACAGGTGAGAAATAAAATCTGTCAGCCATAATTCCACCTCCTGTAAGTTTGGTTTACACTAGATAAGTTATGATGTCTGTGAAGCCAGCAGTTACATCATCTGATGTGCTAAGCACTTAATGAGAGACAGAGAAGACTTGACAAAGTGCTGACACTGAGTAAGGCCCTGGGAGATCTGGTGATATACATGCGGTGCAGTCTTCCAGCAACACTTAAAGACAAACCTGGGAGAGAACAGGCTGCTCATTTGATGGTTTTCAGGATTCAAAGTGGACTTGAAAGTCTGTTTCCAAAGCAGAGGTAGGGCGAAAAACAAGTGACGTTGCTATCCTCTGATAAATGACAGAACAGGATTCCCAGAGTCTATGGCATTGATCTTAGTGCCTGTCAGATACATTAGGCCCTCTGCGGCGGCAGGACCACAACACCACAAGCCAATCCTTAATTACAGCCCTCATAAAGCAGCAAGACAGGCTGAACATTACAACTGAATCCCCTCCCCAACTTTATTTCTTTCTCTTTGGTGGTATCCCCCCAAATCCAACAGCATGACATCATCTTGTCCTTCCCTCTCTCTGGGTCTTCTCAGCTCTGGCAAACAAGGCCGCCAACAGATTTCAGTTGTCCAAATGCATTCTCATAATCTTTATTATACCGAGAATCGTTACATTATATATAGCTATATTTCTTATGAATATCCAAGGTTTCATCTAGGTTATATTAAAGGTCCACTGGGCAAAACAAAGCCCAGTCTTGCTGCATAAGACTGGCTGATAGATGGAGATTTTCTCTTATCAGCAATGCTTAACACTTGCCCTGAAGCTCCTCTGTCCACTAAAGGACAGACTACAGTGTAATCAGGACCACATATCCTGGAGACTGCAGACCGGAGGCTGAGGCTGGTGGTGCTGTACAGTCCCATGGCCAGGGCAAACAAACAGGACACACTGACTCTGCAAGCAATTCACCGCCCGAGATAAGATCAATAAATAAACAGACATTGCAATCAAAATATGACTGTTGCTTCATCAAGCTTGGTGAGGGCATACATATTTACAAAATCACCTGGAAGACGTCAACATGCACACAACAATAGCGCATATTAAAAAAATCATGCACAAACAGCGAGGCTCCACACAGTAGACGAGGGGGGGGACCAAAAAAGCTAAACAAAAAATGGAACTGATTACACAATAAAGAGGCACAATGAAGTGATGAAAAGCGATTTCCCTTCCCCGCAGTTTAAAGCAGCTATTGTCCTTATCAGAAACAATGTATGACATGAGCGCAAATGAGTCAAATGTTTTTTTTCCCCTTTGTTTAGATGATTAGATTGGATGCTTTAATCTACACAGACAAAGGAGGAAGAGAGGAAGGAATGCCTTTTTTTTCTCTTTAAAATAAAGAGTGGCTATGATTTTGCAATGACTTATGAGTATATTAACGTCAGTGGCGCAAAACCCAAGTTGTATAATCTCCCTCCCAGTATGACAAAACTAAAAGACCTAAAAGAGTACAGGGAAAACCCCTCTGGTGATGCTTCTGCCCAACTGACAAACAAGGGTCTCGCTCCTTGCCAAATTGATTCCATGTTGAGAGCAAAAAAACAGAAAGAAAAAGGAGTAGAAGTCTACAGGGTCCAGCGTTGGCCTCCATAAGAACTGCTGGGGATGTGTGCATGCAGTCGTAGACCTCAAACATAGTCCGGCCGCGTTGGAGGTTTGAGCCTGCTGCCGGCTTTGCGAAGCACAGTTGATGGATTCTCTTGTTGTGGTCATGCAGAGTCGTATAGGAAAGAATACACACACACACATCCACAGGACCATGCATGAATGCACCATATGGGCACACACTCGAGCAGGATTCATTTGTTTTTAGGCCTTTAACTGAGCGAATTGACGACTTGGCTACCTGCTCCTTTGGGTGATATGCTCGTTGCATTAAAGGTAGCTCTTCTAAAACACATGATCAATGTTTTCAGCCCCTATCCCAAAAAAGAGAAAGCTTTTTCCTCTTGGTTTATGACTCATCCAACGCCTCCTCCAGCAAAAGAGGAAGATTGAAACCGAATGAGACTTATAAATGCATCTTCACTTTTAGGAAGGATGACTGGATGACTGCCACTTGAGCTTTGCGAAGCCAGACCATATCTCATGAGCTCAGTTTACACTCCGTGATGGAAATCTCTAAAACATCCAAAAATGTGAAAATCAGAAGCAAAGACTAATGGCAGCCTAGCGAGTAAAGCTTTTATCAAATCGGGTGAAGGACGAGCTGATGTCTGAGTAAATAAGAGAATATGCTGGCAGATGGGAGCTCGCCGGCATACGGACTTGATCTGCACATGTGTGAGATGGAGAACATTGTGTAATGTAGCACTGGGTTATTTTTATTCTAACCAAACAACAAAGTTTTTGATTTTGCTGATTACCAACCCTTCAAACATGCAGATAGAGATCATGTCTCTTAGGAGCATATGAGCACAGACCACTGCTGTGAAGCTATTTTCTTCTTTAAATCATGTTCAAATGTCAGGCTGCAATATATTCCTGGACAATGGGATGAAAACAGTCCTCTAAATTTTACTGAAAGAAATGAGAGAAGTGTATTTTTCTGTTTCTACAGTACCTGCTCAGCCGTGGGAGGTTATGGGATACGAGGACTAATACTCAGCTTTTAATGAGTTCCTGTTGTTCTGGCTCACAGCAGAATCACCTAATGGATTTTATGGACTGTATACTGGGCTCACCGGCCCAAGCACTGGGTTAGCGCAGCCAAAAGCAAACAGGATATTGACAATAACACAGTTAAGACTTTTATTCAAGCATTACAGAGGCAGGTTGCATTACACACTGTCTATCTCTCACAGGGGAAGAGCCAGCGAGGAAAATTAAGTGTCGAGCATATAGGAGTGAAAACTAGTAAAGGGCAAATGAGGAGATACTTTGCAGGCAATCATATCGTTCATTTGCGTGAGCAGTTCGATTGGAATTTTAATCTTGAACATAAACATATGCTAAATAGCACAAAGTCTGAGTCAACAATCACATTAACAAACAAACAATGTGTTTCCAAACCAAAAACCCTCCGACTAGCTGCTATATTTAGCCCAACTCTCAAAAATCAGTGCGCAACACAAATGTTTAGTTTCTCGGTTTCGCGGAGGACAATCTGTTTTTGTTTGTGTGACATCTTGTGGTTATTTTTGCAAAAATTCAAAGGAAATTTTAAATATGATTGGGTCGTGATGGTTTGTGTACATGTAAGAGCAGTCGGGTCTGGTCGGTTCGCAAAAGGAGGAACACAGACAAATGGAGACTATGCATGCTATGTATGTGTGTATCTATGAAGAAAAACTTGTTGTAAATGGGATATAGCATTACATGGGCCAATTTATATATACAACCATTAGCACACTGAAGCATTTTGATATATACTATAGCTCCATGCCCATCTAAAATGCTTGGAATCTGAAGCAGCTGCTATATCTAGTACTTGCTCTCAGTGAAGGTGGGCTGTTGTTGAGGTTTAGGTGCATGTAGGACCCTAAACATGGCTGGACTATGAGCAAAAAGAATATCAGCAAGCATTAAATAATCTAAAAGTACTATTCACTACAAATTTTAAATAATTAAACTGTGATAACAAGAATTCCACAGCAACTCTGTCTAAAGAAAAACAAATGTAAAAGAAACAAAGCGAGCTTTCCACACACACACACACACACACACACACACACACACACACACACACACACACACACACACACACACACACAGCTCACTTGGTGTAATCGAACAATAATTTGAGGCAGAGCACGAAGATAACTAATTAAGGAAAACCACTAATATGGAAAATCTGGAAATCCTAAACAAACCTTTGGAGGAATAAATCCGCAGTGGAGCTATGCGCTGAAATCACAGCGATTTGCTCGGAGGATAACCATGCATGCATGACTGTGGAGGTGTGGGGAGCAGACCGGTGCCAAATATAAAAAGCCATATAGTGTATCGGCTGAAATTCTGCCAAAAAATTTCCCTGGAAACAAAAATAAGCCATCACAACGGCTCTGCATTGTATCATACACATGGCATTGCATCACGCTAATTATCTTTTTTCAACTGTACAAATGAACAGTTTGCCCTGGCAGATTTTTATAATGGTAACACCCATACAGTGCAACTCGGTGCTAAATTTGATTAAAACATATCATTTAACACTTACAAAGGAAACTATAGAAGAACTGCTTGGGGAATTTGCTCTGGCGATTGCTTTAGGAAAGTATTTGTCTTTATTGGGCAATTATCACCTAAAGGAGCTGGCAGAGGCAGGGGGCCTGTCGGACTAATAATGATAACCATTAACAGTGTTTACTTTCCGACATCACCAACCTTTTACTGCCCAAACCGGGGTAACGTACAATGCGAGGCATACTTCTACTTTAACGACGGCCATGCATGATGAAATGTGCTAATAATTAAATACGACTTCAACATTTCGAACCCAGAAAAAGTTACATGCGTCCTGTCTTTAACACTAATAACTCGTGCAACAAGTGAGGAAACAACTAGACTTTTTTCTGGCAACGCAAAGGACACTTTATATATGTACCTAAGCAAGTACAACAGCAGGAGATGTATTAAATAATAAGTTGATTAAAATAGTTATTTCTCATTCTGACTTCCATCATTGTGTTTTTTTCCCCTAAATAAGCTCATAAAAGCATTACATTTTTTCCCCATACTGTTTTAGTGATTGTGGCCCACGAGCCCCTGAAGGACCAGTTAAACTAACAAGCTATTACAAATTGCATTTGCCTTTCAAAGACAGCCAAACACAAGCAATTAAACACAAAACAGCCACATTAGCTACAGTAGATGACAGGAGACGTTTGCACTTGCAGTTTCCATATGGGACACATTAGTACCTTGTTCCTAAATATGCCAGACAGGGCTTAACCTATAGAGTTGCAACGTAAGGGGAGAGATGGAGATTTAGTCCCCTGGTGTAAGCAGCTGCAAAATAAAGGCTCCATGTGGACGTGAAGGTCAGTGGTAGAGAGGACAGCAGATTTAGCTATAAGCTCAATTAATCAGCTCAAATCTCTAAATTAGACGCTTTGTAGAAACAAAACTGATACTGTCCACCATCTGGTCAAACCTTAGCTTTTCACCTGAAGTGTTTAAAAATGTGAGGATAATAATGGCAGTTTGATGCTCTAAGGTGCACAGTTTCTCCAATATCTGGATAGTGGCCAACGTACTTGGCCTAATCCATCAGACTTCCGACTACAGGCTTTGATTCAACGCGGCCTTCGGTCTCTAAAAGTCTGCTCCCAGTTAGTCTGGAGCCTCTCTGCATCTGCTGCGCACACGGAGCGATGCCTTGGCTCCGAACCCCTTTCTTTCTTTAGAGAACGCTGTAAAAAGCCTTGTCTAACACTTAGATCGGGCAATTATATGTATATTTAAAAAAAAAGGTATCGGCTTTTTTGGGAGGGTAATTATACAAAAGGTACCGGCGTCGTAGCTGGCTGCTTTATTAACAGCATGTGAGTGTCTGCCTGTGTCTGAGTCTGCTGCGTACCACATTAGGCCTCCATAGATTTCTTCCCCCGAAGCATGTGAGGTTATCACGCAAACCTCCCATTGAACAGAACTGTGTGCTCCTATAACCCATAAAAAAATTAGGTCTATTGTATTAAACTTCTAAATCAGCCTCAATTGTTGTTGTGTCACATGATATTCTTTTCATTTATACCTTTCAGACCACACACAAGCGCCCTGAGAGATAAGCAAAGTGATACAGGGGGATTTTATCACGCATTCAACACGATCAACTGTTGTGTAAGCTGACATGTCCACATACACATGGATCAGTTTTGCTTGGGTTCTGTCCTATTAACAAGAAGCTGGAGGTGGTTTTTCGCTCACTCTCAGGACAATAGAGGCTGAGGAGGAGAGAGCGACATGGTAATTGATGGCTGTAAAATGATCTTAATTGTTTGGTGATGGATGTAGGGAGGGCACTTACCGAGGCTGACACTTGAGACAAGGCCTCGCATTCCTGCAGCCGTCCCGCCACCGTGTCCACCCCGGGCAATGGAGCTGCTCCGGACACCACACACCAGACAGGAAGAAGAAAGAGGACAGAGCAGAGCGTGAGACCACAAGAATGAAAAAAAAAAAACAACTTTGAATTTGAGCCGTGTTGTGCAACTTACAGGAGATGTCAGGTACTGCTTGTTCAGATATGAGAGGCTTGTGCTCCTCTTCAGATCTGGTGTCTGATAGACTATCCCCCTGCAACCTGGAGACAACACGTAGCACATATATACACTACTGTACACATTGGGAGCAGCCAAGTGCGTTTAAACAATCTCTCAAATCGGCATTTTTCAGCCACAAGATTGCAATAATGTTTGGAAACTGAACTCCCAGATAAGAGAAAAGGACGAGCAAGTCTCTATCAGTCGGAGGCGATGAGACAAAGAGGAAGTGTTGTGAGTTTATGATCTCCTCTGCTGCACGATCCGGGATGGTAGCAAGAGAAGAAGAACATGGGGGTCAGGGTTGGGGCACAAATCATATCACTCCATCAGCTTTTCATCCAACTGACAAGAATAAATCTTAATGCATTTGCAGACATATGGCACGTGGATAAAATTATGCACAGCTCACTTGTTTCAGAGGCAACTTCACTCAACGCTGAAAAACTGGCACACACATTCTGGTTCCCCTTAAATCACTCTTTATCATAATGTGTTCCAAACCCGTATAGCCACCCCCCCCCCCCAAAGATATCTGTTTGGACTGAAATGGAAGCAGGTCTGAGAGATCTGGCTGTCTGCTTAAGGTAGTAAAAGATTGAAGTTCCCCTGCGATAGTAAAGTACACTGAGGGCGAATGGCAAACAGCCATTGAAATGCCTTTTCAGTGGTGAGATAAGCATGTTACACGTGACTGTTGGCTGCTTTTACACTCTGCAAACTAATTCACACACTCCGACATCGGCGCGCAATTAAACACGGCGTTTATTTTTCTACAGCATATTTTTTAACAACTGTAAATCAAACCACATATTAACTGTAATTACACACTACTTAAGCCCCAAATGCTTTCTCTGCATGCTATTTCCATGTCATCTGCGCAACCATTAGCCGAAGACAAAAGGAAAGCAATCCGTGCGCTTTTACGGCGCGGCTGCATTCCGTCGCAGCCGCAGGGCCTCTTGGTTTCTACCTCTGCGATGAGGGTTAGAGCAGAACACAGCTTTTTTTAAAGTGGATTCTATTTCTTTCCTTCTTTATACATCCTTCTCCTTGTCTCTCCCTCTCTTTAATGGTCTTATAAAGACCATTAAAAAGTACCCAAGATGACAATCACAAGGCCTTCCCCATTCTCTGAACAAAAGCTGCTCGTAGCCGCAAGTCCTGACTACCATTCCCTCGGTACATTCCTGATATGAAAACAATTAATTTAATGAGAACTACAAGCCCAAATGAGGTTAGTGGAGATCTATCCATTTCCTCGGCCTGCACCGCCAACTCCTCCGGACTGTGACCAAGATCTGGGATGCGTTTGCACACAGGAGGTTTTGTGGCAGGAGCGTAGTGCCATTAAAAGAACTGATCGGGCGCATGAAGGAGGTGGATGAAATGCTGGTGTGACCACAGCTATAGCCCGAGAGACAGAGACATGCCCACAACACACAGGCCACACGGCACTTTACACTTTAACCAACCAGTAGAGAGCCAGAGGAAGCAGCGTGTTTCCTGACCTGCCACTGTTGGTTAGGAGCCACACATGCTGACTGGACGGTTTGGCCTTGTGGACGGTGTCTGGACAGAGGGAGAGGAAAGGGACAATGGCCGAGGAAGGTGTCTCAACGCAGGGTGAACTTTCACTCCGGGGTCAGCCAATTGAAAAGGGAAATTGATACTGCCACACGAGGCTTACTTGTCATAAATTTAACTCAATTATTCAATAGAGATAATATGTGCAGTATATTCATAATATCTAAAACAATACAGACTAAAAAAAAAAGGTTTCTGATTTTAAAGATTTCAGAAATTAATCCTGGAGTCCAAAGTGGCTAATACATGATTTTCTTTAAAGTATTTTTTGTCTCTATGACGTTACGTTGTAGTTTCAGTCTACAAGAAATCTTTTACATCTCGTGCACCACTACAGGTGGTTCTTGAACACTGTAACAGGAGCGCTGCTGGAAATTAATAAATGGTCACCGGAGAGGAACCGAGTTGTCGCCTTCACGCTGTGGGTGTGAAAGCAAGCGTCACCTCTCATTGGCTTTAGGAGGCACATGGTAAAGCCAAGTGGTTCGGCCTCGTTTGACCGCTTAGACAATGAGAGAGAGCGCGAAAGCTGCGTACATACTTTTGAACAAAAATGTAATGCAGTAAATGTTTGACCTCAGTGACCCACAAGAGCTCACATGCAGAGAAAAAACGAGCTGAATTATAATGTGTTTGCCTGCGGGGTGATGGGTATGTGAGGAATGCTTGTCCAACTTGGATCAGTGTTCACACTTTCATACAGGGCCAAGCAACCCTCTGCTATCTTTGTGCAAGTTATATAATATCAGAAGGAATCCATCCATCTACTCAGGCCTTAATTCTATAAAAAACTAACTGTAAAAAAATGACTTTTAAAGTTTAAAACTTTAGCCTGAGTACAAGGTCACATCTGCACGGTGGCACTGTCTGCAGGTGTGAAGCACAGGGACACTCACTGTGCCACATATGTTAGTGTTCTGAGGAGTCGGTGTAAAAGTTGGCTCCGTACTGAGGCATGTTTGAAAGGTGTTTCTGGCAGCTCCATCAAGGATTACCCTTCTCCAATCTGCTCCCTGACCTCTACTTCCACTGTCTTCTCCTCAGAGAGGCAGTCTGTGTGTATGCGTGCAAAGGCAGGCACGCACATGTTTTATGTGTGGATTCATGAATATCTGAGTGTGTGCATGCATGAACTCCTGCACAACTCCTGATTTCAGAATTACGTGTCTCCAAAAAAGCACAAAAGACATACCAAGCATGCAACACTTTTCCAGCTTACTGATCTGTTTATGGCCCTTACACTCACCAAAAATGACTATGAGCGACCACGACTCCTTAGCCAGTAGAACTTGGGAAGGATTTTGTGGTCAGGTTATGGAGGACGAAGCAAGAATTTGGACTGAACCAGAAGGAGAGAGGAAGACAGAGAAGGAGAACAGATGTCTGACATTTCAGTCACGAAAAAAAAACTCGGCCAATGAGCCAAAAAAACGACTCCAGATACAGATGCTGTTTTGGTCGGCCGCCGATCCGAACAGGCGACTCAATGATAAGCCAAAGGTATAAACCATTTGCTAAAAAACATCCAGTCGATAAACTGCCAACACAAAATCCACCGATACCATTCATCCTCCCACAGAACCTCTGACAACATCCCGCAGCATGCGCGCAGAGCGAAACTGATAAGCAGCGTGAATGAAAGAAGAGTCGGAAAACAAACAAATTCCAAAGCCCAAAAAGAGAGGAGGCCACGCAGGCAGATGTGTGCCTGGCGTCTCATCCAACAGATACCAGTTTATCTTCGACTGGCATCAAGGAAGAGTCCTGCCCACACCTGTCCACGGTATCGCACCCGACACTCCGAAACCTGATGCTGGAGAGCGATGCCGCGGATCACAGGGGACAGGAAATGTGTCAGAGAAGAAAAACAGTGATAAAGAGAGAAAGGGGTGATAATGGAGACGATTATCAGAGGCCTGGGCTGATTTGTGAAAACAAGGAACGGGGACCGGAATGCACTTCAGATATGATATTATTCTCTGTTGTGAATGTTGAGGTATGCTACCTCTGATACAGATGCAGAGAGAGTCGGGTGGGGGAGCGGAGGGTAGGGCACTGGGAGGAGTCACGACCCGAGATAAGAACGAGCTTGGAAGAAAAATAATCCATTACAGTTACTGCTGCGACTTTACAGGAGCTAAAACGTATTTGAATTCATATAATTTAAAGAGCAATAATTTTGGGGGGGAAATAGACTTCTTGCACAGATGAGAGCAATGTCAATCAACTAGAACTATTCCTCTGAAGTCCCATAAGAACAGACTGACTCTAAAAAGCACAAACTCTCCCCAAGGCATCAGAAAAAGAGAAGGTGGAAAGATTTACCTGGCACACCTAGAGCAGATGTTGAGCGTAACTTTGGCCTGCGGTTCAGGCTGATAGGAGCTACGTCCCTGGCTGAACTTGCTGCCGGATGGAGCCAAGCCTGTCACACCCTCCATCCGCAGGTCATCCAGGTCCTCTGAGGAGGAGGAGGAGGAGGAGGAGGAGGAGGAGGAGGGTAGGGAGGGGGGCAAAAGAGACACAAGGAGAGACAGAGGAAGGAAACCAAGGAAAAGGGAGTGAAAACAAGACAGAGAAAGGACAGTCATTAATCATACTTTGGTCTCTCCCTTGTCAATATGATGCCCAGCGATGACAGTGTGCTTAGAGCCAAAGGAGCGAGCAAGAACATCACAGTAAATAAACACTCTGAGCCCCGGCCGTGCCGCCGCTGCGCTCGCTCGCTCACACGCACAAACATCCACCAAAACACAGACATTCAGAAGGGAGAGAAAAAAAAAGAAAAAAAAAAAAAACAAGTTCCCATCATCGACTCTTTGTTACAGGGAGCGATGTGGAAGAGCCGATGACAGCGTCGCATCGCGGCAGCACGGAAACAGGAAGGTTGCGTTAACAAGTCGAGGAGGAAGGGGACAAAGAACAATGCGGTCGACAGGGAGAAACGAGCGGTGAGAGAAAGAGAGAGAGAGACGGCGAGCTGAAAAGTTTTGGTTTCGTCTGATCTCTCCCTGTGTCCTCGAGAGCTCGCACACACATACACGCACACACACACACACACACACACACACACACACACACACACACACACACACACACACACAGACCCTCTTCCCTCTCTAAAGAAGACCATATGTATCAGACACGCCAGCATTGTTCATCCTGACCTCTCGCTGTCTGTTTTTCTCTGCGGCCACAATGTGAGCATACACTTACACCCACACAAACATGCAGAGCAAACAGGTGCAGGGGTCCTTTTTAACTTTTTTTTTCTCTCATGTTCATGTTATATAAACTTTCTTTGCGTCTGCCTTCGCTCTCTTTTTTTCCAACACGTCTGCTTTATGTCAGAAATTCAGCCGCTCCCTGCGCCGAATAAATGTTCTCCACGTGGAAGAACCCAAGAGTTTGGATGTGATTTAAGACTAAACAGGATCATCAGCTGTCATATCAGAGCACCAAATGTTCAGCATCAAGACGCAGGACGTGACACGTTTCTTTAATAGACACTGTGCTAGCATGATAGAGGAAAGAAAGCATAAATCACACCGATGAGAAGATTTATGAAGAAACAGCGGTGAAGTAGGATAATATGAAGTCAATGTTTTCTGTAGCAAAGCACTGAACTGCAACGGTTCGTTAAATATAACAGGGGGATCAAGGGGGCGAGTCAGGATCGGCCAGACCATTTTGGTTTCGAATGCATCCTCGAGAGATAAAACATATTGCAGTACTTTCTGTGTTATGAGAAAGAAAAGCGAGTGGGTGTCTGGACTCTTGCTCGGTTAAGCGCGCTGGTCGAGCTTTTCAAACACATGCTGAATCACAAAGAACATTTTGACCGGTCACCATAACAATATTTGTCCCGTTCTTCCCATCAGACCAGAAGAATTTAGGAGCTTTGCCAACGAGGAGGGCTGCCTTCAGGACATGCGGAGTATCCTCGCCTCGCGCTGCCATTGTTTCTGCTCTTATACATACTGTACGGTTGGTGCCTGCGTCTATGTGTGTGTGTGTGTGTGGAGTCACCTGAAACCAACATTGATACTTTTCACTTACAGATCACGTTACCTGGCCTCTGGTTTGGGGGGAAAAAATGGGCCTCACACCTTGAAAGAGGAGAATGCGTGACTAATCACCTGGATTAGATTAGATGACACTTGCTCATGAGAACTCTCTGCCTCCATCCATCAGCGTGGCACTGGGCCAGAGAATCTCTCCTGTCTCCTTCGGGTGTCAGGACGAGACAGTCAGTGCTTCAGTCTAATCCACTAATTTGTGACTCTCTCCTGACCTGATTAGCTAAGCAGATGAGTTGATTGATTCTTGTTTTTTGCACTAAGCACAAGCAAAAATAAGAATAAATGAATGTGCAGTTTGCATTTTTTTTTTTCACATGTTTTGACACCATTTTTAGCAATGACAGACTGGACATCTGGTAAGGTGGGTGAGGACTGCTCAAGCTATGAAACTTAAAATAAAAAGTGAACGAAATATTGCATAAAAAATTATTTGAACCTATTTAGCCCCAAAACACACTATATCAGCCCTTTTATGTGATTTTTGAACAGCTTTTCCCTCGTTGCGAACATTGTCCAACTGTCAAGTGAAAGACAAATGTTTCACCAACTTGAGGTGTTTTATCATCAGGGAACAGAAAGTTTTGGAAATTTGGAGGCCTTCATGTGTTACGGTTGAGTTAATGCTAACTCAAAAAGTGATCCCAAAGAAGGATTCAGACAAATGATTGCACAGAGGTTGCAAATTCCTTTCATGTTTAAACGAGGCTACGAGAAGGTAAGCCTGATTTTTCAGTCTTTTCCCAGTATCATTTATCATTGTCATTGCAATGCAGTGTGTGTTTCCACTGGTTTGTCAGAAATGGGGGTTACTGCTTGGTTTGGAAACAGGGCTGCTGTATGTCATAAATACCAGAGTTATTCTTTGATCCCAGTCTATCATTGATTTTAAGTGTGTTTTCAGCCACAACAGTGCTGTGTCTCTCCGGATGGTCCATCACTTTGATCTGGACTGACATGTCTTGACAATTATTGGAAGGATTAGCATTAGGTTTTGTACAAACATTCATGGTCCCCAGAGAAGTTGCCAACACATTGACAAACGCTAACAAGTTGTACAAGATCAAATCAATCAAATCTAATCTAAATCAACATGCTTATTCAAAACCTTTAACAATTTGGATGTTTGTAAAATTGTGATCACTGATTTTAATCGTGTCCAGGCTGTCTGAGAACGAGCGTTGTTTCAGTCTTTCGAGGAGGACAGATACATTCCAGTAATACCCTTAAGCAGGGCAATATTAAATGTCCCATTCATCAGGGTATGTATTGGAGGGGGGTGGGGACAGAGAGAGCCACCAGCGATTTGGGCAATTTGCCGGTCGTGGGAACTGCTCAAGTTTGGGCCTTCACCTTTCTCTCTTTTCTCTTCATCCGTTCCCACTTCTTCCCCTTCTAACCATTTTCTCGTCTTTTGGTGACTGACTAATGTGACATGCCAGATTATCTTTGGGTCATAGGCTGCGACACAAATCATGACTTGACACTTGGAAACATTCACATGCGAGGCTGCAGCTTTCATGAAACGCCAAAAGAATAACAGCAAGTGGCTGTGACCCTGAAAGAGAACATGACCCCAGTGTACACAGCTGCTTGTCACCTCACCTCTCGCTTTGTCTCCTGGACTTGTTCCCTTCTGTCAAGGCAAAATGACACAATAATGGAGAGAAAGACCTCAGTGTCTGAGGGATGAGAACGCTAATCTCAAAGTCCACTGAGGTAAACAAAGGCTTTTATCTGGAGCACATCCCATACAGAAAACAGATTAGACTGTGCCTGAGTGAAATGGAGCAATTTGTTCCACGCTTGCAACAGTTCTTCCTTTCGGACAGATGAGAGAAGACAGGACAATATTTCCAGATAATGTCAACGGTCACAGATGCAAACGGAAAGGGATGAGCAACCTCTAATCAGCCTAAGTGGTTTTGTATGTGTATGAAAGAAAGGGTTAGAACTAGAGAGACCTGAACTACTACACCAGCGTCCTGTTGCTGCTCACACAAGGTTCCTCTTGCAGGTAGGAAAATGAGCATATGACTTTGAAGCAAGAGGAAGAACTTTCCAACTTTGCTTGGATAAATGATGTGTACGACAAGGTCGACCAGTCTTTTCTCCAAGTTTAAATCCCCTTGTTTCTCCGAGCATGAGCTTTAAGAGCAGGGCGCAACCCTTCATCTGCGCAACAGAAGTCTGGCCGAATCCAGCTCCGATCTTTCTACTGGCGAAGGGAGGGGTGACACATTTCTGTGTCGACACCACTCTGTCTCCGAGGAGGGCCTGTGTATGGAGTGCTAAAGTGATGAATATGCGTCTCACGGGTTGGGGTTTGGGTGTTAGCGTTGTAAATGACTGCTTTTACATGCACACAAGTATTTTGATGCATGTGCTCACACTGTAGCCCGATGACTGCGACGATTGTTTCTTACTTGTCGACCCGATGCGATTTCTGTGGTCTCAAAACAAACAGAAACAGATACGTTTCAGATCAGAGCGCACGGCTTGATTGATTCAAATGTGTAGCAGATCCTGACTGCGCTTTAAATGCAGATACGGAAATGATGTTAAACCAAGCGTTATACATTATATAACATAGACTTCTAAAAAAACGTTCAAACCAGACACAGAGCTGTCTTTTCATGTCCGAATCCCCAAATCCACACTCGCATAGAAGATCTGGTGTGTCTGAGTGTTCTTTTCTTCTCTATGTCGACTTAGTCAAACGCATATGACTGAGTGCATACTCTCCAGGTTCACAATAGAGCCCAGCATGCCTCCCACACAATACCACCATGATAGGTTTACAGTGCGTCTCCCGTGAGACCAGTTTACCCTGAGACCATGACAGCCTCCCAGGCCTCTGTCTAGACACAACAATCGTATGTCCACACTCGCCCGTTTGTCAGCCCGTCACATTTCCACTCCCTGGGCACCGAGGCAGCCATGCGTGCTCCCCATGTCTAACGATGAGACATGGCAGATAAATAAAATGGGTCTGAACTGAGGGTGGGTGGGGGGAGGGGAGGGGGAGAAATGGAAACTATTCGAGCGATGCAATCCCAACAAAAGGCCCGAGCGATGAGGAATTCCGTGCCGCAATCACTCACTCACAGCGAAGCCAGAGAGCAGCAGCAGAGAGTGCACACATAAAGTGTTTGTGCGCCCGCATCTCCAAGTTTCCATGTAATTTAATGTTGTTTAGATAGCGACGGACTGGCTGGCTCGTCGCTGCTCTTCATATGGCGAAAAACAGAGCCGAAGTCGTAATTAGCGCGTCGGCTTCACAATGAGTTAACACACACCTTGTGGGACGACGCGTTGACAGATGTATGGGGGTGCAATCATCTAACGCGCTAACCCCACACGTGAAGTGGGGAGACGCGCACGCACACACTTCATCATCCTCCGCGCCGAATCCGTGGCGTTTCATCAAGTGCTGTGAGTTATTGTGTCTCGTGTCTCTGAGCGAAATAATTGAATTTTCCATTCTTTCATGAGCAGTGACGACATCTCGCCACATTACACTGGGCTCTAATTAATAGCCTGTAAGTGATAGATGCCTCGCTCCTCGCCGTGCACTCAGTCACACACAGAGGCCCACATGTGTGAGCGCCATACTGATAAAAAAGGCACGCAGACACGTACTCAACCCGACGCTGCCCGTGTGCGCGGCAGTATAGTCGGGCCCTTGCAGTGACACTTGCAGACCTCACACTCTCGTTGCCCTCACACATACAAGCAGCATTTGCTTTTCATTAAGCCTGGAGCACAAAGCCTCCACTCGGCGGTTAGTCGTCACACAGACATCTTTGATGTGAGTCGCGGCAGAGACGCATTTGTTTGGCTTTGTAATAAAAACAATATTCCAACTTACATTTCATAATTATGTCTCGGCTTTCAATGGCACCCTCCTCCCCTCCTGGCCTAAAAATATGCCTGTTAGGCTCCAAGCAGCCCGCAACTCTGAGTGCAGCAGTAAAAACCTTGATCAGAATCAGATGGGGACACACATGAGCAGGGGAACATCACAGCTCTGAGGCCTGTGGAAAGTCTTATCGCAGACTTTGGTGAAACCCTTCTTTTAACTCGCTCTCTGACCGCAAATTTTGCAGAGATTAGGACATCACCGTAGACACAGCAGAGCCTGATGTAGAGCTGCATTACAGGGCCAGTCATCGGAGCTGGAGCAGCGACTTAAGCCTGTGTTGTATTTTGGAAATTTCTAAACGAATTGTTGCTAAACATGTACTTTATTTTTTTAAATTCATTATGTAGAAAATATATGAAAACAGCTGTCTGCCTGGATCGAGGCTGCCATCTACAGTTCAGAAAGATGATTTTAATCCCTTGTGAAAGATTCAAGTGATCCATCAAACAGGAATGTGTGTGTACAAGAAAAGTCTAGAGGCGATGACAGAAGAGAAATTTTAACAAAACAAACATACGTTAACATGAGTGACGGGATAATGTGTTGATGTAATATGAGCAATTGTCTCCTTTTGCTTTAAACGTCTGCAGTTCATTCAGGAGATCAGTGTTTCCCTGCTTGTTTGTGATAAACACATAGATACAGCAGCACACACACACACACACACACACACGCACGCACATACACCACCTCACACAGACAGAGGTACAGCCTGGCATCTGCATTCACTTTTCTACACACTGACTCCTGATTACACACCAATTACTGCATAACGACATCGAGTTTGTAACTCACTTGTCTGTTTGTCTCTTAAATCTTAATCTCGCGGGGAGCAGGAGTCAGAGAACTGCTGGGGGGGGGGGCGCCTTCAGTCGATTAACCTGTAACAGCACAATGCTTCCATTCACACAAGCATCTTATCGTCCTCGTGCGTCTATCTGCCATCTTCTGCTTCCATCCACAATACGGCATCACTGTGTCCATTCAGCCCCTCAATAATCTGCTCTCTTCATCTGAGGCGCTTACGCACACCAGAGGTACATAGGCTGGCCGAGCTCAACGTAATGACTACTGCTAGATTTATGGTATGATTACAGCAGCCGACTTGCCTATTGATAATTGCTCCCAGTAATACCACTGTAATACCACAGCAATTTGCCTCTCGATTAGTGTATCCATCTGCACCGTGGAGACTTTTACAGGCGTCAAATTGGGCGCAGTTAGACTTTTACTGGGGACATTCTTTTCACCGTCGAGCCGGCGAAGCCTTCAGAGGTGAGCCCAGCCCCTCTCAGGCTTGGTGGTTTCAAGTGAAAGATTTAGTGCTGTAGGAACTCACACCACTGACATATGCAGCCTGCTCTCCTCAGCCTTCTCTTCTCTCAAAGCGCCGGGATGATACTGCTGTGTTGTTGTTGGTTTACACTGCTTCCAGGGCAACTGTTGTGTCTTTGGTTGTTTGGGGAAAGGATGAAGGGGGCAATGGGGGTGCAGGAGTGTGTCTGTTTGTGTTTGTGTGTGTGTGTTGGGGGGGTTGTTAGTGCTGCTGGCGTCAGGAAGTGCGTGCCTTGTCTGCTAACTCTGGCAATCTGGATGATGTAAGGCACAGAGACAGCTCTTAGTCATGTTAGTGCTGCTATCAGTGCTTCTCATGCAGGGACACACATTGAGAACAGGTCACATTATCACATCAAGTTCCAAACTGTGGTGGGATGCAACAAAGTATTTACTGAACTTTAGTACATTCACTAAACACAAAATGCAGCTGAGGCTGATGGGAATGCTAGTTTTGCCGGTATTTGGTAGTACTTTAATATTATAATCCAAAGTAATGTCAGTAGGCTTCATCCTCTTGGGACCATGAATGTCTGTTTTATAGCAATCCATCAATCAAATGTTGAGATATGAGAGTCTGCTTGACCGACATTGTCAGCCTTATAGCCATGCTCATATTGAAATGTACACTTTACTTTGGATACTTTAATCCCATTTCAGTCCATGACTTTGCTTGTAATGGAACTTTTGCTACTTTCATTTAAAAAAGAATCGGAGTATTTCTTCCACAAATACATCATTTTTATTTGCTCTTTCTCACAGGAAATGCTTAATATATGGAGAATTTTAAGGGGGCTATTCTTAATATACACAACACGTATTTGCCATTCGCATCTGCCAGAAAGCTAATAACAACAGCTTTGATCTTTCATTGTAGAAAGTCATTAAAGAGGACTAACAGGTCTCCATGAGTTGAAAGGTTACGCAGGGCAGCATGATGAACTCACATATTTCACTTCACATCCACTTCCTCTAACCTCCTCTATTTCGTTTTTTTTTTTTAAAACTGCAATACTGTATCATACCATATGCTCTGCTTGATCAAGCAATATATAATATTCTCAAACAAAAGAGCCACACACAGGCACTGTAACTCATCCACCAGACACTGCTTCATCCTGTGTGTATCAGAGCTCAGACATAGCTTTATGATGTCCTCATCCTGTCCCCGTCAAATCCTCAATGAGTGGGTAAAGCTGCTCTCATGTCCTCCTCTTCTGTTTCATGCCAGAGTGGGTCAACATACTAAAAAAGCATCTGTGGACTCATGCAACAGGGGTCTGACATATGGACGCTCTGCTACACTCTGCTTCCATGATGGTGTGTGTGCTTGTGAAACGTCACAACCCTCCGACATGATCTCAAACTCAGATCACAACTCAAGAACCTGATCTGAAGGGCTGGAAAAATAATTGGCATGCTGCCCTCGCCTTCTCTCCAGGAGACATTTGAAGAGGCAGTGAGGAAGCAGGGCCTTAAAATCACCTGTGACCCAGAGCACATCCTTCACAAAGAGAGCGATCCGATGCCTTCATGCATAAATTTTCCAACTCCTGAACAGTAAGAGATGAAGTCTCTTACAGTTCTTATTGGGGGAAATTGCACAATATTTTGCTGTGGGGCTTCGTGCAATACTCTCGATGTGCACTTCTACCTTATAGATCTCGGTGTGATACTGCATGTTAACGAGTTTGATTCTGCCTGTGTGCTGCTATATTGAAGTTTCTTCCGAATGCCCTAGACATGTTTCTCCTAAGGGAGGTAATAAAGACTAATCTAAAATCTAAATCAAAAAGTTGAAAGTGCTCCCTCCTCTAAACAAACCTCTTTAACTCATTGAACTCTGATGTTGCCCTTAAGCAGCCATTAAGTGAGTTTTTTAAATTCCATACAGTATCTAGTTGTATCCAACTTTCCTTTAAGCAACAATTACGACCATATTAAAAAAATGTGTTGCATACATGTACAGAATCATTCGCTTTCATTGCAGCACCGTTGGATCATAATATCCACACTTTCTCATATTTCAGCCTGATATATAATTTGTGGTATCTTTGGAAACTTTGCAGTCAAAGCTTGGATTTAAAATAAAGCTCAGTGGGTTTTTATCAATTCGTCACAGAGCAGCATGTTTGTGAGGGGCCTGAAGGGGTTAATCAGAGATAGCTTGATATTCATATTGTTATTTGATTCTCCATCACACCTTGAGAAAGTCTGAGTTCACATGTCGCTCCAGAGGACAATGCACGACTTGAAAAATGAAGACCACTTATTCTATAAACAAAATTAGATTTAGACAATTCAAAGGTTACGTTTCTGAAATGGAATACTTCCACCGAGGATGACGAGAACAGTAACTTTACAGTGAGGAACTGGCTAACTCGTCTCATTAACTTACCATAAAATAACACAGCAAGGCCAAAAACAGGGTGTTTCTCCCCACACACTGAACTCAGCTTGTTTCTTATTTCAGATCAGTATAAAGCTGTGGTCTCACCGCCCAGCGAAAAGCTAGAATCTTGACATTTTCCAGGCCTTTACAAGAACAAGTGAGTCATATTCGCTTTCAATACGGTTTTTGAATGTGGTAAATATTAAACGCAGAACTAATGAAAACAACTGGGAAAACACAGTGCCATCCCTGAGAGCAGCTCGAGAATCAATGAGCCTGTAAGCTGATTTCAGTTTCTCTTTTTGGAACAATATGAACAAAGCAAATCAACCTTAAGCCATGTCTTTGGTTTTTATAATTGTATTCAATCTGGACTACCTTGGCGAGCAGTACTGTAAACCATTCCAAGAGGATCTTATTATTTTCTCATAAGCTTCTTATCCAGGTGCTGGCACAAAGACATCCAGCCCTGAAAACCCTCCTGCTCAATATGGAAATAGAGATTAGCTGCTAACTTTCTTTGTATCTTCTAAGCCTACTTTTATTGCGCATCTTATTCTCTCACAGAAGATGTGGTTGTTACGCAGTGGGACGAACCGGTGCTCCTTTCCTGCCTCCCAGTGGATCTTCTGCAGCATGTTTAGTGAACTCTCTTCTCTTCATCCTCCAGAGGTTTGGATAGATAAAAATGATTGATCACATCCACATCATCGGGCCTGTTCATTTCCCACTAATGTAATTACTTCCATTTGGGTGGCGTGGCTTTGTCTGTACATCAGCACAACAAGGAGGCTCATAGCCAATTAGCAGGTGTGATGAACAAAGCTTTGCTGAGCTGATAATACAACAACTACACAGAGAAACTACGGACGTGCATCTGGAGTTAAGATATTGTCCTTAGAGATGAGCATCCATGATCATGAATTTATGGCACACACAAGCGATATATGTGTTTGTGTGTGGGCGGGGACATAAATCTGTTTAAAAAGTAACACTGTGGGGACCCGCCTTCATTATGGGGACAAAACACAAGTCTCCATAATGTAAATCATTAAATTATGTGGTGAAGACTTGGGTTAAGGTTATGATTAGAGAAGCAATGGTTATGGTCAGGGTAAGTCTCTAGGAAATAAATATAAGTCAATGTAACATACTCTGAGGTGACGAAAACACAACCCTCTCCCTCTCACTCTCTCTCTCTCTCTGTAAAGCTAACTAAAGTGGATATGTGTAGGTGTATGCAATGTGAGCGTTTTTAGTTTGCAAGTGTGTTTGCAACTTTGCTAAATGCTTTACAGCACTGGACACCTGCTGCCAAGAGCTTTAGTTTAATAGTCTTTCTAATCATACTTGCCAGATTAATGACAAGTATTACAGCCTATGCATCCTTTTCTGCCACTCCACTTAAATTCAAATGTGCTTATGTGGCACTTATAAGTGGTTTGAAATACCTTTGGACCTGACTCAATGCTTTTTAAAACACTTTACACACGGCAGTTGTAATACCATATTTTAGCCACTGGAGGTCATCCTAAGCAAATGCTTAAATAGACAACTTGCCTCGAACAGTCTCTGGCCCTGTAGGGGCTGAATGGCTGCATGGAAGAGGCCACAAGAGTCAATAAATTCCCATGTAGCAATGCACCATAGAGCCTATTGAGCTTGTGATCAATTAAAAAATTAATTGCTCTGGTAAACCAACTTTAAGAGATAAGACTGCTGGAGTGAGATTGACTTTGTTACAGGCTTTTAAAAACCTAAGACAACGGTTCAAATTGCAGGTACAGTACATGTAGCTTTTGCTATATCACAAAATTTTAGAGAAGAATATTTAATCCACTTATTACTACGGCAAGCACCCTACCTGGTGTAGAGTCCTTGAGCAAGTCACTGAATCCCTACGAGCTCCAGGAGTGCCGCCGAGCAGCTGACCATATGTTTTAACCTTCATGTGGACAGCAGCAAGGAAGAAGATAAATATCTCCTTCAGGGATCAATATACTATCACAAGATCACCATCCCGGCCAAGGACCATCAGTCATCTCTGGCGTGCATTTGGTCATAGCCACAAAACCCGTGCCAAGACTCTCTTTCTAAATGAGGCCCAAAAACCCTCCTGAGTGTCGTTCGTTTCTCCACCGGGCCACTGCATGCTGCATGTTAGCATCACTTTAATCAAGTCTACAGTATTGAGGCAGGCCACTCGCGGTGACAGTCAACACAGTAGCGTCAGTCCCTGCGGAGCGCACCAAGAGCAGGCCTTGACAGAGGATCAGAAATGACCTCGCTGTATTATTTCCTTTGAATTACTGCCCCAGACCGTAGTGTAAGAGCCACTGGGGGAATATGCCTGAGAGTCAGAGCTGTGATTAAGGAGGGCCATCACAGACCATCAACATCCTGCTTTATGGCTGTATCTTTCACCATTATATACTGCTGCCCCGGGTCACCACTGTGTTGGGCTCATATAAAGCAAAGCCTGGTGTATACACAGTGTTTTTACAAGATTTCCTCCACTTATTATGGAAGTGTAGCTTGATATAGAGCGGTTGAATACAATGTACAATTTACACTGCAGCAGATAACTGGGCCAACTGTACGATCAACTACTAGAATACAATTTATGTACTGAATGTCTCTTAGAGTCACTGATGCAGAGACACATTAAAAACTTGTAGATGCTCACACAGAGAATGAATCCAGGCTTTCTGAGTTAATCTGGCAATCTGTGTGACTAACTTAACTGATTAGTCAGTCATCAGAGAAAAACAATCAGTTGATCACATTTTCTTTTAAAATTCAAAAAGCAACTTTCATTTTTGGCTTTGTTGGCTTATTATATTATATCTTAATGGTATAATATTTTAATATTAACATGCCAAATAAGCAATTAATTAATGATTCGGAGGATAAGAACAACCATTTGTTGCAGTGTGTGTCAGTGTAACCTGTAAGCCCCTGTGCCACGCATCAATAAAGAAACACGACCCTCTGAATGACCCTGATGAAAAGATCCTGCTAACAAGCTCAAGTGCCTCAGCGCTGTGACAGAAGAGCAGAGAGCAGACATATATACGTCGACTGAATGTCACCACAGAGCAGCAGCTCTGAGGAGGCTGGAGAGACGGCCAAGCACTATAATTGGGTCCTGTGTTGTCGGCAGAAGGAGATAAAAAAGACTAGGTTGCAGGGTGTTATCCCTCAAAGAAATACTGTATGTCAGGCATTTGTTAGTGAACCTAGATGAAAGGACGTTAACAAAGAGTTGTATTTGGAGAGAAGCTGACTTTCTCCCAGTAACTTTCAACAACTCACATTCTGATGGATTCTTTTAAAGGGCAACTAGTGCGACAAATCTTGTAAGTGATGCTGCGCCTTTGTGGCAGCCGTTTGTTTGAATGACCCTCTGTTACACAAGTGTTACAATGCAGGAGTAAGCTACTTTACCGAAGAGGATCACCCCTGCAGGTAAAGACGACTACCCAGTAGAGGCAGGTTTAGAGTAGACGGGGTGTTTTACCACATAAAATATTTCAGGTAACAAATTCAGTTTGGCATCAGGCATCACATCCTGTGTCTACACGGACGGGGTGACGAGCCCTCAGACCCTCCACAGAATAAAAACAAGACTTCACTTCAGATTCTCTCTCCACTCCCTTTGTCACCTATGTGAACACACACACACACATAAACATACACTCAAACACACCAAAAGTAAATCAAAGGAGCCACTTTGTGATTCCTCAGTTGTCAGAGTGAATACGTAGATTAACTGGCTGAGAGCATCTGGCCAGACTCTGTAAACAGGAAGCATAGTTTCCTTTAACAGCTACTACTAAAGTGCTATTTAGTACAGCACATAAACTGACTGCTGCTGCTTTGCTCATTCAGCCATCCAGCCACTGCATACAGTACAGTAAGTACGCCTCTACAGGTCTGCACATATGCAGCCATTTCCTCCCTTTTTAAGCTGTCCCCTATATTTTTACTTAAGGAACTTTCCACCGCTTCATTTGAATAGTTCACTTTTCCACAACTGCAGACTCTGCTTCTCTCTCAGTAAGTGCTTTTCCACTTTCGCCTGAGAAGATGTCTGAACGTGGTGCAGTGGAGTACACGCTTGCAGCCAGAGAGAGAGGGTAAATGCAATACTAATAACAAGCTAAGAGTTTTTCCAGCTGAGGAAAAGCAGGAGGCCCGGTGTCAACTCAATGCACCTAATGCTTTGGAGTCAGTGAGGAAATGTCCATCTATGCAAAACATTTCTCCCACTTCCAATGTTTAATGTTGATGCAATGCTAAGAAAAAAAATGATAAACACTTTTTTCCACCATCAAAGCTCTTTTGAGTCTGCTTTAGTACTTCTAACATATTCAACCAGTTATCCAAAAACTTGCAGACTCAAAATGAGCTCTGCAAAGTCTCAATCAACACGAAATGTTACAGCTATAATTTGTTTTCTAGTCTTAATGTCAGCCAGGCTTTGGTCGGCTTACCTGGCTCACTGTTGCTCACATGCAATCGCAGGCAGCACACATGCAAGGTAAACATAGCAAGCTGTTCTCTGTGTGTGTAAGATGGTAAGAAAACAGGTGCCTGTCTCACATGCTGACGGGGGGATCTGCTGATACACACAGTCGGGCATCGTACACCTGCCTGCCAGTCTGGCTCAGAAGCAGCTCAGTACTATGATCAATGATATTTTAATTTAAACTTTGACTAACAGAAATTAAGGGTATGCTCCTGCACAAGAACTGATTCCTTGTACTGAACAACACAGTTACACAATTTGTGTCTGTGTATGAATACGTTACCCAGAAGCTCCATGGCGTCGTCCTCATCCTCCATCTCCTCCTCAGCGATGGAGGGGGCAGGGCTGTGGACCGAATCGAAGGAGTCCTGGGACAACATGGCGGCCAATAGCTTCTTGTGATGCTGCTGCTGCTCCCTGAGCCCTTTGCTCTTTGTTTCCATCTTCAGGCTGGAGGAGACACACGGGAGAGGAATAAGCGCTTAAGAGGAGCAGAGAGTGAAAACACACACACTTTTTACCCATTATTTTCTGTACACACTCTCATGATCTGTCAGGCTTGTATCTGAGCCGGGTAAGGCTTTCCAGCATGTACAAAATGATGCATTCACCTCAGTTGTGTGCAAATGTGTGACTAGATTTAAGGTTAAACTTTCACCACTTGTTGCCCTTGGCAGCCCTTCCTTGGTCGTTAGGGATAAAATACCATACAATCAGTTCAAGTGCCATGCAGGTGCAGAACACTTTCCTATAAATGGGTAGCACGGAGAAGATAAGAGGGGATAATGGCTCTGAGGTGAGCAACGGAGAAGTAGCTGTACCACAAACCAGCAGCACCAGCAGTATTTAGAGGAAGTGGGGTTAAAAAGAGGAGGAGGAGGTTTTATAAGGATGTAGATTTGTATGATGTGCTGAAAGCATCCCCTGTAGTTTTAAGTCAGCAGGACAGCCAATAATCACTCTGTGGCATTGAACAAAAGTGGAATGACTGACATGCAGGGGGGAAAGTTAGTTTAAAACTTTTAATCATTGAAGTAAAGCACAGGGAGAAGCAGACGTTCAAGGCTGCAATTTTTATAAAGATTGTAAAATGTGTATAAAAATTCTGATTCATTCAGTGTTGCTCAAATCTAACAACGAACACTGCTCTTTTCCATTCATCTTGTGTTGGCTGCCTCCCGGGCTCTTCGGAAATTAACAACAGTACATGGGAAGAAATCAAATCGCTTTCCTTCATTTTTTTTTCCCCAAAAAGCTTTAGTTATTTCTCAGTTGATATTGTGTCACCTGTGTCTAAAGCTGGAACATGAATAGCGGCTGTAAAATAACCAAATACCACCTTCTTCCTATGCAGTTAAAACTACAGTTACATTCATGAAGGCTGACTTCAGCGTTACCTCTATATTGGAGAAATTAATTTCCATATCCCACGGGCTGAGGGCGTGGATTAGAGCGGTGAAGGGGTATTAATTTGATGCTAATCTCAGTTTAATGACTTCTATTTACAGTTAATGGGGAAGGGTCAGAGGATGACAGATATTTCCTTATTCTCTCTGTGCGGTATTTCTGTTATAATTAAATCTGCTAATGTGGACAAGGCACGGCGGTGGGTGTGAATCTGCACATGCTCAATCTTCCACAGCTGGTTTCTTGTCTTTGTCTAACCAAACTTTTTGAGGAAAAAGTTGAACATTTTCCCGTGGTTGCAAAGAACCGTTTTAAACTGGGCAATAAACTTTTATGCAGTGCTGCAGAGAAACGAAGTTGAGGTGAACAAACCTTATATTAAAGCTCAGAAATATGAAGAAGTTTTATTACTTTTATGTGTTGCACCATATTATGGGCTCATATCTCCTATGAAAATCTGTCTCACTATGCCTGATGGCAGCTTCACCAGTGTCAGCAATTTTATTATCCCCCATAGGTAGCAACCTCAGGTGGTACGACCCAGACATTAAAGATGATAATTATGACCACAAAAATCAAAGCAGGTGTAAGCCACAAAGCCGGTTCCTTGTTTATCACAGTCCTTCTCTGTTATTATGGGCAAGAAAGGCTCAGAATCTGTTGGTGTTTAGAGAAAGGATATGAAGATATAACAGGGATGTTAGAAGAGACAGAGGAAGGTTAATGGCACTGACAGACATGGGAAAAGGAAATCCCATTCCACTGGACAGACTCTGTCAAAATAAGCCATTTCCTTGAATATATCCCTGCCACAGTTGCATCTGATTTCCCATGTGCCCCTTGCGCTCATCCTTCCTGACTCTGCAGCCAATCATGGCAAAAACCAGCACCACCTGTCAGCTCCCCTTATGGTCCTCAGTGACAGGTGGGCTGGAATGAGGGACAGAGGCAAGTAGATCAAAAGTGAAAACAAGTAAACTTACCAAAGTAGGAGGAGGAAGACGGACTGGTTTGACAAATAAGGTCAGATGCACGAGAAAGTGTGAAGACTGAAAGTGTATGAGCACCAGAGGGGATGGCCTATTAAGACTCAGACGGGATTTTAAAAGAGGGCAATGATGGTCTTTCAGAGTTTTCCACTTCCTCTCAGAGTGGTCATTTTTATCTCATCTGATACAGATTATAAACCTGAAGAAGTCCTACTTAAAATAATTGGTTTTGATTTACGTGCAGCATTTCCAAAGTCTGTATTTTGGAATATTGGCAACATTGAAAGTATGATTTAGTTCTCAGCATTGATTTCTAAGTGGGTTTATAGAAGTTTATTTGTGATGCCTGTTGGATGTAATCATACCTGCTGAAAGTATTTTAAAAATATTGTTTGTGTCAAATGTACCTCAGTTAATTTTCAGGCCAAATTACAATAATGAACGTCCCATTATTTTGTTCACCTGACAGAAGGCACCTGTCCCATTTATGCGTCATCTTCACCTCATTTACCCTCCGCTCCCTTCAACTCTCCCCGCGCCCCCCTGGGGAGCCGAGCCGCACAGTTTAAAAACCTCTACCTTACTCCACATCCTTACCTTCAACAGAGACAAAAAGCAAATCTATTTATACTTCTCTGATCCCCCTATTTTTGACTTTGTGGTTTGGCCAGAGTGCAGCTCAGAGGATATGAAAGTGATCTGAATCCCCAAACAGGATCTGAAGTGGGAGCAAGTTCCCAGTAAATGCAATTCACAGTTGATATAAATGATCTATTAGATGAGCCAAATCCTCCTCCAGTTGATGTGAGAAAGAGCTGTGATTATTTTTGGGATACTGCACCAGTCCAAACACACAGCTGCATAAGTTTCTCACACTCTTCGTAGGTAAACATGAAAAATCTCATTTACAAACACACACACACACACAGAGCAGAGCTCATCAGTGGGCCCACACACATCCCTATCTCCCAGCTCAGACTTCTAACTAAGTGATTTCTCCCTATAATCCACCCATACAGTAACCTAATGAGATTAACACTGTGGGTATGTCAGCTCAGGCCTGCGCATGATTTATGGTTTTATATCCGATCCTCCTCTAATTAGTCACATCAGCAGCTGCAGTGCATGTGACACGCACACAGAATCACACACACACACACACACACACACACACACACACACACACACACACACACACACACACACACACACTCATCACACCTAACAGGGAAGTCCAAGAGGTACCAGGCTATTTGGAAATTCGACAGATTTGCAAACACATTAATTAAAAATAAGGTGGGAAAAAAAAAGCTTCCTGAGAGGACGACAAACAATTTAACAGTTCCACACATGACACAGTTATATTGTCAGAGATGGGCCATTTTCAAAATAACAAGCACAAAATTCTTCTGGCCTTGAGCGCACAGAAATGAGGTTAGCTTTAATTTGAAATTGGGTTGAAGCAGTATCATGGCAAGCATGTTTGATCGCGCCTTTGAAATGGGATTATCAAACCCATTCAGATGGGCATTCCTCAGGCAGCACAGTTAGAAGTCTAACTCCTCATTTTTAAAGAGCCATCAATAGCTTTGAGAACTTTCTTGAAGTTTTAAACTCTTTTTTTTTCCATTTAAATGATTCACACTTGCACACGCTTGCACTAATAAAGATGGCTATATATATATATGTCAATGCCAATCACCAACCTCCCAGCAGGGCTGCTGTCTCCACTCCAGCACACTTCAGTTTTAGCCCGAGGGACGGGGGGATGCAGCATCTCAGCAGCCAGCGGGTCCGCGTCCACTTCCTCCCGACCGACCCACTCCCCCACCACCCGAGGGCGCAGCACTGAGTTATAGCCTCCCAAGTTCTAAAAGAGCAATACAGTAATGATAAGAGGCAAAACAACAGACTGACGCACAGCACACAGAGACAAAGAGGGAGATTCAAATGAAAAAAAACAGGAGGGAGCAAGTGGAGTCAGAGCTGCTATAAAACCTTTACACTATGCACTAAAAAAATGCATTTTTAAAAAGCAGCGCAGTTCTGTCTGAGATCCGTCTCCTTACAGCTCTGCTCCCAAAGCCGGCCGGCACACATTTATAACCCTGCTCAAAACAAAAAGCAAAGATACGTCTGCTTGTCTTTGGCTAAACCCAGCATCGAATCGAATGCTATTGTCTCTGCATGATCAGAGCAGGTGTTTAGTATTCATTCCCTGCCCCGTCCCGCAGAAAAGAAGGAAAATCTCTGGGCTGAGAGCCAAGGACGTTGGACATGTACTGCTGCACTGAGCAAAAAAGTGAAGTCCCTGTCAAAACATATGCTGCGTCTCTCATCCAGGCCCATCATTTCCAAATCGCTCTGTGCATCTCCAGCCTGGGCAGCCACGGAACTATTGTGTTGGGAGAGAATTGGTGCCAGGCGAGTACAAAAAGACGGAGCTCAGACAATAAAAAAACTTTTGCACGTAAGATGCACAGAAGCAGCGAGGGAGCGGGAGATGGAGGACATGCTTACTGAAGTATCACTCTCGCATATCACTCCCATGAGACAGCACTTCATCATCAGAAAAAGAGCTGTGCTGCTCTGTCGACCGAGTGGAAGTTATGAAACATGGCTTTCATTTGATGCTGCGGAGTGATGAGTGACAGAGCTCTACTTCCACGTGACTGTGTGTGTAGATGAGCTTAATAAAGACTCTTGTTAGTGTCTACCTGATCGAGCTCATCAGAGATGGCGATGCCTGCAGAGAGAAGAAAACGGTTTAAAGCACAAAGAAGCATCTAATACAGTTGAAATCCTGGCTTAACTGCTTCTGAGCTTAGCGGCGGGCTTGTAAGATTAGCCGCTCAATCCGACTTCCTCTCGGGATTTACAGTGACATTTACAGAAAGGTCTACACTTTTACTTCTGCATGTTAAGACGTTTCGAACGCAGCTCGCGCTTCGTGCACTGCAGCCACTCACTGCGCGACAGGCTCTCCAGGGCCTTGCCCAGCTTCTTGCTCTCCTGCAGAATGTGGTTGAGTTCGTCAAAGTCCCGGCTCTCCCTCCAGTCCCAGGACGGGTACTCGATGGACCGCGGCACTGGAGACATCAAGAAACACAAACAACACAATTTTCATCAATTTTCCACAGATACAGATTGTTTGAATTCTCTGTAAACAATCCTGACCAAACACTCTAAAAAGAAGAACGCAGAAAAACAACAGTCGTGTGATTTGATCTGTAAAAGCCACAGCTTGTCCAAACAGGACTTTACTGCAGGATGGAGTGGAAACACTAGAGCAGCGGAAGAGTCAACACGTCTCTTTCAGAAGCAAAGAGCTCATTGGACGGAGGCCAGGGGATAGTGTCTGTCAGTCTCTTTGATTAACATTGAAAATAAGTCAAACAGGAGCAGGAAATGACCCACATACTGTACTGACATCCTGCCCACGTCCTCTAGCAGCAGCCTCAATATGATGCTTAATTCATGGTGGATTCAGACATTATTTATAAAAAGAAAGAGCAGCATTCTCTTATTGGAGAGGGATTACTTGTAGTTCATCCATATCTAACGTTCTTATGCTCGAACACAGCTGAATTTGAATCAACATGAAAAAAAACAGTGGGTTATGACGGGATGCCAAACAAATGAACTGGTTGTCTACTAGCCGCTGCCTCAACAGACATGTTAACTAGAACATAATGCAAAGGACATTAGAATACATTTGCATGCATGTTTGACTGAAACCCATACGTGATGACAGGTGTAGAGAGGAAGCGTCACCCTCTTGTTTTCACGCACGCACCAAAAAAATAAACTTGAATATTTGACATCATTGCTGCTACAATGCTGCCATCCTCTACTCTTGTTTACCCTGAATAAGCTGCTTGGCATTGTAACAAGCATAAACACAGAGCAAATGTCTCTGCCAAATGCAGACTGAGGGTGGAAAAAAAAAATCCTTCATTACTTCTGGCAAAGCGTGGCTGTCTGTCCTCTCCCTGCTCTGTTGTGTGTGTTGTGCTGCTGCAGAGGGCTGTGCAGGATCTTAATAGCCTAGATTAAGGGTTAAGAATTCATTTCCCACTGGGGCCGCCCATTAAAGCATCAGTCAAGTAGGAGTGAGGCACAAAGCCCGGTAACTGTACACAGAAAGGAAAGAAAAGATCAAGCACATCAAGGGGAACCTCTGTGTATATATGACAACTTGTGTGTTGTTCTTGCTGCATTGTACAATAATGATGAGCGGCAGTTCTTTTGATTTCAATTTTTCATGAGCCCTGCACACCAAAATACCTATGCATGTATTTTTAATGTGATTTGACTTTAAACGTAGCTTTGAAGGCTTCTTACTGTGAAGAGGTTACGCTCATAACTAAGCACACCTCGATGTGCTGAGTGTTGCTTACTTTATCCCGACTCTCACTTGTTTTCCTTGACTGACTTCATGCACTCGCCCCGGCTGCCTTTTCTTCTTGATTGCGAGAAATGCTCCGACCGCAGCCTGAAATAGACTTGGTCTGGCAGTGACAGAACCCGGTGTTAAATTATTGAAGCGGTCTATGGCTCTGCTTGCTCCTCATCTGACCTAGCCTCATTGTCTCGAGCATCATACTTCATTCGAAGATCATAGCTTCTGTAATTTATTGCAGAACTAAAAACAGTAACTGTTAGAAAAAAATGTCTCATCTGCATCCATTTTGCATTAATGCAAGAACTTTGTGGACGATTCATCTTCAGAGTGTGTAACAGTGTAAAAAGTGGCTCTCTATAATGAACTCGTCTGCAGGGCTCTGGGAGGCTGGAAGGAGGACGTTGGACTATACACTGTGACTAACTTTAATTAGATATAATTATATCAAATTAAAAATGGAGATTAAAGTCAATGGAGTGTGTAATTGGGATACAACTGATACAACAGGTATCAAAACTGTGCAGCTTCATATTCTTAAGTGGACTCTGTGTGTGTGTGTGTGTGTGTGTGTGTATCTGTACTTGCTACATAGTCAGGACTGACAGGACAGGAGAAACATAGTGAGGACATTTTGGTCAGTTCTCACAACTTCAATGTTTATATGTTTGAATGTTAGGACTTAGTTTTAAGGGTTAGGTTAGTATTAGGTTATTGTTAGGTATTTAGTTGTAAGGTTAGAGTATGGGGTTTACATTATGTCCTTCAGGGTCCTCACAGGTATAGAAATATAACCCTAATTCAAAAAAGTTGGGACACTGTGTGCATAAATAAGATAGGATGTGATATTTTGAATTTGATGGCAGCAACATGTTTCAAACAAGTTGGGACAGGAGCAACCAAAGACTGTGAAAGTTGTGGACTGATCCAAAAACACCTGTTTGGATCATTCCACAAGTAAACAGGTTCATTGGTAACAGGTGATAGGATCATGATTGGGTATGAAAGGTTCATCCTGGAAAGACTCGTCGTCGTTCACAAGCGAGGATGGAGAGAGGTTCAACACTTTGTCAAACACATGATTGTATAAAGGAGATTACTATATGGGCTCAGGAACACTTGACACTTGACATTTTGTTTACAAATGATTGCATTCTGTGTGTGTGTGTGTGTGTGTGTGTGAATGTGCAATCAACATAATCAAGAACTGAGAAAGTAGTGAACAATGAAGAAACTTACATGACTTGGATTCTGGTGAGGGGGGAGAGATACTAGAAACAGCCAGGTCGCTCTTGGATTTTTTCGGTTTCTTTGGGTGGATTTGCCACGGCTTCTCATAGTTGCTGTACTCCCTTCGAGGGTTTTTGCTTTCTGTTTGGAGAGATAGTCACAATTTCAGCTTAGAATGTCCTGTTATGCAAATCCTAGAAAGAATCAATGCAGGCCAAGTGTACTTGTTGTCTTTGTCACAGACGCAGATTAATGCCTCTATATATTTTCACCATATAGTGTGTGTGCATTGTGGGGAGGAGTAAGTGCAAAGACAAATGGCTGGTCCTGCAGCCACGTGTACCGACCTGGGGAGCTCTGCGCCCACAGTGCTGCGGAGCCAGAGAGAGCTCTGTGCAGCTTGCCAGGGCTGTCTTGCTTGGTCTGCAGGTGATCAATGAGAAAAGGGATTGGATGGTCTGGAGTCTCAGTTATCAATTTGGTCATCAACTCCTACAGGAGCAGAGTAGAGCAGAGAGCAGTTAGATGAAAGTGGCACTAGAGAAAGAGTGAGAGAGTCTGGCCAGTGGAGCATATACCAAGCTGAGGTGGAGAAAGACTATCAATCCCTACAAGTGGCACAAGTCTTTGTTTTGTAGTGTTGTAGATTTCACTATCAAGGGAGCGTATGTGAGGAGAGAAGTGGCCAAAGTGACGGGATAATCCCCTTATCTTCTCTGTAGTGTCAGAAATGTGCTGCACCAAGTGTCGATATCCTAAAAAAAAAAAAAAGAAATGTCAAGACAAACAAGGCAACATCACATCCCCGAAGATGAGAGCACTTCCCTCCTGTGTCAATTAGCTGGTGGTAACAAACATGTCAGCAAGCTTCATCAAAAATCAGATCAGTCAGCCAAGACACAAGGACAAACAAGTAAACAAACGCTGCAGCCGGTGCATTTTTAATATGGTGTCAAAAAGAAAAAAAAAGAAACCATTCCCTGATGTTTAAAGAAATCCACTGAGAAGCATCTGACATATTGGGCCTGATAGAAGGACGACAAATGCAGAGACAAACAGAACAAGGGTGAGTTGTGAATAATCATGATCAATAATCACATTGCTTTTCTTACAAAAAATAGATTTTGATACTGATTGTTAAGCATTAATAATTTCACAGTCTGGTTATTAAGAGAGATGGAGTGTGCTGCACAGTGAGTAGATCAGACACTGAAGAGCAAAGGGGTTGTTAAAATGTACACAGGGCAGACTCACAAAGAGGACTGATGGGAAAAAGGAAGAAAGGCTGGTGCAGGAGGTGGAAAAGAAGGAAAGCACATAGGGGAGCTGCGGTAACAGGTGCTGAGGGTAAAGGCCACATCTTAGTCTGCACGCTAATTTAAAATCCATGAAACAGGCGATAGGAATTCAGCATCAAATGCGCCAATCACGTCAGGACTAATCACGTCCCATCTCTGTGCTTTGCCAAGGCACACATTCATAAAAGGAGGAACTTAACAGCACACTAGGTACAAATACAAATGCAACGTGAAATGTAATGCTTTTTTACCACAGAATGCCAAAAGCTTTTACTCCAGCTGTAGGGAATAACTGTCTGTCCGCAGCTGATGTGTGAGTGAAATGAGCATGTGAGTGTGTGTGTATGTGTGTGAGCGGCATGATACGGTCTGAGAATGAACTTGACTGGTGAAAGCCAGCCAGAGCAGCTGAGGCTGACTTCAGGACGACCACTGCAGAGAAGCAAAGAGAGTCATTAGTAGGACTGCAGCAAATTGGCACTTATGCATGGATGAAATGAGTGTGTGTGTGTGTGTGAGAGAGAGAGAGACAAGAAAAAACTGCATACGTGTTTTGTGGCACTGAACAGAATCATGTATCGTTATGTTTTGGTGGCTGGTGGACATACTCATGTATCTGCATATGTGTGTTGCGTGGGGAAGGGGAGGGCTACGGGGGGAGACAGCTTATGTGTGTGTTAGTCCCGGCTAGCCTTGGCTGCGCCGCGTGTGCTCGGAAAGCTAATCAGGTAATTGGTCAGGGGGACATTCCTGCCCGGCCTCGGCGTCTACAGCAGCTCTGACAGCAAACTGCATGTGAATGGGCAAACAGGGAGCGCGCTGAAATGTTTCTCTGCAGGTCTGAGGACTGGGAAAAAGCTGGCCGCCTCTGCCTGCGAGAGATAAAGTTGAAGTGATGTACAGGCTCTTCAGAAGAGAACAATGACGGTATTTGTGAGATGCAGCCGTGTGAGAGGGCGGTGGGAGAGAACACGCTGTACACTGAGAGGTCAGCAAAGCTTCCCTCGTCGCAACTGCAATAGATTTCTATGGCCTGGTTCGAACAATTATAAACCACTAACAATGCTAAGATGTAAAAGTTGTAATTACTGCTTAGTTGCTCCTGTGGGTAATTTAACTAACCTACCAACAGGAGGTCTATAAATGAAGGTTGTAATTTGGGAGCTTATACAGGAAGCCAAACTAGCAGAACACTGTTGAGTACCACAGGGTTTCTGAGCCTTAATAGTTTTCTGTGGGGGTAAAGGGAAAGGGTGTGCACTTCTTTTTATGGACGGCTGCAGAGTGGTGATTTTCATGATTGTGTTTCCCAGTGGAATCCGCACCCACAGATGTACAGACAGAGCAACGCAGGCATGAGTTGGATGCACGAGGCGAACTGTGGCAGATGGACAGATAGTGCAGATTCCGTGTAGACGTGTGTGTGTGTGTGTGTACCTCTGCATTCTACCCACGTCCGTACAGTGAAACGCTCGTGTGCCAACATATATTGATTGCACGTCCTGTGGACTGTTTTGCATCCAGTATGACACGAGCTGCTGAATGAGCTAATGCACCCTTGTACCTTCGTGTCCTTCACCATCTCCCATAACATCATAAAAAGGCAAAGAGACATACTGTAAGCAACAGTATCAGCATACAGCATACACTACATAAGTCACATATATACAGCAGAGCAAGGTAACCGAATCTGACACTTTCACTTTCTATGGTAATGAGGCGCTTTAAATAACATGAGTCCTGTTTCATAAGCCCATGCTGTTTGACTCATAATCATATTTTCTTTGACAGGAACCATAGTAAGATGTAGGCTCATATTTGGGTCAACATTTCTATATAAAAGTAGAATTTAATGCTGTTTGGCTTGGAGTGACTTGCATCAGCAAAAAGCAGCATCCAAAGCATATGTCGGTAGGTGTGTGTGTGAGAGAGATAAAGAGAGGCAGAGAGTTCGAGCGCCAGTGTGCTATAAGAGCGCCAACAGGTGGCGTCAGCAGCTGAGACACACGGGGCCATATCTGTGCAGATCTGTTGTCGGGGGCCAGATATCTCTGCGCCCCCCCAGGCAGTTTGGTTTGGTGGTGGTAATTGACAAGCTGTCAGCCAGCCAAGAGACACCCGTGTCCTTGGAAGCTCTCAAGGACCCCCCCCCCCCAAACCCACCCTGGGGACAATGACGATCATGATAGTCTCACTGATGCTCCCTGTAACTTAAGCAAACTCCCGAAAATTGAAAGTGGGAATGGAGTTGAGAAATAGGAGAGGAAGGCAAATGGGGAAAGTTCTGAAGGTCACATGAGAGAGAGGACGGTAACAGGGTGGTGATCTGGCTGCTCAAGTGTCCTTATGAGGTGCTTCTCTACTCTACTACTCTACTAAGAAGACAAAAAAAACCCCCACATTTCTCTCGTGGGAATCAAAGGCTGTACTGAAAAGAAAAGCGTGCGAATATAGTAAAGAAGAAATGGACTGAAAAAAATGATATTAACAGAGTTGACGTGGCTACATAAGCTTCGTGATTTAAGTAACTTGGCCTCAGCTTTGCTCTTTCTCGTCGGCCTGCGAGTGGTTGAATTTCCACCCCAGCTGCTGCAGACTCCTGGTGGACTGTTTGAGCTATGGATGTCTGGATCTGAGGAGACACTGAGTGTGCACGAGCCGGCTTTTTATGATGTGTGCGTTCCTGGGAGGCAGTGTATCCATTGCGATCTACTGAACGAGATGACTATGTCCATATACTGTATTCATGAGGATAGACAGGAATATTGCAGCGATATACTGTAAGCATTTATAATTCATTTGGCCTCACTGTTACCTGCACCATACTCTGAACTAAAAAAAACCCCTATAAGCTGTGGCTCTGATCGCCTATAAAACCTGACATCTTTTCTTCTGACTTGTCCTTGTATAGAAAAAAAAATTAAATGCAGCAACAGCTCTTCCAGGACTCCCAAGAGGCTTCCCTGTACTCGAGCCACCAACTACCATCGATTTACCTGCTGCTTGTCAATGAAATGTGGAAATACAAAGGGGTATTTAAGGTGATGTCTTTGCATCTGTCTAATGCACAGAAAGGGGTCGTTATTGAAAAGACAAAAAGAAAGAGAAGGATGTGATGAGAGAGAGCGAGATGCCACTGGAAGGGATCCAGACCTTGACTAAGCAGGCAGACAGGAGCAGAAGAGATCATGCGGAAGAGGAGACTGTGGGAGAGGCAATGTCACCTGACCAGGCTGGCACTACCAGATAATACTCATCAGAAGAGATGCTTTTATCTGCCCCACTGATACACACAAGAAATAAATGCCTTCACTCGCCCCTCGCTCCACCCGCAGCACTGCCTCCACTCCATTTTCATTACCATACCCATGTTCCGCAGCAGCAGAAATATGGCTTGTTTTCGAGCATGAGTAATGGACAACTGGCTCACTATTAGTCAGTCAGCTAATCAGTCGACAGAAAATGTATCAACCACAATGTGGAAAAATGCGGAAATGCCAAATATATATCTTAAAATCATCACTAAATGTGAATATTCACAAATGTTTTTCTCCTTTAAAACCATTAAAAATAGTCGCGTCCTGGATTATTGACTGCTCTAAACAAGTCATTTCTTAAATGCATTTCTCAAGAAATCTTTGTAATTCTTTTCTCTCACGCTTTAACTTTAGTCCTCCGAAGTTGAATTTCTGTTCTTCTGTCACTTCTGCTTCCCTGCTTTCACATATCTGACCAATGATCCTTCGAGTCGAACCGCTGTGCTTTAAATATCACTGCAATCTTTCCCATCACCACCGTGACCTTCAGGATCTTCCAGGAGATTCAGCTGAGATGTTTCCATCATTCACCTGCAGGCTGTACTCCACCACCAACAGAGCTGCCTGGAATACACAGGATCCTGTTCTACCTGTCCATGGCAGCAGCCATCTTTCCTCACCTCAAGATATATTGTTACACACATTTCTTTTCTATTTTCTTACATTGCATAGACAAATTTACTATTAAACTGAGAGCACAGCTTTATAAACTATAAGCTATAGCTCAGCTGGTTTGATCAGGACGGCGGTGAATTATGAAGTGCTGCATATTTAATAGACTTTTTAGGGCATTAAAAAAGGAAGAATTAAACTTACATATTACACTACAGGGAGAGTAGCAATTAATTGATTTAGGCACCACTGCAAAAGTCAAGCTATATAAAAACTAGTTATTTAAGGATGGGTTCACATTTCAAGTAAAACATACTACTATTCATATGTGCACATGGAGAATATTACTGGACACTGTAATTGTCTCTGGCTGCTATTTTAAAAGAAGAGATGTCGGGAGAAATCTGTGCTCCTTATGTTTAAAACTGCAAGGAAACGCCATCCCGGAAAATCATCAAAACATCAAAAGGACTCTCTTCGGAAGATTGATGCTTGATTTGTTTGACTCAGACTTATGAAGTACAGCTGAAGTTTAGAAAGAATGAGGAGTGTGGATTTCGTTCCATCACTTACACTGAAAGTCACAAACAAAAAGCTATTTCAAAGTACATATGGGCATGTGAGGAAAAATATACAGTAAGTACACATGTGCATCGACACATATTAACCCCTCTTTGCACACAGTCATTAGTCACCAGCTGAACAAATACAGGCTGACTGTGAAGGCTGTGTGTATCAGATGATCAGCTATCCCACACCACCAGCATGACTATCAATTACACACAGCAGTCAGCCATCAGCCTCCTCAGGCCGTAAGTGGACATGATAACTTTATTAGCATGCACCGCAGCCACTGCACGCTCTCCCTTTCTCTTTCGGCTTCCCGTACACACTCCCTGACCCGGCTTCACGCTGCACGCTCTAAATCTTCCTCATATTGGACTTCACTCATCGTCTCACTGCCTGATCTCACAGATATCCTTCGCCTGTACTCCCCCTGGACCAACCTGGCCCGGGGCTGCCCGTTCAGCTGCCTGTCTCGTAGTAATTACTCTAACTGTGCCTGAAGGGGAAGTTGTATTAACCCGTTCACGACCACACGTCTGTCATATCCAGTCATCAAGTTTTTGATGAGACCATCAGCGACCTCCAAACACAAAGCGGTGTCGAGAAAATGAAAACCAACGACCGTGGCCGTGTTTTGTCTGCTGCATTATGTCTTCAGAGCTGAATCAATCACAAGCTGGTTCCCTCCTCTGAATTTTGATGCCGTTGATTTCTTAATATGAATTCTGACGCCTTCCCTCATCCCCCCCGAGATGACAAAAGTGAACCCGCCTCGTTTCCACTTTAACAAACCGCCACAGGAAATTGCAAATCATTTTACTCGAAATTGATTGTGTTGACTTTTTGCACGCCGTCACATTTTTAAATAGGGTTTTAAAATTAAGATCAGAGCGAGCATCTCTGTGTTCGGATGTAAATATATGCTGTTATAACCCAGCAGCACACAAACAGATGATAAACTCAGCATGAGAACAAAGCATATTTTTGATGAATGGACTTAATTATGCTTAGTCATGATACAGTGTAAGCTGATGAACCTGCCTTCATCCCAGAGCTCTCTCACTGTATATCAATATCAAATCTATAATAACTGAACTCACATTGCAGATCTTTTGCTTTGAGGAGTGTAGTGAAATGAAATAATAAACATAAATGAAACAACCCACAACTACGATGAAATTACTGGGTTATTATTACCAGATGTGTGGGAGGTAGGCCAACGACAAAGCAGCCCTGTCTGACAGAAATGTTTCCAGGTGTGTTTGTAGATATAGTAAGACCTCTGATGGATCCTTTCTGATGTATAAGTGAACCTCCCTCCTTGTGCTAAATTGTCTGTGTGTGTGTGTTTCTGTTTATGCCTCTCAAAGGTCAAGAATAACAAAAGATTTCAAAGCCAGATGCTGACGATTTGTGACACATTTTTCTTCCCTTTTTTTCTACAGCTGTGCAGGAATTACATTGAATGCAAGTCAGCTGTAGTCAAATTCTCATATAAATCATATAATCAATCGATTGATACGGCAAATCAAATGAAAAAAATAGAAAAACAAGTGACATGCACACGGAGATAACAGGATTTCAGAGAGATGGAAAGACAGAGCGTGCAGCTACTACAGTAGGTGAAAACAGCCTAAACCCAATCACACCACGTCCAATAAATTACCTCCTCTGGGAGTGGATCAATAGGTCAGGCACTGTGTGTGTGTGTGTGTCTCCATGTCCTGCCTGACCCCTTCACTGTACAGCAGTTTAGAAACAGGACACAGCTGAGCAGGTTGGAGTGGATTTTTCTTGGGGAATCTATAGAGTGAAGCAAATTCATGCAACTTTACTATAAGTAGCAACACTAATAGTAAGAGCAGAGATGCTTACTGATTTAAATTCCTACACTTAAACTCAAGGCACTGCTTGAAACTGACTGCAGATTCAATACCAGCTCTTTTTTCTTTTACTTTATCGATTTAAAATCTGTAATTCTCACTGAGCAGAACTAATTGGGATCATTGTTCTGTGTGAATAGAAATGCGAGGCCATAACTACACATCAGTTCTTAGCGATAAAAAAGAATCCTTGTGAAATATGAAATAAGAAAAGCATGGGGTGATTATTAAATAGAGAGCATGTATTTTACATTCTTATGCACCAATAAAACCACTAACAATAAAAAGGTGAAATGTAATCAGATCCAATACCATTTCAGTTTTTCACCCATCACTACTTCAATCATCAAGTAATCATAACAACTTCTAAGCTGAGGCCAATACTCAGTTATCAAGAGATATAATCAGACCTATATTCAAGCTATCAAAGTCCTAAAAGAAAAAAAGTCAGATTTTGCCATGACACCAATTCTTTTACAGAACCGTGTTACAATTCAACACTTGACTGTTTCTCCAACTCCAGCTCAATCAGATGACATTTGTATTTGGTCTAGACTCCACGTACATGATCCATCAAGTCACTGTTCCAATAGAACAATTATCTGGGCTGAGATTTGATTGACTGATCATAGCAGGGGGGGGGGGACACAAGAGCAGGTTTTACCCTGTCTGTCTTTTTACCTGCTTGATCCTGTTACACCACTTTAAATGCCAGAAGCCTCGAGATAGAGCCGACAGATCCTATGGAAAACAAGTAAGGAGGCCTTTTATTTTTTTCTATGTTGCAGTAAGGAACTCACATATGTACAACGCAAAAAATGCGAAAGGTCAAACTGCACGGAAACTGTGAACTGTGAAGTGATTGGACAAGTGTAGGTGTTCGCAAAGAATATCAATTTACTGGAATGGGAAAGTGGCTGACAACAATCTGGAGAGCAATTACTTTCAATTATTATGAAAGGGCTGCTTCACTTTTTGGAGAATAGTCCGTCGGTGTTGACTCAGCTTGCTATCTCTGCAAAGCAACCATTTCATTAGCGAGGGGGGGAAAAAATCAATTCTATGGCAAATCATAAGCTGTGTCTCATCAGAGTGAGTAAATGAACCCCCGCTCGCCGTTACACAGGCTGTTTAATACTGCAGCTGTGTGCCGGGGGGTGTGTGTGTGTGGAGGAAGTCATGGAGCTTTGCAGATGAGAAATAAAGATAAAGAAGTGTTTAAACAACTTGAAGTGAGGAACCCATGGAGTTCACTTGGCAATTAAACGTACATATGTTAGATACTACAGGCTCTTCAAATGATTTACTGTATCTAAGCAGAGCTTGTCCAAAAACAACAGCCTATTAAATTCATAATACTGGCAAAGATTACCTTTTCATGCCGATGTGGAAATCAACCAGATCAGCTGGAGATAATCCATTTATCATCTCTGTCTCAGTGTTACTGTAATACATTCAGTCCAATCACTATTATTCTTCAATTATGGAAGTTATTGATTCACTTTCAGCTCAAAATCATGAATTTGCCTTAAAGGCCTTTACAATATGTATAAGATACAAATTGTCCCAATGTTGCTGTGTTGTATAATGGGTAATAAAAAGTGCTTATATTCCTACATTGTGCCCTTGTATTTGGAAGTCTTGTGTGGCTTTAACAGACACATTCATCCACCGAGTGTTGGCAATCAAACTTCCAGCGAGTTCCTTTTCGGTTTAAGCAGCGTAGCAGAACAGCTGTATTATTACTTCTGCTGCAGCAATTCTCTACATCTGATCAGAAAGTAAATTACAAAGAGAATTCCAGTCCCTCTCCTGGATTCTTTCTTCACATCTGAATGCACATGGATGGGTCTTCTCTGGGACAACAAGGGGTTTGTGCAAGGCAGCAGCTCCGTCGTTTTCTCACGAGTAGAGTGGAGGACCCAGGACGGTTTTCACACGTTAACACCTAGCTACACCTCTTTCCCCTCTCTACACAATGCAGCCTCACAATACACCATTCACAGTCTAAATAACTCGATGATCCACGTCCTTGTGGGTCGAAATAAAATCTCGACTCGGCATCTTAGGGACACACTTCAGGATGCAACACACAAGCATGTTCAATCTTTACTCTATGAGCTTATTGATCTTCAGAACAAAGCTTTTGATTTCTCTTTTTTTTGTTGTTCTCAATGAGCAGCACCTTTAAAGCACTTTGCTATAATCATCAATTGTCACATAAAGGACACACAATTTTGAACGTGCACAGAGAAAAAAAAACGGGAGAGCCGAGGCGGAGAACAGAGGGGGAGACAGGTGGAGGAGGAAGATGGAGGGAGGAAAAACAAACAGAGAGAGAGCACACAGAGGACTATCATTGTGCTGTTGAGCCTCATTGACTGCTGTGGCCTCACACACACACACACACAAGATTTCTTCTCTTCTTCTTCTTCTTCGCTGGTTAAATGCTACTGTAGGTCTCTGTCCACGGTGCTGAAACAAGCTTCACTGCTCTGTTTAACATGCAGCCTGTGTGTGTGTGTGTGTGTGTGTGTGAGCAGCACAGAACTGTAATGTCAGCACTTTTCTGTAAAACATCATGTGCATGTGAATATTACATACACACAGTGCACATCACCCCCCTGTACCCCCTACCCCTCCTCCACCAGCTTGCATTTCATGGTGGGAACAGTTGTCAGCCTTGTTTCTCTGACTGACTCTGGGATGTGCTGCGTCTCAGGCAGAAGCCGGTGGAGCTGGACAGTTTGCTCTGCCTTCGCTCTGACTGTGTCTCACACCTGTGCCGTCCTGCTCTCAGCGAGAAATCCAAGAGCAAACAAAGGGATGAAGTCATGCTTCTCCCCTGGGTTGCTTAGACGCCACGCTGAGAGTACAGCACACAGATGCCCTGACTGACAAACAGGCAGAGAGGCAGGTAGTCTGTCAGGCTGCGTCCTCTGTGGCAGCAGCACAGGAGGGACGAGCCTGCTGTGCAGAAATGAATCACAACTGAGTGACCATAAGTTCAGCAAACTGACAAGGCAGCATCATCTTTTCAATGCATGAAATATGAAGGTAATGTTTCTTCATGTGCTCCTGTGCTGCACAAGTGCAATGAAAATAAATGGATTTTTTAATTTGAGCAGCTTTAACATTAATACGTGTGCATGAGGTTTGAAGAGTAATAGTCCAGCTCCTCTCTTACTCCAGTGTGTCTGCTCTCATTGCAGCATCTCAACTACACATGAAAGCGGATTGAAGATGCAAAGAACTTCAGAGTTGCATTTTTTTTTTTTTTTTTTTTTTGCGCACTAACCTCAAACAAGGGTCCGATTTTATTCCTCTCCAGATACGACTGAATCCTGGACTGTTGTGGAGACGCCATGGAGAAAAGTGTTGTGCCTCGCAGGAGCTCTCAGATCGGGGATGAAATCATGAGGTGAGCCGGTGTCATTCGTCCTTCAAGGAGGCGGCTCGAAGCTGCAGAAATGTCACCGCGGCGCGTTTGCGGAGGAGCCGAGGTTCGTCGGCTGGAGGCTGGAGGTGTCAGGCGCGCGGCAGGCGGCTCTGAGCCCAGCTCATGGTGCAGGACTCAGCCCGGGACCATCCCCACTTTGTCGCCTCACTGACTCTCCGGAGGCAGCTGGAGCCGAGAGAAGCCAATGGCACAGCAGCTCCGTGGCAGAGATCACAAATCTTGCGCTCACTGGCTGCGAGCCGCCTCTGCTGCCACTCCCCATTTGTGCGCATCCACCTGGAGTCGGAGCGCAAAGTCCGCACTGATGAACTGCGCAAAAGCACGTGCGCAGATAAGAGATGGACGCAGATGCAACGAGTGCTGCTGATTGGAAGTTCAACAAGTATTTTTTTTAAAATCTATAATCAATTTTTGTGCCAATGAAACACACAAACAAAAACAGGCTTCAAAATTTTAGTGTTTTTTAAAATAAGAAACCAAAGTGAATTAGTGGAATCAGTTTTAATATATTTTTCCATGACAGCATTTTAGTGATTCAAAGAAAATCTGCAGCAATCTTTCCACACCACATGGATGAAACACACATAAAATATATAGAAAACACTATACTTGAGCTTATTGATGCAGTTTATTACCACTTGTTTGCATAGTAGTGAGCTAAACATCCATCTACAATGATACATCCAATAATAAGTAACAGAGAGAGAGAGAGACATTTTAATCCTGAGTACTGTCAATATAAAAGAATATATCTCATAGCTCTACTTCCAAAAATCAATTATGTGTTAATACTGATAAACAGATTTTCATATGCATGCATGGAACAGACAATGGGAATCAAGGGCTCTTTTAGCACTTTCGCACACTACATATGTGTATTTACAAGCAAAGAAACATCACGAGGAGCGTTACAAAAACACACATTCATATGGTTATCCAACGCTGAGAGAACTCGATAAAGCGAGAGAAGCCAGAGTGGAAGACAAGCAGACAAATTATTGGCTAATTGGAACACAGTGAAAAGCCAAATTTCATCCACTATCCTTTTAATCAATGTTATCTTGCTTATTTCATATGCAAATTAAACTAATAACATGAAATGCAAATGTCCCTCATGAAATCAAGGATGATTTTCATCCCTTAATATGCAGACAGTGAACTGATGGGACTCATTCCATTTCATTGGACTAATTTAGCTGCATTCTCAGGGTATAAATCTTTTCTTTTCTCGCTCTCAATCATTGTCTTGTCAGATGCATTATATGGACAAAAAACCCTCAAAATATGTATAAAGTACAACAGTGAAAAATATAAAGTATTAAAAATACTATTTACGTTTTTTTAAAATTCTATTTACACTTTAAGCAGCTACTCTGGACCCAATAACTGTCTTTAATTAGCTTGATCTTTCATGAGTGGTGGGAGGACTTTATAGGAAAGAACATGAGACTCCAAGCTCCTCAATCAGCATCTTCTTCAATGCAATGCATTATGGGTCACCATCCGGGGGTGGAGGCTGGCACAGCTTGTACAACCTGATCAGAGGAACACATGCAAAATGACATTTAATTACATCCTGGGACATACAGTAGCACAGTGAACACAAGGTAATGATCTGCAGCTGATCTGGTGAGAAATGTCTCTTCCCTGTTTAGTGCAAAAGGAAATGTAACCAGAGATTTAGCTGCAGTCTCAGGAAGAAAAGTGTCAGCACTGGAAAAATAATTACACTCAGCAGCACACATCCAGTCAAACAACATTCACTGTTTAAACAGTGAAAAAAAAAAGACTTCAGAGTTCATCTTTTACCTTCACCGGTGTTGTTGGTACAAAAAATCTGTAGATACTACAGCTTGGTAACATTTTAAAAATATGACTATGAATTATGCAACAGTTGCAGTTGTTTGCATTTGCAAGAGAATAGAAACACTGCATACTGGTTGACTGCCTTCTTTTTTTACCATAAGCATTATGAAGTCCATAAAAAGTCTATATCTATCAGTGCTCTCCTCACAGTCAAGCTTTATATGAGCTGTCCTGCTGCCTTAATGAACAGAAAAGACTGCTTTAACAACACATTTATTTTGAATTATTCATAATAGATCAGTGTTTTGTTTAATCTCAGTGCAATTTCCTCCAATATCAGCTGCACTTCTTGCATCCTTAAACGGCACTGCTGCCTTCTGCAGTTTAAATAATCGATTGCACCATTCACATCTTTTGGCCGTCGTGAGACTGACTCGGCACCACACGGCTGCAGGCTAAACTCACGCTAAAATCTCACTGTCCCTTTCATCTGCAGATCAGTGAATAAGCAGCATGTCTCATGATCCGCACGGCACACTTACATATTCTGCAGCAGTCACTCACACTGCAACAATTATGACATAAACCTACTGAGAGTGCAGCAATTTTGCTCTCCGACCACAATGTCTCAACACTAATCATCCCGCTACTTAATTGTATTTGTCAATTTCACTAAAAGGTTCAAAAGGGCTGCCTGTCACACAAAAGCCTATATGTCACAGCCAAATGGCTGAGGCAGTCCTCGTCCTCATCTTGGGGCCACTGAGTGCAGGGAGCTCCCCTCTAATGGAACCATTTGGCCCCAGTCCTGCACAAAAAGCACATACACAGACCTACAGGGCTGAGCAAATACATGCACACTGGAAAAAGCTGGATGACACTAACGACACAGACATGGAAGTTAAAGGAGCATGTATTTATACAGCTGATCATTTGCAAAGCTATGCAAGATTTTTGACTGACTTCATACGTTATCATACTTAGACCACTTTATTTATTTATCTTTTAGCTTCCTTATTTTGGGGGTCTAATTTATACAAGTTAGAGCAGCGACTGTTTTAAAAAAAAAAACCTTGATGGTGCGTTCAAGTAAGATCCAACATCCTGGATTCAAGAGTCAGTACAAGCTACTGTAAGTGGTGGAAAGACACACAATAAAAAATAAGTAGGAGTGATCCATCTTATCTCTTTCTCCCAAAAATTAGCCACGTCCATTACAGAAGCAGTCCTATCACAGACAATCTACACAATCTCAATTAGTTTGTGCTTTAATAGCAGACACATTTTTAATTCACAGATTCCTTGACAGCACCAAGAAGGCAGATAATTCAAAGCTGTCCCTTCTTCCAACTATGATGTGACAACATAACTTTCAAGAAAAATAAAAGCAATTTAATGCTAACTGAGGCATCACATATCTATCTCTCTAAGTTTTTCAATTTCACTGCCCAAGTGACATTAATGGAAACAAATGGCTGCCTGGAAGGAGGGCGATCAATCAAAAACTATTCTTTAAAAAATGGCCAGCAGTAATGTACGTGATTTGTGGTTAATGGGCTATAAGATGCAAAGCTTGTTAAGACCCTCCAATTTACGACGCTGACGTCGCCCCACATAAACAGGATGCGGCTGCGGTTTTACCTCGGGACTGATGATGGCGTGCGATCCCTCACTCCCAGGTTCTTGGCAGAATTCTGAACTCTTGCTCCCTGAGAGACAAACACACATCAAGAATTCATGACTTAACGGATCAGGTTGAAATGCAACAGCCGTAAAATAGGAGCTAAGAATAACACGGCAGAGACAGGAGCTTAAACAAAACTTCAGAAACACAAAAAGCAATGTTTTAAAAGTCCGCTGGGCTCGCAGATGAGCTACGACCGGGAGCCATCTTGGCCTGAATACATCTCTTGTGATGGTTTTTGTTTAATGACAAGTTTCCCCCAAGTGAGATTACTTCCTGTCAGGCCATGAATGACTGGCGGTCACCTGTGAGAGGAAAGAAATAAATTCTAGTCTAAACAGCTTCTACAAATGTTGTGAGTTGTAGTAGATATGATATGTTGGATGTTAAGACTCTAAAATTTAAACTACAGCTGTGCATCATTGATATCTGTCTTGTTCTAACTATGTTTGCAAAAGAGCACATGCAGAATAGTCTTTGCAAGAAAATTAAAGTAAGTAGTAAGGCATTTGGAAGATGAATGGTTCCTGTGTGTGTGAGTTGCAGAATTTGATTGCTAATGTCCCCATAGTTTGCTGGCTGTGCGCAGAGTCGGCAGATCCACGACTGCAAGGGGGTGGGGGGGGGCAGGAAGCAACTCAGCCTCTCAATTTAGAGACACCTGCACTCACAAATACACTCTGTCCCTCTGTGACGCACACACACACAAGCAAAAAACACACAATCGAATCACTGCTCAAAGAGGAGACGCTGATGACCTCGGAGAGAGAAGGGAGCGACCGGCCAAAAGTGCATTAGCTGACCTCTCGGTTACAACTGTGCCGTTCGCCATCTCACTGTCCGCCCCGAGTTACGTTCCGATAGCCGGATAGCATCAGCAATTATTCGATGCCTATCACAGCCATCCATTCTGATGCCTCCAGACAGAGATGCCCCCTAATGTCCCTAAAGGACAGGGCACCCGGAGAGGATCAGATGAGGGAGAGACAGCAAAACTCTTTATACACTTACTTCATTTACACAGTAAAAATCTTGAAAACAAAAATATCTGATGATGCCTAAAGTATTAGACTAAGAGTAAATAACCCAGTAAAAAATCTTTCTCGACACAGATTTGTGACTTTCAAAAACAAGGTAATGGAGTCAACAGCCATGCAAACAGTTCTGTGAGTTTGTACATAGGCACAGTGTCGCTTTGAGTAGGTACTGATTTTGTCGCACTGGACAAATTAATAATCTGACCTGGTGATGGCGCTGAAGGAAAAGTTAGAGGATCATCAATGTTATTTGTGGATGACATGTATGTCTGTAGCAAATTTCAAGGCAATCCATCCAATAATTCAATCAAAATGAAAATGAAAAAAATATATCAACCTCATGGTGACGCTACAGGAAATCTCTTAAAGATTCAGCCTCTGAGGACTATTACTGTCTGCACAAAATTTCACAGCAATCCATCCAACAACAGTCAATTCATCCAATGAAAAGTCTTGTCTAGTCTCGGCATCTATAGAGCAGTGACACTAGCTTGGATAAAAACACCCAGTGTCCATAGACTTAAAGATATAGAGGACAAAATAAGGCAAATATGCAAAGTGACAATGTGCAGCAGACTCCTGCTTGTTTATAATGGCCATGGATTAGTTCATGCCTTCAAAATGTTGCATCACTTAATAACTTAAACCTGCCACCTTCTTTCATAGATAGAGACACCTGCACCTGAAACTCAATATTCTGCCGACGCCTTAATGGCTGAAACATCAACGAGAGAGCGAAATAAATATCAGGGAGGACATTTTTATTCATCGTGTTGAATCTGGTTTATTCCATTTGATCTGTCTTGATCAGCCGTGCCAAGATTTCTCTGGATTTGCGAGTTGAAATACATATGGCATTTATAAAAACAGTTTTAATTTGTTCCTTCCATATGCTGAGGCAGGAGAAATAAAGTACAGAAGGATGATCCCATGAGGTTTCTTCTAAAGTTAGTTCAGATAGTTATATATACACTCGTCCTTTACAGTCAGATATTGGCAATTCATATGCAGACGTTTACAAATCAAGCTGTGATTGGATCCATTTTGCCATAAATCACTCATCCATCCTCATTTTGAATGATGTTGTCTGGGTTTGATGGATGGATCCTGCAGGGGCCCGATGTAGCCCAGATAACCTTTTTTTGTGAGTAAGCACGACTATTCAGGGAGGGAGAAGGGGCGTCGTCCAAACCCTGCGCGATATTCATATTCATCAGATTCATCAGCTGATGTCTGAGAGCAAGGACACACACACAGTCAGACAAAGCAGATTCCCCTCTGCTCTCTATCTGGACTGAACCATCTCCTCCCGGCGAAGTCTAGGTCGACGATGACGCAAGAAAACAGAACAGAGTATAATGACGGATGTAGGAAAATGACAAAATGGAAAAATAATGAAAAGTTCTGTCCTAGCAAGCAAAACAAGATATGTGAGCCGAAAGAGCAGATTTCCATACCTGCACCATTTCATATTCCATTAAAATATATCTCAAACCACACCCTCCACAAGATGGATTTCCCCCCCCCCAGCCACATACAGTAGTACTCAAGGTCACAATGCACAGAGTTGCATCCTCCTGGCTGGCAGCCCAGCTCTCGGCCCAGAGTGTAGAAATTAAATGCCTCTCCTCCCGCAGGATCTCAGCCTCTCGACTAACCTCTCCTCTCACTGCAAACAGAAAATAACCACCACTCACAGAACTTCTAATGAGACTGTGAGATATGGGCCAAGATCTGGTCATGGCTGGAGCCTTTCGCGGGGTGAAAATGTGTACGCACTCAGAAAAGTAATGGGAACTCCTTCCCCTGACCCCAAATAGACATGCCGACAAACAAACAGGCTCCAGACTCTCAGCCGATCTGCTCGCTTTCTCATTCCTTTTTTTTTAAACTCCCTCATTTGATTCATATTCTGGCTGCAGTGAATGCCTATCTGATAAGATTGAAATCAGATAGGGGTGAAACAGGAGAAGAGGCGAAAGAAATTAGAATATAGACAGGAGCAGAGCTAATGACTTTTTGCTTGTGACCAGCGGCAAACACTTCTTTCATCACCAAAAAAATTGATTTTTCTTATTGGCTGCCTTTTAAAGATTGCATTCTTAACGAAGTAATAATGCTCGAGAGAACTCAAACATTGACCACAGAAGCTAAAAGGACAACTACTCCTCTATTGGCACTGTTAAATCCATTGCTGATACTGTTTTGGCAGCAATGTTTGACTCTTCTTCTGTTCAGTTTTATGGCAGTTGGCATCCATGTGAGTTGTATAAACGCCACCTACTGGATTGCAACAGCTTGACAGTGGAAACTATTTACAGTGTCCACTCACAGTGATCATTCACGACATTGTCCAGACCCACTTGTCTAAGCTGGTGCAAACACTGCTCTCAGTGTAGCATTTAGATCTTCCGCAATTATGTCCACAACATTAAGCAGCGTCCAGCATCTTAATCCTCTGCAACTTCCCCTGTATTTCATCAGCACATTTTATAACCCTGGCAATAAATGTCAAAAATCATTTCATCATGCAGATATTCAGATCAGCTCTTTTTGCACTGCCACCATTTTCTCATTTCTCTCCATTCTCTCAGCAGCTTCAGAGTTTGACAAACCCCTTTTTCTGCTGATTCTATTCACCTTTATTTCCTTCATTCTTTTTGGGCACTTTGCTAACCCCGCATGGTGATTTCCCTCACACTGAGTCTAGTTGGAGTCAATGAAGCACACAGTTCGTCTAATGATTTTGGAGGCAGAAATTGCGCTTGTGAATTGAGGCACAAATTCACTCGAAGGGAGGAAGTGTCACTGGCGGGAGCATCAAAAGACTGTAATAACAAGAAGCTGAGGGAGCTGAAATGAAAAAAGGGGCTTTAGGCAAAGTAAGTAAATACACACCTGTTTCCTCATGACATCAGTGGCCTGCATGATGCAGCGAGGGGGCAGGCCGTGGTTTCGGGCCAGCAGGATGGCCTGCTCCAGTGTCACACTCAGGGTGCAGCTGTTGGTCAGAGAGGAGAAACATGAGGTCGAGCTCAAATGTACACTCTCGGCATATAGGCGAATCAGAATGCAGGATATTTCTCCCATTGATGCAGTTTTGAGAACACAGTTTTCTTATGCCGAACACATATTCACAGATGCGGTACTATCAAAGACAAACACATTGTGCATTTGACACAACAAAAACCCATCTACATCGACAAGAACACATCTTCTCTGACTCAACACTATTCTCATTCTCGACATGCTTTCATGGAAATACGGCAGCCTTTGCAACAGATGGAGATTGAAAGCGAGATCTGAGACTGAAACAAAAACATCAACAGAAGACAAAAGCATGCCAAAACTCAGACTTTGGGCTTCATCCAGACATGATGAATCTCTGGCAGAATTCAGCACGACTACATAAAATCTCCCCGTGCGTATTTCGCTCCCCTTGACACCTCGCCGCTGCCGTCACATTCCTCCTGCTTCACCTTCGCTCATCTCCTCGCTAATGAATCATTTCACATGCCGCTGAAATGTCACTCACGGCGGTGTCGGGAGAATAACAAACCGCCTGATCTTGGCTTTTAGGCCGAGCAGAAAAAGAGGAGTAAACACTGTGTCGGACTTTCAACACTGGGGGAGAGTTCTCGGTCTTCTCATCACCAGGATTGATACTTCTCGTTGCGGCCGAGAGAAAAGGGTCCAAGGACAAGTCAGCACGTCTCCTGTGGCAGAGGCAATGTACTCTCGCTGCCATGAGGGTGTGATGTGTGTAAAATGAGTGTTGACATGAGTCTCTGATTCATTAGTTGCAGCAAACTCTGGTCCTGGGCGCACACATACACAGACACACACACAGGCAGGCGACAGCATGTGGATAAATCCTCAGAGAGTCAGTGACACCTATCAAGGCTGCCGGTGACCTTTCTATGATAACAAGCTGTACTAGTATATCGATCCAAGGCTTTTTCACTGCAAATTGAACTGTCCAAAGTTCCAACACTGCCAGGCTCGCTTTCATTGACTAACATTGCCAAAGGGCTCTGATGTAATCTCAGCTGTTTGTTTTCTTCCTACTGTGGTCGGGTTTCACACTCACTGAGAACAAAACTTTAAAAAAAAAAAAAAAAGGTGTGCGTTGAGGGATTTATTGCTGCCAGAAGCCATTACTTTGACTCAAGCAGATCAAGATTTAAAAGTTCCCTCGAGTTCCAGTTGCATAACTTCATGGCAGCATAACATGACGCGATAAAAGTAATGAACTCAACGATCATCTCCACTACGTGCCTAAAGATATCCCAGCGGAGAACTGCAGAAGATGTCCTTTCGCAGGCCACCCTGGAATATTTTAAGCACCCATTTGGAGCTTCCCACACCGATAAAGGAGGGGGAAAAAAAGTCACCCACAGAGGATCTTTAAATATCTCTTCAGCTGGAATAGGATGAAGGAACTGTACAAAATCTGTGTGAGTGTGTGTGTTTGTGAGAGGCTGCGCGGTTTCCCTTTTCATTAGGGCTGGTGAGATAGTATGAGGTGATTTATACCCATCTGTTTCATGTTGTTCCAGCCCATATCCCATTTACACTCCTCCAGAGCCAAGTCCGTGCTGATAAATGAGAAGAAACAAGAGAGCGACGAACAAAAAGAAGGGGAAAGAAAGACAGAGAGGAGGCAGGAGCACATACAGGCCAAATGTTTATAGCTGAGAAACATAAGTTTAATTATCCAAATTTTACTTTACTTTACTTTCTGCTATCATCTTTGGCCGTCAGACAGTGAACTCTCCTCGCGCCTCTCTAATGGTTTTAGTGGGAGTGATGGACTGAAAATGTGGAGAAGAGAGGAGCTGCTGCCTATTGCAAAGTGCTGATTCCCCCAAAATATCACGCTTTCACCGTTATTAAAACTCATCCATCAAGTCAACTAATCCAATCAATAGTGCCAAGAAGGTTGCCACACTGATAATTCAATTTCCATATTGCTAATCTACTGGCTTTGTTTCATAGGTTTTTTTCAATTATACCAGATTTAGTTTGTGTGCTCACCATTTACATGAGCAATAAGAGATTCAAATATTTTAATGCTTTAAAGTCGGCAAGATGGTTTATTCACATGTAATCTGTACTCTGTCAACAGTAAGGAGGTTATATGTGAAAACCTTGGCTGTCAAAGTTAATAACTTGCATCAGGTGAAGTAACTCACTCCCCTGTGAATTACATGCACCCATCAGTCTGCAGCTTTGGAGGGCAAAACGGTGTTTAAGGAGAAAGCCAGTTCACAAATAATCCCAAATATGGCAGGCCTTGTCACCTGCTGTGTCACGCTACACTTAGCCTGCCTGTCTAGGAGAGTTGTGGCTAGTGTGTGTAATTGCACAGACACACACATGCACATATACACACACACACACAGCCTGTGGGTTAATAAAGTAGCAGCAGTCATAGCACAGACAGGAACTTTCTATTAGAGCTTGGGCAACCAGGCGGCTCCATCCACGGCACTTTATCAAGCCATCAGTCACATCCTGCGAACGTGTGTGTGTGTGTGTGTGTGTGTGTGTGTGTGTGTGTGTGTGTGTGTGTGTGTGAGCCTGTGCATGTGGCGGAGACAAAAAGATATGGAAACTGTCATGGGGAAAAGAAAGACGGTATCAGGAGAGAGATGGGTGGGTGGGTGTGTAGAGGGAAAGAACAGTGTAAAAGATGAGAGATTGAAGCTGGAACTGGGGGATCAGCGGTGACAAACGATCAAGATATTTCTGTCCTTATGCAATGATGAATGGTGGCCCCAGCTGCAGGTGAATTAGGCGGCCACATATAGAATTCAATGAGAATGGAAGTAATTGACCTGTCTCCTTCCTGTGTGAAGCTCTATGCCTGCTTTAAAGTCCTTAATCTGGCCTGAGAAACAATGGGCCCTATTAACTAGAATATCCTGCTGGTAATTAATGCAGAGAAATGCGTATTAATAGAAAATCCCCACGGTGAGGACTGCAGGCTTCTCGTGAAACAGAGAGGCGGGCAGAGGATAAAAGAAAGTGCACAGAACCAGTGTGGTAGAAATGGTAAAGGTGAGAGGAGTGTTAACGCAAGAGAGATGAAAGAGACAGGAAACCTACAAGAGAGCTGTCAAGAGAAAGAAAATGATAAGCAGGAAGGTATAATTGACCTAGACCTGGAAGGCATGTACAGTATCCCTGCCCACACACTTACCGATGAACGCCGCTGTTGCACATGACAATGTGTGTGGCTCCCAGGCGAGAGCAGAGCTCAGAGGCCACGGTGAGCAGCCCCACTCCAGAAGCCCCGCAGGCGGTGTACTGACAGGCGGCGGTGCGGCGACAGCTGATGAAGCTCTCCATCAGACGGTACAGCTCCTCCAGAGCGTTAAGAGGACGCATCAACTGGGCAGGAACGGAGGAAGAGAGGTTAGTGCAGGATCCAACACGGGCTAGAAAAACAGTGTTTGTGAGCAAAGTAGTCCATAAAAATAGCATATTGTAACATGTTTCTCTGTCTGGTAGATTCAGATTGTGATGCAGCTCCCAGTGGGCCACTAGTTCTTCCTAGTGGTACCTACTGGTAATATTCGGTGACTACAGGTATCATTTGGTAAATATTTGATAGCTTTACGATGCAGTCAATGCTAAAGCAAACAGATATACGCTGCAGCTCCTCTTTGCTTGATTTTCCACATCAGGTGACTTTGCCTTTCCAGAAGTGCCAACACGTTACATGTGCAAACACTTCCACAGCGCAGCGTTAAGATCTAATCCACTTTTTCCATGATGTCATGAATGCGGCACGATGGCTGTGTGGGGTTGTTGTTACCTTATCTATGAGGGCAGCTTTGGGTGCGGAGCTAGGTGGCATGTTGGACTGATCCAGGTAGAAAGCCCTGAGGGAGAGACAACACACACGGAGTGAATCTAACTGGATGTTTGCACTGCAGTGGTGGAAAAACAACGTCTGTTCAGTAGTAACATTAGTGTAGCAGAATTTATTTAACCATCATACACAAGTTGTTGTTTGATTTAGAAGCTCATTTGCTTGAAAAAAACACAATGGCATTCTTTTCCCTGTGCCATTAGGTCATCAGGAGCACTCACTGCCTTTCTGGGAAAAGTAGGCCACCTGCTCATTATGGAGCTCCACCATCTGACTATCAATCATGAAAGTAACTTGGGCACAGCTCAGCAGAAACACAGACTAAGCATCTCTTGTCCTGGGCATCACTCCAAATGCCATTGCCTCATTCATTCATGGTCTATAGTCGTTTTGGTGCCATTTCCCTTTTTTGCACACTGGAGGCAGCACTGGACTGGTATCCCTCTGCAGACACAGAGGATGCATGCCGCAATGAGCTGGAGTGCCACTGGTGCAAGCTCAGCAGTCTGTGACTCCATCAAATCTCAGTAATCCAACGGCGTGCTAAAAATAGGTACACTACTCCACATTAAAGCACTCGTAATAAAATCACACACTCCATTACTTCTGGCCAGAAGCAATAATGATGTACACACAAAGACACGGTCATCTGTGCAGTACATGTTTCTGAAATCTCAAACAGAGAGGGAAAAATTCTGTTTTAGGAGATGCAGCAACGGCAGACTTTCAGGGAGGGAGACTGTTTACAAGAATCAGCGAAGCAGGGCTCATTCATCTGCATTCACTCTGCTATTAAGTGATTAAAATCAAGCCAAGGAGGCATTCATTATGACTGTGGTATTTCTGCCTGACATAATATTAATGAAATTAATTCATCAGAGCTGAGTTGCCACATCTCAGAAGATTTTATAGTGATCATAAACCAGCTGAAATGAGAAGTCATGGAGAACACACACAGATGCACACACAAGCATTAACTATATATCTTACCAAAGTCCTACTGTAGGAGACAGACCTGCACCCGCTGGAGCAGCCAATGCATATACAACATACTGTAAGAACCTCAAGCCTCCTTCTCAGCTATTTAGACTAATGAGTGCATGCTTCCTGTTCACTTTAGCTCATTCACATATAAACCTACGATGCAACACAAATCTATTCTACACGAATGAGCAACCTGTCCATTTTACATCCTCACTTGTTGAAGGTTTCCGAGTATTTAAACCCCATCCGCCAAATTATCCTTTAACCTTGTGGCGTGCTCTGTTAAACGGCTGCGAGCAGAGTTTGCTGAGGGTTCAGATGGAGCTAACAGCGCATGTAATTGGTTCAAGATGGCCTTATCATTCAAAAGATGTTCACGGGTTGCGCAGCACCTCAGCACTGAATACACACCTCTTGAATTCCTCACATGAAGAGAATGTAAACCGGCATAATGGCCACATCTGCCAAAGAGTCTTTGTGAGGGGTAGCGGGCCGGTGTTTTGTTGTGCCGACTGTTTGAAGCTCTAAATATTTGATTTCCTCTTTAAAGTTTCTACAACAAACACTTGGCATCCACATCGTGTCTGTATGTGTGCACACGAGTGCATGGAGTCACTGTGGAGAAACAAGCGGCTGCAGTCAATGAAAGTTGGATCTAACAGTTTCCAAACAAAACATCATTCTCTTAACAGGTCAAACAAAGAGAGAGCGGAGATTCGGTGAAGCGATAAAACACAAGAGAACACATAAGAAAGTTTATTGGAAATCAAAACCTCGGCCTGAAATAGTTCCTATTCTGACTCTCACTGCAGGTACGGCCTGTTATCTGTCTCCTTCCACTGTGAGCCCACTCACCCTCGTCCCTCTGGCTTATCGCTCGGCCGCTCAGACTTTTATCTCAAAGGTCTTAAAAAGACTCCGTCTGACTTGACTTCAGCCTGACTCCACTTCCTCTGCACACATTTGTTTATCTGTTTCAGACCAAATAAAAGCACCTCGTCTTGCCCTTGCGCACCTCGTCTGCAGAAGCAAGGTCATAATACCCAATGATTATCTCATCCTCCGGCTGTAAGGCTTCTAAAAATACCGTCAGCCGCAGCTCAAGGAGCAGGGCCGACTCTCCTGGAGGTATCTAACTACAAAATAATAGGAGTCAGACTACAAGTGATGTGACGTTTAAAGCCCACCTGCACTACATCTGAGCTGATGATGTTTTGTCAGAGCACCTCAGAAACATTTATTATGAATGAAAAATGAAATTTCACGCCCACACACAGCGTCGACACAGCACTGGCTAGTACATATTACACACGTCTTATGTATAAGGTCGAAACCCGCTGGGGTTATTTCTCAGTTTCCAATCTAATAGCAGGACGTCGAGGGCCCCTGCAGGCTTTTACACAAGCTTGTTATCATTTTTCTTATCCACTGGCATTCTCCAACAAAAAGCGAAAAAAAAAAATAACAGCGTCTCCGGTTAATTCTCAAGCTCTTTAGGGGAATTTTGCACCAATCAAATCTTCAGCCCACCATCTGTCAGCCTGTGTGTAACAAAAACAAAGGTTACAGGAACTGTGTGTGATCAGACTCGTTATTCTGTTTCTTCTGTTCGGAGCATTTGCCCTCGTATTTGTGTTTTCAGTAGAAATCAAGAAAGCCATAGGTGCTGCCTGTTTGTAGCCCTTTCTGCAGTAACTAAACCCCAGTCGACCACACACACACAAAGATACACACACACACTCTTCCAATAGTTTTTTACATGAGACTCTAATGGAGGATTTGGCTGCAGGCCAGAGATGACCTGCTCTGCGTGTAGCTGGTTTTATTTTATTGGGCCGGTGGGAATACTTAATTCTCTTTGTTTCTGCTTCCTTCATGACAATAGGACACTGGAGGCCCTTTACAGCACGGGAGCATTAGTAGTCAGCTGCAGCGTCAAAGAAGAAGGATCTGAGGCACAGATGTTTTCAGAAGAACAGCGTGGGAATGGGCACATTAGCATGACATCCTCTATTCAAAGTGTACAAAAGGAACAAAAATGATCCCTGGAATACCTTGAGAAAAAACCTTGAGAGACATAAGAAAAACGTCTCAAATGAGCGTCTTCTGCGGATTCGGTTTCACACCCGTTCACTCATGAGGACACGAGTAGAGTGCGTAGGATTTATGGCATTATATGTATCTGATCCTGCAGAGGTGCATGCTGGTCCATGTAAATCACTCACACTGCAGTGATGAATGACACTCACTGTTATTAAATCCCCCACAAACCCCTGCAGTGTGCGACACAGCAGCCTGGGGGCTAATGAGGGCTTCCAGGAGCCCTCACATGCCACACGTTGATGCCTCTGCACCGACACCAGTGAGATAGTGTGTGTCAAGTATGTTAGAGGTCACATCCTTACCCCCACGCCTCCTTCCTATTTACACCTCCAGCCAAAAAATTTATGGCCAGCTATATTTCAACCACAATTTAATATGGAAGCACATGCCGGAAGGAAAGATATACTTAGGTAACAATGGCATGTTTTTTCGGTTTAGAAATAAAGACAAAGGACGTAATAAAATCCTAAAAAATACATCATTCACATGTATGCTGAGTAAATTTAAATGCAGGGTCATTTGCAAAGTCATTAGCGTCAGTCAAGAGCAGGAAACAAATGTCCGGTCCTTGACACCAAAAGGCAGATTAGAGTTAATGGACTCTTAATGTCAGAGCCAGCTGAAGATATACCATCACTAAATCACTGTCAGTGAAGACAGACATGCAGTTACTGCATATATTACACAGCAAAAAATAGCGACTGGCTTAAATGGTAAAAGATTTATGACCCTGATGCTGCATATAAGTAGATGCAAAGCATTCCTTGTTCCTTGTAAAGGTGATTTTTTTAACTTGCTGAAAGATGAGTCAAGGACTTTTTTACAATATCAAACATCACCAAGTGCAGAACTGTCATCATTACGGCCGCTCAGCGATGGAATCAAAGAGAGATGATGAATAGAAACAGGTTTTTGATGCTCAGCCTCGCCAGGCTTAATAAACAGCGCACATGAGCTGCAGCAGAATGAAGCCCCACAACCTTCCTCAGCGCTCTGGTGAACTGGGACTCCCAGTGCCGGAGCGAGCACCGGAGCATTTTCATCACTTCCTAAACTGGAGGAACTCAGAGGGAAGGAAAGCTCTGTTTCTGTTTAGAATAATTAAATGACCAAATTGCCATTGCTTCCCTGCTGAAGCCAGGATAATATCCATAATCAGTAGATCGCTCAAATAAGAAGTATTTTTCATTCTGTGAGGAAAACTAAAATGACTTCTCAGGTTACAGCTGCAACCATCCGAGAAATCCCATTTTGAGCAGACTCGCTGCCCGGCTGCATTACAATACTAATACATGTCAGATGGAGGATGTGGGAACTTCCTGCAGTGGCTATTGCTATATTAATTATTACTGCGTATAGCCTTGCCCCAGGGAGGAGGAGAAATACCATCAATTTCATGCAGCAACTTTGCTCTTTGCGCTACAGATTTGTGATGTTGTTTTGATGTTATGGGCAGTGGGGGGATTCATGTTTGTGCACCGAGCAACATGAAGTGATGAAACACTATCTGTCGTCTCTCGTTGGGCATATATTGTAGCGGCGTCCTTGGAGAACAAACAACATGATTTACGCCAAGCTGGCTGTCAGGGGACTTTAATATATGGTTGTAGTTGCATGTTTGTGATGGTGATACATGTGTGGATACAACTAAAAAAGCCTAACCTGAGTTAGTGCTCATTATCTGATCACCTAGTAGCATTAATCAGGTTGTGCAAGCAGCACTTTATCTTGCATATTCACGCTCTAAACACCAGGTCACGTATGAACAAGAGCGAGAGGATCAATCTCTGCTCCGGCCACAGGCAAACAGAGATAAAGGACGGCGCTAAAAGGGGGCTCGCTACTGTGTTGAAACTGACACTCGGACCAGCAATAAGTATCAAGCATTTTTGTTTAATCAAGACAAACTGCACTGCAGTGGCGTGATTACCAATTCCCTGTAGCTGACGGGAGCACAAACACCGCGAGCGCAAATGACCCAGAGGCTGCGCGGTGATGACTGATGACTGCTTAACTAACAAAGCATGAAAGAGTTTGTTGCAATAATAACATATACTATTTGTTGGTCAGTGCCATACGTCCACGTTTATTGCTTATCTTTCAGCCGCCATGCCATCATTATACACCATTCGTCAGGGTGCGTAGAATCTTAATAAACACATAAATCAAGTAGTATTATCAAAGGGACCATGAGATGTGGAAATTTCACAACTGCCTCGTGATGCAGTGCCAAACCTTTCCTCACTACTGCCAAATGCATTTCAATTAGGGAGAAAAGCCTAATGCATGCTTCCTGTCTCAGGTGTGCCAGAGGATATTGATTTTAACATGTCTTCTTACTCTCACAGGTTACTGATACCCCTTCAATAATACATGGACAAGACACACATACGATTTACCAGCAGACAACACGCAGCACATGCTGGACTTTCTCTTGTCTTCTTTCACAGTGTTGTTGCGCCATGCTCCTTAAATCGATAGTGAAGGAGGCAGGCAAGAGGAAAACCTGATTCCCTCCTGAAACTTCCTGTCAATAAGAGCAAAATGAGATGAAACCACAAGCCTGCAATAATCTCTCCCTTTGAATAAAACATTGGCAAACTCTGTTCTGGTTCTCCCCTCTTCCACTCTGGCCTCTTCGAATAACCCTCCCTTTCACACCTCTCTCCTCGACCCATCATCCTCATCCCTCCGCTGAAATCCTCTCCATCTTTCCAACCTGCTCTGGCGATCTATATTCCCCTTTCAATTTCCCCTCTTCCACTCTGACTGTGTCCTCAAGGAAAAGACGTTTTCAGTTCGGAGCATTTTATTTCCTCCCTTTTTCCGACATTGCCTCTCCCTGCTAGAGAGGAGACAATTGTATGCATTTGCAAGCACAAGACAGAAAATTGAGAGACAAGTGCTTCACACCCTTGATTAAGTTTGACACGTCTTCCTGCTCTGCACGATGACAAACCAGCAAACAACAAGGCTTTGACAAACTGTCCATCGGTACATGTTAGGATTTCAAACCCCTTCTACCAAAATTCACATCAGCTCAGATGGTTTATGAAAGCTTGAAAACGTCGGTGCGTGCTCTGTCTCTATACACCGCTGACTCCTGTGGCACCATCCATGTGCTTGTGATTTGGCCCCGTGAGTTTATGTTGTGCAGAAGACTTCGATGACTTCATCAGTCACTATGGGTTTGCGTACTGTATCTTGGTGTTGGGTGAGGAGAGCATAAGCCACAGACAGAGAGGCTGCCGGGCAGTCGTACAGTAACCCTTCCAATGGTATCATTTACTGCTCTGAAATTGGATAATGCCCACAATGCACGCTGGCAAGGGCGTCAGTGGAGGAGCGAGATAAAAAACATGCTTTTGTTCTGCTTTTGAACTTCTGAAACTTTTGAAAAAGCATGTTTCATCTTGACAGGGTTACAAGGGTTCCACAGCATAATGAGCAACTTTCTTTCTCGTTAATTTAATTGAATAGACATGATCCCAGTGCTAGCATTTCAAAGCTGAAATGCAACATGTTCATCCTCATCACTATTATTTCTCCAAATGCAACATCTATGGATATTCACTTTAAACTCCTAAACAACAATATCTCAGGGTGTCCAAATGAATATGTGGGTCTGAGGTGTAACAGGAGTGTATTCTGGGGGCGTTGACGACATGAGAATCTCAGTCCTGCAGTTCCTTTAGTTTAGTATTGCGTGTGCTGTTTTTGTCCGTCAGTCAGCCTCTGGCTCCGGCCCATAGTGTGGGTTTAACCCAACACTGCAGTGGCCGAGCTCCAAGGATAACGAGGTGCCTGAGGTTGGAACGCAGCAATGGAGAGAGAAGTGACATCACAGGCTGGTCTGTGGTCGGCCGAAAGACACACGGCTAAAGAAAACTACTGGTAATATTACATAGAGAGAGACACAGTGTTCACTGGCTGTTGAAATACAGCTGGGAATATTTACTTTACTACAATTGATACAAGGAAATATGGGTGGGAGCAAACACTGTGTTCACTGTATTATTGCACGTGCACATAAATGATTCAGCAGCAATGTTGAATTTAAAGTACTACTCTGGGAGTGATGAGGACAAGCCTACAGCTGAAACCACTAGTCAACGATAAGTCTATCAACAAAAACTATCAGCAGCTATTTCAATAATTGAGTCACTGTTTCAGCTATTTTTCAAGCAACAAAGCCAAAGTTTTACTGGTTCCAGCTTCTCCTATGTGAATTTTCTTTGCCATAAATGTCAGTTGAAAATAATCTATCTTTGGGTTTTGGACTGCTGTTTGGACAGCTATTTTAATCTGTGGCTTTTGGCATTTTTCACTAGCAATTAATAAACCAAAAAAACGAATGAGAAATAATAGGCAGACCCATCTATAATGAAAATATATGTTAGCTGCAGCCCGATATGTCTCACCATAAAGCATCATCTTAACCTGTATGTGTAATATGCAAGTAATATTTCCATCTGAATTGTAATTGCAAAAGTATAAAGAAGCATGAAAATTTCAATTAAACCACAAGTACCTCATACTTATTATTACTTCATACTATTATTACAGAGTAAATTTGCTTTATTATTGTGCTTTGTCATTGCCTTATATAAGATAATATTACTTTGCAGTGACAGTAGCAAACTCCTCTCTTTGCTTGAAAAAGGTGGCTTTCACTTCTATGAAGAATCATCTCTCAGGTTAAGAACATATGTCAAGTTAATACCAGCCAATTCATCCACTGTGCTACAGTACTGACACAGCAGGAGAACAGAAAACCTAGAGCTCAGAGAGCTGATTGGATTTAGACCGAAATGATCTTCAGTTTGAGGATACAACAGGTCGGGAGATTGAAAAGGAGACTGAGTATTTTAGAAGAGTACAGTCTCTTTAACGGTTTCACTGAAGTTGCGTTGGAAGTACATTGCCTACCCTAGTCCGTACCCACCGCCCCTAATGCTCCTCACATCACCAGCCTCACTCGTTGGCCTGTCAGCACACACATCTGCTCCCTGTTACTGCTGTCAATTCGATTAGGCTCCACAGGTCATACTGTACACAAATGTACAGTACACGTGAATATATACAAAAACACAGGCAATCATGAATCACATAGCTGAATTCCAGCAGGGCCCTACAGTTTGAACCATGAAAGTTTATGAAGATAATTTCATGGTAAAAGGTGCTGCGGGCGCCCCAACACATAATAAATCTCCCCTTGTGGTTCTTAATTAGAATAGTGACATTTTAGAGACTGATTGTGGAGTCCTAACTCGGTCTGCAAACAAGGACTCAATAAAGTTAAATGAAAGAGATACCACAAAATGCCAATACTCTGCTATTAAAAGGTTGTGGGGTCCCAGAAGATCCAGCAGATAATATCTCTACACAAAGAGAAGGAGGGACAGTTGAAAAGGTCTGATGCAGGAAAAAGATTAAATGACCCACACGCACAATGTGGGATTCACAACGGTTCTCTGGCAAATCTGACTCTGGGAGAAATGAACGCTTGATATTCTTTTCACTCATCAAGCTAAACACTACGAAACAAATTAAAAACTCTCGGCGGAAAGCAATCCCAGTAAATGAATGTTTTGTCGCGGAGGATCGGCACTGATGTGACACATGACTGCACAAGCTGTAAATCATCCAACCCCCCGCCTCCCCCCCTCCAAAGCAGACTGTCCCCAAATAACAAGATGAAGTTTTGCTGTGAGCTCTGCTCTGCATTTAATTATCCACACAATCAGCAGCAGATGTTTAGTGGGAGCCGACAACCGGTCGCCTTCCTAGGTGTTCAATGAGGGAACACACACTGGCCGGGGCTTCAAACGGAGTATGGCCGATTCTTTCTGGATGATATCACTCTATATCGTTTAATCTTGTAATTAGTGTATCTGTAGTAAATTGGCAGCTGATCAGGCACCAATCTCCAATACATGGACAAGAAGAAGGCTTCGATCTAGGATAACAGAGTGTCCACTTAATGAAGCTCAATAGGACCAGCTGTAAGTGTGTGTCTATAGATCTATCATGCTCTCAGCTTGCAAACAGAGCTGCACCAATATAAGACATTCTGCAAAAGCCATATCTTATTTCTGAATTGCACAGTCAAAGATTTTCTACAATATGAATTCTTAATGTGTCATTCGGAGGAACCTGCATCCTTTTACACACAACTGCTGTATATGTGACTTTCAGCTTCTGAAATCGCAAGGTAGCATCTAATATGAAACTGCATTGATATTCAGACAGTGCGCTGTATAGGTCCGACTCTCACTCATACAGTCAGGAGATTAAATAAAGCCGAGCCTTTATTTTCAACTCCCAAAAGAGTCTGTTTCTTCCTATCTGTTTCCACCTCATTAAATTATCCACGCCTGGCCAATCACAGAGGGTCTCGGGCGTGCGGCAAACCAATGGGGTGTGAGGTAACCGAGTGCAGCAGCTGTACAGAAGCACTACATCAGCGCCGGTGACACGCTGGGCACTCTCATCCAATCACTGCTGCCCCTGCTGCGTGTGTTCGCAACCAGACATAAAACATTCCCGCTGTGTTTCCTTCAGCCAATCACCTTGAGGCCCTGCTGGGCGTCGAGAGTCAAGCCCGGCTGAATGGGAGGTCGTCTTGATTTATATTAGATGAGAAAAAAAAAAAGTCTAATCACACAGGATATGTAGCCTCAAAGTCATATCTGTGTGTATGTGTCTTGTAACATACCTCAGTCTCTTGTAGTACTGTTTGACTTTGTCCAATGAGGCGGCGTTGATTTGGGCCTGGTATTCTTCGACTGACACATTGTCTCTGTAGTAGTAACCCTCCATACTCTCCAGAGCTACAGAGGGATCAAACCAAAGAGTGAGAGATAAAGTGATAAAGGCTCTGTATATATACACATATATCTGCCAGTGTTTACGATCGCCTATAAAGCGGCTTTCATCTGTGCTCTACACGTGGCGTTTAAGTTTCCGAACCAGGCTCACTGTACCTTGTGTGAAAAGCACAGGATAGATTTTGATGCCTCCTCCGTTTCTCAGCCTGTGAGGCAGCTGGGAGAAGTAGAAACTCTCAAGGTAGAAGCAAACCTTCAAGGTCTGACGGGTGCCCTCCACCTGGTATGACATGGGCATGTCTGCCAGAGGAGAGGAAACATCATTTAAGAGTACTATTTCAATCTGGTTTCCATAAAATGTAGCAGGAGCAATGATGAGACTATAATGTACGACGTTTCCAAAAAAAGCCACAAATGGAAGTCAGATGTAAGTTAAAATTGTCTGTACACATACTGGCTACCAGCGGCTCCCCTTCAAACTGCTGGAAGTAGAACGTGACCTTCTCCAGGTCAATGAGGGCCACCTGAGTGTCCTCCAGCATGGTCTGCTCATCCGTCTGCACAGAGAAAGACAGCATGGTAGTAAGAGTGTAGTGGTGGAGAAAGCATTTTGATTATTTTCTGAGTAAAAAAGTCTTAAATGGGAACTACATCAATTTAACACAAAGTCTGTTTCCAGGTCTCATGGAGTACTATAAAAGAGAGAATCACACATTATGAAGAACAAGTTGATCATTATTGATCAATATACCTTGACAGAGTAAGATTCTTGTGCAAGAGAAACAGGATTGGGCCCCTTTACTAATTTATAAGTCTCAATATTAATCCCTGATGAGCTCCTCAGTGAAGTCACATCGTCTCCACCACCATTTTTTTTCTTCTACAATTTTCTTCTTCTTCTGGCGGTGGTGAGCTTTATTAATTGGTTTCCATTTCCGTGAGTGATGTACTTTCAAACCACCAGCGTCACTTTAATTTCATCAACCTTTTTTTAATAAAACATATTTGATGATTACAGAAAAGCCCCTTTCACAGTCTGACATTATCATATTCTACTGGATTATTGCTGTTACATTAATATATATTCAGCATTTTAACTGTAGGTCAAGGTGAAGTCAATTTTAGCTTCTTCTACTGCTCCTTCTTATGTTTTGTAGTTGATAAAATGCACAAGATTTAATAAGCTCTTTAACATGGTTTGTATGTAAAATCTGCACTGCATGCAAAGAACCTAGTAAGTATTGTACAGAAATATGAATGCACATGAAGGAACTCAAAATTCTACCTAAGTACAGTAATTGAACAAATGATCTTAGTTACTTGCCGAAGAAAAAAAAAGGCAAGATTACACAAGAAACGTCGGCATTTTTCGCCATGTGTGACAAGACACTGATCTGAGGAGCTGCCTTTCGTTTTCACACAAGACATCGTGTGTATGCTCACGTCTTTGTTGGCTTTAGCTTGTTTGTGTTTGTTTGGATCTCTGATTGTGTGTACGTGCGCATGTTTCCTTTTCAAAACATGCACTCAGCATCCTCACACACACACATACACACAAACAAACAAGCACATCTGCTCGTGGCCACGGCGATAGCGGCTCGAATATTTCGGATTGCGACGCTCTGCACTCCTCCTCGCTTTCTCTTTTCCTCTCTTCATCCACCACATGCAGAGGGATAAACAGAGCAGTGGTGAAAGAGGATTAGGGCCTTTTTCTAAAGACGCATTTGAGATGGCCCAACATGTGACGGAGGGGGTACCCGCTGCCCTGCCAAGTGATGCCTGCTGTGTGTGGGCAAGTTTATCTCACGGGGCGTCACATAAACACACTCTCCCCAACACACACACACTCACTCAGTATACACAAAAAAAAATCCAAACAAGGAGACACACACACACATCCACAGCATCCCCAGTTTGTCTCATGCTGCCTTTCATGTGGTGCCCTAAAAAGGAGCGTGTTGAGATTTCACTGGAATCACCTGCAGGTACTGAGACCCTGTTTTGTTCCACAGGGACACTTGAAAGGGAAATGTCTTGAGAAATAAAGGGGAAGGGAGAGACGGCACTGCAGGAGGAAAAAGGGAAAAGCATCAATGATTTCTGGAGGCCCTGACGTAAGCCGCCAAAATACACTTTTTAAAGCACTTCCTGTGTTTTTAATTCCCAGTGAAAGGAGACAGAAATAGAAATTAAATCTAAATGCCTCATCCCAATAAAAAAAATGTTTTTCTATGTGGTTGATGATGCAAAATGCCGAAAAGAAACACATGAGGAAATAACTGCTCTGGAATAATATATTACAGCCCTGAAGCTGCTCAAACCTGGGTTTCACTCTCTCTAACATGGTGGAAAATTTATTAAAAGATCTTGGAAGGAAAGGTTAATATGGATCTCAGTGAGGCCACGATGCTTGCTCATAATGAACTGCTCTCTAGTTGGTCTATTCACTAGACTGACTTATATTCATGTGGGGAGAACAAAGTCAAAAAAAAAAGTTTCCAAGTTTTCTTTTCCAAAATAAGGATTAAGGAATTACTCACATGAATATTCAGTACTAAGCATGAAACAGTAAATCATTCTTTCTTTTTTTTCTTTCCTTTTAAAAAAAAAGATGAGCCACTGGTAAAATTGGCAGATTGTGTTTTGGATTTAATCAATTAATTTTTCAAAGTTTTGCATGTTTTAATACATGTGCAGAGCCTTTTGTGAGCTTTATGTACTACTAACTATTACGTTATTAGTTTTGATATCTTCTCAGTCTCAGTCCTCTTGGTATCAGTAAATGACTCAAGATAACAGGCGTCAGCTAAAATGCTGAGCTCAAACGCGACACGCCGTTCACTAGTTTCTCCTATGTTTCCACCTCTGAATTATTTTCAAACATATCAACATCTTTGCGTGTTTCAGAGATATTTCCACAATATTCTCAGACAACAGTTCCAGCTCAAACAACAGCTATCCAGATGATGGTGAAGCCAGTCTGTTATTTGAGCCACATGAGGAGGGAGGTCGGCCGTGGGATCTGGCTCCTCGAATCAGCGGCACACCTCAGCCATTCAGACCACATCCCTACACACTCACTGTGGCCAGACTGTGTATTGAACTCAGCACATTTTAGTGAATTTTTTTTTTTTAGCGTCTACCATGCAGCTGGAAGTGGCATTTTGATTGATGATCTTAAAATCCTAACATGCAATGGGCAGATCCCGTTGTATTTGCTTTAGCTACCGTATAGCTCACCATTACACTGATGTCGAGGGCAGAACAAAAATGTCGAGTGTTGCACAATTCATGTCCTGAAGGTTTTTGTACCCAGTGATTCATATTGTGTGATATAGGATTGTGAGTGCTACACATGGTAGTACACAATCAAAATATGTCATAAAACACCAATAAAGCCTAAACCTGTGTATGTGTAATGTAAATATATGCATAGCTACATTCTGCCTGTGCAAATTGGTCACAAAAAATCCACATGGTTCTGATTGATTTTGTGTGTATATAGGCAGCGACTCCTGTTTTTAGTCTGTCTGTTAAAGCGGATTAACTGAGAGCTGAGGCTGGTGCGGTGCTCACCAGATTTGGGGAGAGGAGGGACTGGAAGTGGAAGAGCAGCCCAGCGCTGGCGATCTGCTCCAGCCAACGGCGGCTGGCTTCCTGGGCCTCCTGAAGGTCCTGCGGGTCCGAGCCGTCCTGGTCCGGCTCCTTGCCTGCATTATGGAACTGAGAGAGGGCACATAAAACTAAAAAGTGAGAAGAGGGAAAGAATAAAAAGATTCAATTTTTAATTTCCAAAGCCAAACAAGACATAGTGTATGTATAATATACCTGGTTGAGGATGGCCAGTAGATGCTCTGAGAAGGCACACACAGCCGCAACCAATGACTGGCAGAACACCATATCTCGACGCAACTGGATCTCTGAGTCTAGAGGGGAAACAAAGAGGATGTGAGGTCTGAGAGGAAAGTCATTTTATAACAGTGAGAAAAAAGTGATAGAAGTTGTCAGAAACAGGTGAAAGAAGAACACAGTGAGTGAGTAAAGATTCAAATCTGAGGTGTAAAGTAGTAAGGTAAAATGTTAAAAGAAGACAGTAATGAGGTAATTAAAAAGTCTTTTTAGGTCAGAATCATGCTGTGGCAATTTTTAAAGCCTTTCAATAAGGTGACAAAAAAGTCTTGGCTGCTTTTCCTTTTTTCAAATCTGCAGGGTATTAAATATTGTATCAGGAAAAAAAATGAGAGCAAATGACAGGTGTGCCCGAGTAGAAAATAATTGGCTGCCATAATTTCCTGAGAAATAGGCCCCGTGAAAAAGTTCAGCGATCCACTGAGTTAAAAATGAGTTCATGAACCTCTCAGAAATGAATAATGTGTCATAAGGAGTGACTGCAAACTCTCCGACACTATTAACCAATCCCATCACAACCTCAGAAAAAAAAACTCCATTCTTTTTCTACCTTTTCTTATTAATTCATAGTTCCTGGAGGGATGTAAAGGAGCATAACACCTAATTTCATCAGCGTAGTTTCTCTTAGGAACTGGTACCTGAGTTTAGCAGTGCTGTGTCAGTGCAAGGATTAATATGGATTTTCATGTATAGTTGGTGCTTTGGGGTCTTTTAGTATATCTCATAGACTGCTGAGAGATTTTTTTTAATGAAGAAGACAAAAAATGGCAAAAATATCTACATAATAAAGTAACAGAAAATGAGGGTGGATTCACATATACAACAATTAATATCAATATTAAATGGTGTCCTCACACAGAGTTCACAAGAAACTATGACGATGAGTTTTATTCTTTTCTTCTTAACTGGTGCTACTTTAACGTTTCATAAAATCTGCTCATATGTGTCTTCAGAAAATTGATCTTTTCCGATCTTTTCATTGTAGCTCAAACTGAACAGCACCATCCTGTTTTAAAGCACTGTCATAATTCTTAGTGCCTGTATCAATAATATATGGTACAAATTCTAAAACTACTGCAGATGTTTTAATCATTTGCTAATGAACTTTTAAGTTTTCACTGTCCTCTCTTATTTATAAAACCCTCTCTGAGTGTGTTTCTGATCGAGCTGCTTCTTTCTTCACTGTGATTGTGAATTGAGCTCACAGATTCCAGTCGATACGACATCCTGGATTTCTGTTTTCCTGCAGGAGGAGAATCAGACAAACCTGTATACTGTAGTAAGACCAAGAGCAGCCGTGTCTTCACCTCTGGAAGAAAAAAAAAAAGCAATCCAGTGAGGCAGTGAACAACTTTATATCAACCCCCCAAAGAGCTTTTCTCCACGACTGCTGTAGAATGACCTATACTATAAAGTCAGGCCCTTGAAGTCATAAATAGGACAACACTGCATAACTCTCTGCTCCATCCTGGATTCACAGCTGTTTATCTTCACATATAAGAAAAAAAATCATAAAAACCAGCCACAGGCAAAGATAATAACATAAATCCCTATTTGTTTATAGTCATATCAGAGCTGCGGGAAGCTTGGCAGGACGCTGCACTGCATGAAAAAGCCATCATGGGGAGAGGTAGGGGGAAAAAAAGCACACAGGCCGAGCTGCACATTAATATTGACTCCGCTTATTTGTAGTCTCTCAGTTGTGACCGCCAGCTCACCTTTCCCAGGAGTGTCATGTGGCTGGCCTCCGGTCTGGGCTGTTTGTATCTCGGTGTGTTTGCCTGGGGTGTGTCTGTATGTACATATGTGTCTGTGTGTTCAATGTGCGTGCCAACAAACACAAAACCACAAGCTCCCGTTGTGAATAAATGAGGCTGAACCCGCAGCGTGCAGCTCTTTGATTCTTTAACTTGCTAGTTTTCACCTCCAACTCTGCAGCTGAATTTATGCATCCCAGGATGGCTTTAGGTTTAAAAGAGTGCAGTGCAGTTACTGGCTTGGGACTCACTGTATCCACACAACTATAACTGGGGCTGTTATTGCATCTAATAAATATGATGAGGTGCAGTGGAGGATGGGTCAATTTAATGTACATTGCCTCTGAAGCCTGGTATACGTTTTCATGAAAGCATGTATGTGCACAAACACGTTAAGCCCCAAACATTGCCAGAATAGTAATAGATGTGTGTCTGTGTGTGTAGCAGTTCAGGCACACACTGACCCTCAACATATTTCGCAATGGTTTGTGTGAGGGTCTGGACACTGCTGGGGAGGTTCCAGGGATCCTGCTTGACATGGAGACGCAGCTTCTTGGTGCAGTTCACCTTTGGTTCCATCTCCTGCTGAAACTCTGACAGAAACACACACACATGCACGGAGAATAAGCAGAGGACTAGTGGAGATATATGACTGCACATGTATTAGCTATAAGTTTGCACAGGGGGGGAAAGTAGATTTATCACCCTGATTCTGAAACCTTTAAAATATATCGTCTTTGTGCTGTTTTCAATTGAGTGCATGTCAAAAAGAATTAGCAAATGATCACATTCTGCTTTATTTATGTTTCATGCAGCATTCCAAGTTTTTTCAAATCACGCTTGTATATGTCAAACCTTTGGCTTTGTCCATCTCTTGCATTATTAAAGAGCAAGGAAAGAATAATAAACACATCTTAATATTTCATTCTTCCTCTCGCATCTTCTTTAATCACCTTCATGATTAATTCTCCTCTCTTTTCTCTCCAGCTCTCCGTCTCCTCCACTCTCCAGTCAGCTCTATTCGCAGATGTTTATTGGCATCATAAAACCTCTGGTACTTTACTAAAGCAGTTAGAGCGCATCAGCCTTTTAAAAGTATAACACACTTAAATAATTTAAAAAGATTGGATGTGAAGTCAACAAAATATTGAAATAATAAAAGATGACAGACGCCAATTAAATATTACACTCAAACCATCTCGAGTCATCTTTCACTTCTCATCCTCGTTTTCTCTTCACATCTCAGTTACACTTCATCTGTCTCCCTTCGCATTGGCCTGATTCTCTTTCTCTGCCTCTCTCTGAAGACAGTGATAGGTCAGACAAGCCCACAACTAAGCAATATTCCTCTTATTTAATTAGCGTATCCCACAGGCCACCAGTGTTCGACCGCCTGCTGTTTAACCTCCCCTTTGCAGTGGCAAGACATGAGTGTAAAAGTCTGTCAGTCTGGTGTTAGCCCTCTCAAACCCAGACAGAAAGGCTTGTGATAAAGTTTACTTTGGAGACCAAAGAAGAGATGTGTGATAGAAGGGTGGCTCTTTAACAGAGGCTTCAAGGGGGTTTGGAGTGTGTGTTTGTGTGTCTGAGGGCGATGGAGAGAGTGAGAGATCAGATGCAGGAATGCTCCACTTGTTAGATAATCCTATTTGCTCTGTTATCAACCACACACATTACTGGAGTGGAGATGGATCAGCTCTGATCAAGGCCTTCACGTCTCTCCTGAGGGCATTTATGCATACAAACACACACACGCACACACAACACACGAGCAGACCTATTTTCAGTTCAAGCATATCTGCGCTCACTTGAAGACAGCCTGAGATGAGAGAGGAGTGTGTGTGCCAAATGGGTCGGGGTGTTTGGAAGCAACACTTATCCAAACATACAGAATAAGAGGGTAATGTGCTCTTTGGCTTTCAGTGCTCATCACACTCCATTAAAGTCACTTTCAAGGACATAAAATAAGCACACTTTCCTCATATCAGAGCTTACGTAATGAAATAGACCACCAGGATGCAAAACATGCAGTTATCGGTTTGGCAAAGTCTGGGAACTCTGCTCGCACCACAAGACGAGAAAAGAAACAGATTGTTGCTTTCGAGTTTTCTTCTTACTTATCTACAAAATGGGTTGAGTCATCTCAGATCCACAGATCATGAAAGGGCACCGTAAGCTGGTTTATATTTGTAGTGGGAAATGATAAGGATAAATTTAGCACTTCCAGCAACATTTGCTACATTTTCCTGCGAGAGATAAAACGCAACAATAGACCAATGTGCTTAAATACTGAGGCCAAGATGAGGTTAGGTGGCAAATAAACACATGGCGAAAAAAACAAAATGATCAGATAGCTTATGAGCACAAGGGCTGCAGCAGGGTCACATTTTCCATTGACTGGTAAGTAGCACTACAATAACCGTAAAGTGGAGATGAGTGTGCAACTAAGTGGTGCTGTTTCAACACCCTGAAGTGCTTCAGAGTGAAGGGCACTGGGATAGCTGGAGGGGAAAAGAGGTGAAAAGACAGAGGGGAGAAATGAAGAGAGGTGAAAATGGATGTGTTTTTCAGGAGCTGGAATTCACCTACAAAACATCCCTCCATGTTTCTACAATGCATACACACACACACACACACACACACACACACATCACACACACATCACACAACAGGAAGCTGCAGCCTTGATGCTCGTTGGACTCTATATTATCTTTCTCCTCTCAGGCCCACTGTGCAGCCAGAACAACACCATAAAAAATCCTCCATGCAACTAAAGTAGATAATGAGATATTTTGCAAGGAAATGAATCCTGAGAGAATCAATATTTTTAATACTAAACAAATCATTTTTACATTTTCTGCTCAAAAGGTTTGAGTACCAGATGCACAGTGTAATGGGATGTGGTAAAAGAGTGTTAGGAGCACTTTCACAGTCCTGGTGTTTTACCTTGCAATCCTCTTCCAGGTGTGAAGCACTTGGTCTGCTCGAACGCCCGAGCCACCACCGCTCCTCTCAGCATGCTGGTGATGGAGTCCACCTGAAGAAAGCATAAAGGTCGAGTCGGTGCACTCACACGATACAGTTTCTCACTAAGCCGGGATCGAAAGTATGTGGAGGAAAGCAAAAAAACTGCTGCCCAAACAGAACCAACACCTGCCTCTCTGTAGCACTCACACACACAATTCCACAGAGACCCAGTGAATACAATTTGCTATGCAGTATGTAAACAAAGCTGGGGAAACTGCTCTACAATAAAACAAATGACAGGAAGCTGCCCACAAATTGCAGAGACAGCAAAGAGCAGTATTTTCGGACTTTCCACTGCCGATGGAGACATCCTCATAAAGCCTATCATGGAGGGTGTGTGTGTGTGTGTGTGTGCCACAGAGTGTATATGTGTAATCAGATATGTTCAACCTTTGCTTCATAGGTCTCAGAAAGGTCATGGGTGAGCTTAAGGCTGTCACAACGTTCCCTTCCTGAACACAAGCTAAAAAACTAGACTGCTCTCCAGACACAAAAATCTAAAATATTTGACCTTTAAAAACATGAAGTTGCACTTGAAATATGATCATCGTTTTAGGTTTGAAAGTCATAGCTGAATAACGATGATGTGCATTTTTGAACTCGGAGCAAAAGAACAATCAAATCAAATCAGAGCCATTTGTAATCAATCACTAATTGACCTTTCACCTAAACAAGGTAACAAAAAAGTTAAATGCATTCTTTAGAGGACCAATAAAAATTTAAGATTCAAAAGGATGTTTATCTGCAAAATAAAGTGGATTTAAGAAATGCTCAGAGACAAGAGCAGCTTTTAAAAATCAAAGGTAGTGAAAGTTAGTTCAGCCTTTCCACTAATAAGTCACATGAATCAGTACAGATGTTTAGTTGACCCACCTGGCTAAACAGATGTTCCAGAAAGCTGTGAAGCTTCTTCTGCTTATCATGGGACAGCCACACACTGGAAGGCATCTCATCTCCTGCAGAGGTGTGGTTAGAACTTGTTAGCATTAGTCCACTATAGCACTGTAATAAATCAAACACACACACACCTTTACTGTGTGTTGTCTTACTGCATCAGCACATCTACTGCATGACAGCAAATCCAGACTCCAAACGTAGACATTTCTTTCAAACGTATAACTTCTTAGGTCAAGAAAAAGAGGCACTCACTGACATCACACACAGCTGCAAAGTGTGTATACGTCTGTCTGGAGGGTGTCACAGAGACATCCTCAGAGGGAAAAGATATTTGACAGGATACACAGCTGTGTAAGATGTTAATGACAAATCCAGTTGAGATGTGTGGCCAAACGCCTGTCACATCAAATTAGATTCAACTTCAGGCTTTGTTGTTCTCACCCTCTAGAAGGTATAATCATGCAGTTAGATTATAATCACGACCGTCACTTATGGGACTGTTTTGCACTGTTGTGGTTGACTGGGGTCGTAGATTCTGACACTCAGAAGGGAGGAATGATTTCTTTCTCACTGTCACAGTGTATATGATCATACAGATGTTATACAGTGAATGAACTTTCCAGATGACGTTATATTATTTCTATCAGCCTTCTTAATGTGCCATGTGTGTCAAGTCATGCCGTGTTGCATTCGAGTACCTGAGTCCATGTCATCACTGTGAACGTAGGAGCTACAGTGGCTGCTGCAGATGCTGGTGAAGGAGGCAATGGAGTTTCTGTTGCTGTTACAGTCACTGAGAAGAAACCAGGAGATGAACAATAAGGAGAAAATATATTTAGATTACAGTGCAGTATATGTACTCAATTATTCTGGTGGCCATAATATAGCATGCCATTATATGATATGATATTGTGTTGTATACTATTTTGTATTGCATGTAAACATAAATAAAGTATGTGGATATTTGCTGTATCAGAGATTTCTTTCTTCATTTAACCTCTCCCTCTTGTTCTCCTAAAATGTTTCCAGTTCCCTGAGGTCTCTCTGAAACCTCTTACATAACCACATTTCACTTCGGCTTTTACCTGTATGAGTCTCGGTTGCTGATTGTATCATGTCCGGAGTCCTCCTGCTCGTCCCCTGCCACGTTAAAACACACTTTCTTCCCATTCCGCTCCCCCTTCTCTCCCTCGGTCTCTGCAGATATGTAGCTCTCTGGGGTCCTGGCCTCTGTCGCCGGAGGGTGGGTGATGGAGGATAAAAGGCTGATGGAGTGAAGAGGAAACCGGTGGACAGAGATACAGGAGGGGTTACTCACAAACTATGACATTCATCCAAAACTAACACGAGACAGCAGGATAAAAACAGCTCCTTTGATCACACTAATGCTGCACCGGAAGCTCCTACATGCGTCTCAGCGCTGTAACGTATTGAACTGCACGTCCAGTATGTGCGGCGTGGGCTCAAACGCGGCCTCCACCAGCTGAGCGAGAGGGCCAAACAAAACCCTGTTTGACCTGTTTGTGCTCTGCTTCCGCAACAACAGCTTCAGATGGCCAGGGATCCACATCATATTAATAGGTTCAAACATGTCGCAGGGTACAGCTGAGTCAACATGCTGCGCCTCCACTGCAAAGATCAGCTCTCACTGTTACCGCCGGCCTGCATTGTATCAGACGAGGAGGAAGAGACCGGACGGGATATTTTCACAGTTGCAGCAACACATGGTGGCATTTAAAGCCATATTCCAATAAATGCTGGGCTAGGACTTTTTTTGATCTCTCTCCCCTCACACGCACACACACGGACACACACGCGATGTCTGTTTACATTTCAGCCTTATTTTAATTTGTGTCCGCTTACATTTTCCATTGTGTCATAGCATCGGCCTTAAGGACATTTCAAAAGGGAGGCAGTGGGGAGGGGCTGCACCAGGCCGCTCAGAGCTACGAGAAGTAAACAACCTGTCTCCTTTCCCCAAATATATCTCAGATTTTTATGCCTCTTTATGCTTTTAAACACCTCTCCTTTCCTCCCCTCATTCCTCCCTCTCCATTGACCCCCTTTCTTCCCATTCACAGACTGACTAGGCCACAGAGATGCCCTCATTATGGTCCACTCCAGGAGCCGCCACAATGCCCCCCCAAAGCAGAGTGGCATACCATCACCATGGAGAAGCTCTCCAGGCTCTGTGATTGGCTATTTGTTAATAAAGAAGTGAGTGCAGTTTGGGGCCTTTGGGGCGAAACTATCGGAGGGAGCAAGAGAGAATAACAATCAGAAAAGGAGCTACAACAAAGAGAGAAAACAGACCGAGAGTAGGCCAAAGTAACCACCGCTTATCGCAAGCAATCAGAAAGATCCCTTAATCTCCCTCTTTAACCCACTTCGACACATTAAACCATTAGACATCAATCGCCTTCGCTGCAGCTATGAGCGCATCTGCATTACAAAGCTCCGCATCAGGAGGTTTGACGATAGGACATTTGCATGCTTTAATCCACCCCGAGGTAAATAAGTCAGAAGACCCCGTGGCTGCGAAACCGCTGCCAGCCAGGATACTATTAATGACGTGCACAGAAGAAGGAAAGCATGTGAAAATGGAGGAGGAAAGTGGGGTGGGCGGCTATTCGATCCAGGAAGGGAGGAGGTCCTGACATGAAGCACGCCACGGGGCACGTCCACACACAGCTGTGACCCCTCGTCTGTGGCCCCCCGAGACAAAGTGTTCACAGGTCGCTGCCTCAAAATGGATTCCTCCAGGACCAGGCCAAGAAATTATGTAACATCACTCTACATTCAGTTGTTTGCTTTTCCTGAATTACTTGAGGATATTTCTAATCTCTGACAAATGTACTGGAGACTTCCTCTCTTGACTTTGGGATGGGAACATGGGGGGCGTTGCGTTTGACATAATGCACAAAAGGGTCCTCATAAATAAAGCCAATTCAGTTCATTATAAAGTGCTGCTGTCAAAGTTAGTCACACCCAGTAGTGGAGGAGAGAGAGACACAGAGTGAAGGATGTGTGTGCAGGCAGGTGCGTGGAAAGCATGTAGAAGAAATGACACAGGACACAGAGGAAACCAAGAGACAAAGCAGCAGAGCTAGGAGAGAAAGGTTCTGGTGTGTGTGAATGGAACAAGTAGAGCTGACCCTCGTCTGGCCAGGGAGCAGGTTAATATGCAACCTAATCTAATGAAGAGCTCAGGAGGGTTGAACACACCCACAGATGCACCCTGTCTGAAACACAACGCACATTAGCTCGACTGCTCTAATGCACTCGTGCCCACCCACACAGCTCGCCCTTAACAAGCTCCCGAGGTGTGTGTGTGTGTGTATGTGTACGTCTGCATGTTTAAACAGACAGCGGATGGTAAAGGTCATTATCCCCTCACTAGCCATGTCTCGGACCATTTGAACGCGCGTGGACATGACTACACTAATTGGCAGCGACAGGAGCGTGACAAAATTTGTCCAGACGCAGTCATTAAGAGCCCTGCTGCGGACTTGACTCATTATTAGCCCGGCTGGGTGACAGCTCCGCTCCATCTAGCCACTTTTAATGTCATTCTCCAAATGCTGCCGCCTTCGCTGAGGAGACTTCTAATGACTGAATCAATCACATGATCATCTAAAGATTCATAATGCACACAACTATTGTAGTCAGCTGCCCACCAATAATTATCATCTTCGGCAGGGTGAATGTGATATTATGATCATTTGAGAGGTTTTACACATAAACAAGTAAGTGTGTACTGTGCATGCATATATCAGCGGTCCATTGTTGCTGAATGGCATTTCCAGAGGGCACCTGGTCTAATGACACACCCTCTACTTCATTGAGATTGTATTTCCTGTTTGGGGGGTGGGGGAGGTCGAACTGGAGCGGTGTTTCCCATTTCCTTTCCGTAGTCTCGTGTGCTTCCAAACAATGAACCCAGTGACCAGGCTGAACAGAGCGGCCAGCCAGGAAACACTGATCTAACACACACACACACACACCATATCAGGTTTAAAATCCTGAGCATAAATGAAGCATGAGCATACCTTTGTGCATAAGTTGTGCAGACATATGCTGGAGAAAACCACCTAACTTACTTTTGAAGTCTGTTTTTCTTTTTCCTTCTGTTTCTCTCTCTCACACACACACATGAACACACAAGTGCACACACACGCACAGGTGCCAGAGTAATGACCGAAATGTATGCCCACCCAGTGCCAGATGCAGCACATTGACCAAGCAGGCTGCTGAAGTTACAGCTTGTTATATGAGGCAATCTGGTTTCAAAGGACATTTCCAATCAGGTCGAATGGAATCAGCGGGAGGGTATCTCGTTCCATCGTAAACAAAAAGTGATTGAAGTGTTTAAAAAAATACCAATTTCACCCTTTGTTTTTCAATTTGTGTGCAATATGTTAGAATAGATTAATCTCAAACACGAGCGGATTTAATGAAACAGAACACTGGGTCTCATATGGGAGTGATTTGCAGCGGGTTTGTGCATATGAAAAACAAGTAAATGTATTACTTGTGTGTGTGTTTATGTTTGTGAATCACAAAGGCTGCACAGGTACAGATGTTGTATATAACATAAGTATGTACATATAGCCACTCACTCATGTATATGGGCGCCGTGCGTCTCCATCTCCTTCACAACAGTAGTGAGCTTGTAGAGGAGTTTCTGGTAGGCGTCCAGGGTGAGCAGGTCTTCCTCTCTGAGCAGGAAGCGAAGGCCGTGGCCCTCTGTCCTGCCCAGGCTGTGACCCGACGGTGCAGCCATAGTGGTGATAGTATGCTGGACGTTAACCATGGGGTTCAGCTTACCTGGGGCAACACAAACATGACAGTAAAAAGCAAATTCAGACACATTATTATTCCACTGTGGTGATGTGTTTTCATGCTCCTCGTCCTTCCTCACCCTGCTCAGCACTGCTGCGTCCTCCCTTCTCCAGCGTGTTCTTCCTGTTGTCCAGCTGCACGCCAAAGGCACTACCCAGGGAGGTGGTGGTCTTCGGGTAGGACACCTCCATCACATTGATGTGGCAATTTGTAGGGCAGAAGTCGCTGCTATGGAGGGGGGAAACCTTGGCTTTAGCCTGCTTAAAGGTGGGCCACGCTCTGTTCTTCAGTACCCGAGCAAACTGTTAAAAAAGTAGAAAAGACATAAAATGTGCTTTGTTTTATGTGGGTGGTAAATTGAAAAGATAATTTGTAAGAGATAAGGGTAGAGATCTTGGATTAAAACAGCATGATGCTACTGGCTGGTAGATTTGTAATCAATAGTAATCAAAGATGGAGAAGAAGAACTGAAATGAAGATTTTAGAAGCAGGCAAACTTTAAAAGTCTGTGTACCTGCTCAGCACAAGAATAAAAGGCTCCATGTGAAACCACTACAGAGTATCTGCTGACTAAATGTGCTGTTTTGTTTTACATATATGACAGCTGGCGCTAGAAGAAAAGTATAAACACCCATTACTGCACCTTTTCTACATTCCTCCTCTTTTTATGTGACAGCTGAAATAATTAACCCAAATCGAAGATCCAAAACAGACACATAGCATCATCATTGCTCACATATGTGAAAAACCCCAGACCCTAACATGACCGTTTATCCTCTAAACTGATATGAACCAAATCCAGTGGATGCATAGCAGCTCTTAATGTCACGTTGTAAGATTATACGATGCAATGATGTTTTGCTATTTGTGATTTGATTTGTTACTTTAACTAACTTCCAGAATGTGAGCTCATGTTTTGAATTTGCTGCAGAGGACCCTGTGGTTTTATTTTTATTACAGTAATATCAAACACACTTACCACTGACAAAATAAAATTAAGATTGTTCCAGATAACAGCTCGTGGATCCTGTATACACTGTAAAACGAGTGCCAGTATCCTCCTTAGTGGCTTAATGCTATGGAACTTCTACAGGACATCTAAGTCCTGCTGTGGTATGAAGATAGCATCTCCATGTAAAATACAGTCCACAGGGAGCCTGAAGGACTGTTTGGATCCAACAGAGCTGATACAGAATATCACAAACACATTTTTTTCTTTGCAACATTTGGTTGCACTTTCCTTGAACCCTCCATCACCGGGCCTGCATCCTGTCTTGGATGTTACACAGCAGATGCTATGAGCCGTCAGATCAGTTTTTAGCAACCCGGGCTGTCAAGCAACATAAGCATAACATAATGTATATGTTAACTAAGGAACTTAAACCAAACATGTCTCGTCCGTTATCGCAGATAGCTGCAGTACGAAGCCCCTGCTCCGAGCGAGATGATACGCTCCAGATGGACCGAGAGCTGACCTCCTCTTGAGACCGAAGAGTCTCAGCACATCTTTTGTCCGTCTCTGGAGGTTCTGCGGTCTCTTATTTCCAGGCCTCAGGTTAACATCTCTCCTTATTTCACTCTTTGCTCTGTCTCTTCAAGTCAGTTCTTCCCTCCTCTTTCATCCTTCCTTCTCTCTCACTCTTCCACTTTTGCTCCCCCCCTCCTTCCTCTCTAGGGGTCTGAGAAGGAATGCTCCAGTGCAGGAGGGGATCTTACACAACAAACGTCCTGGCTGTGGCTGCGCAGGGCTATTTATAAGTGACTGGTAATTGATCCAAGGCCCACTCTAATGTTGAGTCAGATCTATTCCTTTTTCCCCTCTCACGCACATTTGCACGCATCGGGATGTTTGGCCTATAGACACATGCCTACAGATGTGAAGGAAAAGTGATGAAAATACTTTGGCTCCGTCAACAACCAGCTGTAACCTACTTTCAAACAAAAGTGCCAGACTATACTACATATTGCACACATATTGACAAACTCGGTGACAAGTTTGCAAGATAACGACAGACAGCTCGGCTAAATATTTCTTCTTCTCTCTCAGGTCAATGAGAAGTGATTGCAGTTCAGCACAGCAGCCGTCACACACTGACGCTTGTGTACAGCTTGTTTGCAGCGTGTCAATAGTTTGATACACCCCGACACTGTGCGAATGCGGCGGGAAAACAAGCATCAATCAATGACTTCTTCTTCTTCTTCTTAGTACATTTTCAGTGTGTTTTCCTGTGTAGTGGGGGTCGCTATAAAAGTTCTATCACATTGCAGCTATGGTGAATTGGTTCAGCAGGATTTCTTTCTTTCTTTTAGGACAGGAACCACAGTGTGGAATCGCAGCAGAAACTATGTAAAAGTGGTATTTCTACACCAGCTGCATCCTGCTTCTATTACTGTCAGTCTACAGAGAATTGTAAGATACAGTTTTCACGGTTCCAAGCTGTGTAAAAATATACATATGCAGTTCATGGTGGAGAGACGCTGATGACGGGCCTCTTCGTTTCTCATCACAGGATAGTTACCTTTCTGTAGTTGGTGATGCGGCGGTTGATGTGCTCCACCCTCTCGCCACACATGGCGCTGAAGCGTACCTGCAGCTCCTCTGGGATCACGTCACAGCTGAAGCTCAACCTGCCACACATCTGCACCAGCGTGTCATCATTACGGGCCAGTGCCTCCAGGATCTGGTCAGAGAAAGGGCAAATAAAGGCAGGGATGATTAACTGATAGGCACAAGCTTCGAAAATCCCTTTCGGAACAACTAATGGGATGCAAATGAATGACCAAGCTCTTTTTCATGGGAAAACAAAATAAAATTCAGCTGCAGGGGCCGATTCCGCCGCAGCATTTCATGTGCAGTTTAACTCGGATATCTAAAATTTCCATGTGCGACTCATAAATCCATGCAGATAGACCGAGTCTGTGATACATATACTGTACATATATAGGCTCTGGCTTGCGAGATCAGAGATTAGATCCGAAGAGGAAGAGAGACACAAATCTCTGAGGCGCCTTAATGAGATGCCCAATGGAGAGGAGAGAACAGCGGAGAGGGGGGGAAATGTAATAGCAGACTGAAGCACAAAAAAACTGTATGTGCCTGACAGAGTTAGTGATATTGAAATTCAACATAGATCTCACAGGACATCGTGGACTGCTGTGGCAAATATTTATAATAATACTAAAATTACTTTCACTTTGCAGGGATGGGAAACTACTTATAGTCAGAGGGGACATGGCAAGTTTGATTTTTATGTGCGTCAGTGGCTTTAATTTAAGACGATGCTTTGAAAGACTTTAGAACACAGGGACTTGTGATCTCTGCTAATTTACAACAAACAAGAGACATGTTGTTCATCACGGAATTTGGCATAAAGATGCTGCGAACTTTTATTGTCCACACCAGCATGTGCACATCTATGTCTGAGGGAATCTCGGCTCCTCTGTGTATCCTAAATCAATAATGATCGTTCTGTGAACATTACTGCTGGGATGTAAAAAGCATGCACTTAACACAGCTGGGAACTAACATGCCTAAAATAAAGCTGTCAGCTTTAACTAGCGTCAAGACGCTCAATCTACACAGCAGGATCCGGCTGTACTGAAGTATTCAAACACAAAAGATTACATTGAGGCATTTGTGCATCGTTTTGGAGAACAGAAGCATTTTCACGGTTTGTTTATGTCTTTATTGTAGTCGCTCATAAAGAGAGGCTCAGCTCTGAGGTGATGAACACCAACAGCACGATCCATCACCTAAAAGGCAATAAAATGTTCCCTCTATCTTTCTCTCTCTGTTATTCACACACAGTTAGCATAATGTTTGAAATGTTTATTTCTTAAGCGCTGATAAAGTAATTGCCATTAGTTGAATAGGACATTCTCTGAGGACTGGACAGGGCTGGATTCAGGCCTTAGATCAGAGCCTGTTCTGCACATTGCAGCTTCATTATATTATGGCCAGAGCCCCAAAAACCCGCCTGTTCTCTTCTGCTGGATTATAAGTGATCAATGTGAAAACATAAAGGTATTAAAACACTGGTACTGCATCACACCGGGACAAACTGGCTGATGTTTTATACAAAGAAAGGAACAACTTATTGTATTCCCTTTGCCTAATTTACAAGAGGGTGCAAATAATTAAGAAATTGCCGTAGACAGTGTTTCAAGTTTATAAAGTCTCCTCTGACTTAACAACTTGCAAAAGTCTGTAGTTTTTTTAAGGGAATCTGGAGGTGATTTGCCACCACCTCAAATTATTCCAGCACAGGTTTTTCTCTGACGGAGATCTGATTTCAATGAGGATAATGAGAACGCATTAAAAATACCATGTGTAACCACAAAGGCAAGGTTTTGTTTATCATCCAGATACAGATCCCATTTTAATACCAGGTGTAAATGGGGTGTAATATTTTGGACTAACTGAACGGGTGGAATACCTTTGCGGTGAGGCTGAAGAATCCCTTTGGTTCGACCATCTTTTCCAGCACGTGACACTTGATGCCAGCTGTGCTGTCGTACTCATACATCACTCCGTACTCCAGGTGGACATTGTCTACCGTCAGACTGACATGGTCCTTCTTCCCGTCGATGATGGCTATAGTGTTGAATTTGTCCATCACCTCTGATGTTGTGGAAATACCGAAAAACATAAAGACAGCTGTGAAACACATCTCTGGTAACTTGCACGCAAACATGGCTGCACAAATCACAAAAATTATGTCCCGCTCATGTTCTGCCATAAACACAAATAATTCCCATCTTCCCCACAAAAAGTGTTTACATGGTCACACACACTGCACTGTTGGAGGCCTCACACCACCAAATCTGCACTTCATTTTAGAGGAAGACCCTCTGCACATGGCGCTCCATCACACTCTAAAAATGATGAGCAATTCCAAATGTATTAAGGTAACCGGCCCTGTGCTAACACTATGACTTAATACGGCAATAAATCCCGCTCCTGCTGTTTGCTATGAAGGGAATAGCTTTCCTGTTTAACTTTCTCATTGGGATCCATAAATTGTAGGGGGGAAGAATTAACACTTGATGAGCCGGAGTAGGCGGCTGTTCTCAGGCTAACACACTCCAGATGAGGCTGTTCGGAGCTGCGTATGACCTGTTAACTGGAGAGGGCGGTGGGCTTGTGTTCCTGCGAAGAAGCCTGCGTTACATCCCCAAACACTTTGAGCAGGATTTCTTTTCCCAAATGACTAATTCTCATGTCGTTTCGTGTGAACGTATGCACGTGTATGTGTGTGTGTGTGGTCACCTTCTACTTTACACTCAAAGCCATCTCCGTTCTCCTCGGGGGTCGGTTTCTGGTTGGTTTTCTGGTTGTCCTCCTGGGCGCTCTCGCTGTTGTTGTACACCCACTTTATAGTATCTTGCTGCATAGGATTGCAATAAAGAACTTTATGAACAAGGGCAATAAAAAATGTTCTGCATCATAAAAAACATGAGACAATCGAACCAGGATGTTTTGTCTCTATAAGAATTTGGATTTATCTATTTATACATTAAACTCAAATTGAGTGTGTGTTTTCACTTAGAATAAAGCTGAGTGAAACTATTACAGGGACACATGCACGCAACTGTCAACACAAATCACTGTATTGTAGCGTCACTCTTTCCTTCATTGTCACTGGTGGTTAACAGGTGGCATTTCTAGAGAAGGAAAAAATAAAAGTCTGAGCTCTCAGAACTCTGGTGTGTGTGTGTGTGCACAGGCTGAGGTTTGGGTTTGATGCAGCATGTTTAGCTGATTCTGCCCAGATATGGTGTGCAGTGTCACAGTTGGGTTGGCAAAGCATACAGTGAAAAGCCTTCGCAAACATATGGGAACATGGTGCTTGGTGAGACCGCAAAAGCAAACCCCATGCCAATCTCATCAACTCACTCTAGCATGCCATACAGCCCAGTGTGTGTTTGTGTGTGTGTGCGTATGTGTGTGTCTGTATCTGTCTGTGTCCGTTCTCTCCACACCCAAGCCCACAGTGGGTTTTCTGCCAAGGCTACATGCTGTGCCTGCCGACTGGTCTGTGGTCTTCTGGTGTGCAACCACACACAGAAAGAGACAGAGACAGAGAGAGGGCGGTTCCTCTGAGTCCATACTTGATGTAAACCAGATCTCAAGTAGTGTTGGAACCATGAAGTGCTTCATTAAGCCTGAAGTCCCGAAGGGGCTCAATTATAGTGACACACTACACTAACTCCATACCATACACACACCCTTGAGTTTCTATTTTCACACGATTTTTCCACCTTCAACAGGTGGACTGAGCTCGCTCTCTCCCCCCATCAACCACTCTCCCAGGGAAGAGAAAAAAAACTGGCTGATATCCTTCGAATTTTTCGTCATCTCTCTTTTTCCTCCCCCCCTTCAGGGATCTCACCCACCCCGAGCCCCAGCCACCCCCAGATCCTTTCCCACCTCTCTGTGCAGCCCGCCAGTCTCCCACAGCAGGCCCACTGCTGTGAGCCAGGGGTCAGCGGTGGAGAAGCCAAAACTACTATTATTTCTGCGTAATGACCCAAGAGAAGGAAAGAAGGAGTCAGAAAGAGAGAGAGAGAGAGATGAAGGTAAAGGGAAACTAGGAGGTCTGTCTGCTATGTTTTTTCTCACGGTCAACTAGTCGCCTTTTTTCTGCACTTTTTCAGCTTTTTGATCTTTTACGATCTCCCACACTTACAGTTTTATTGCGTAACTATCAGATCAATCAATGTGCACTTTCAGATTGTCTTAACTTTCTAACAGCTGGAGGTCACGGGAAATGAAAGTGTGACCTCTAGTTGCAGTTTCTCCCATTTTTCCTTTCTCCTCCCGCCTCACCTGTGTGGGCCGTCTGTACTTCCTGCACGCGGTGACATGAGCGATGACGCTGGCGTGGCTCTCCTTGCTCACATTGATGCCGTTCACCTTGATGATGCACTGGCCCGGGTGGAGACCGGCGATGGCTGCCACCGTGCCTGGCGTGAGACAAGAGGAAAAAGGAGAGGCGTCAAGGGCAATAACTGCGTCACATGATCACGCAGGTGAGAGGAGAATCCGGATGAAGCAAAGCACGTGCAAAAAAAAAAAAAAAAAAAAGTAGCTGTCACATCTTCCACATCCTGTACACAAAATTGGGTTGAACAACATTCCTTTTTCGTCTTTGTATTTGCAACTTTGTTTCCTGTTTTGGCAGCTCAGGAGGAGTGTGAGAGAGAGGAGGGAAGTTGTTTATCTGGGGTAGACGAGGGCCTCTCTGAGGGATGTGATTCAGACCATAAGAGAACTTCAAGGTTTACAGCTATCAGGAGGAAGTGCATGGCAGACTAAATATTCCTCCCATTTGTTTTCATAGGTCCTTAAACACACACCATGCATGCCTCACATTGCAATATACAGAATCTGTATTCCTCCCACCAAAGAATGAAATTACAATGCTGCAGTTTTTCTCTCCTGTCTTAGTAAGAAAGTATATCAACAGACAGGTCCACTGCTCTTAATAATAGAAGAGAAAAACAGGCTCCGGTCCAGCACAACAACAGAGCCAATACAATACAGACTGGACAAGTGTGGTGCAAGATACAATACTCAAATATTCAATTTATTAGAACTGTGTCTCTGTGTGTGTATTTGTGTCTATTGTTGCTTTCCTGTCACAGACTGATATAACTCATAATAGTCAACGGTTCTATTTACACACCCTGTTTGAGGCAGGTTTCTCTTTTGGAAAAATCCTCCAGTAAACGTGGGATGAAGCATGGGATTAAAACAGAATGTGTTCATTTGCTAATCCTTTTTGCCACATACTCTGTTGAAAACAGTATAAAGACAATATATTGAATGTTTGACCTTATCAACCACATTGATTTTCGTAATTATCTGCTGATTCTGAATTTTATGGCACCAACACATTTCAAACAAGTTGGGACAGGAACAACAAAAGGCTGTGAAAGTTGTGGACTGATCCAAAAACACCTGTTTGGATCAGTCCATAGGTAAAAAGGTTCATTGGTAACAGGTGATAGTATCATGATTGGGTATTAAAGGTTCATCCTGGAAAGACTCAGTCGCCAATGTCAAGACATCACTTCAGGCTATGGGAAACTTTGATAAGCCTTTTTTACATTTTTTTTATTCTATACTCATAATAATTGGCTGGCTAATAAATAGTGAAAATAATCATGAGTTGCAGCCCCAGTGCCAATATAAAACAATGGGAATACAGTGAACTGGCACCTAAAATTAATTTGTGTTTAACCACTCTCTCTCAGGATCTCTACCTTTAATAGGTATTACTCGCTCCTGTTGACCTGAGACACCAGGGGACAGCAGCTGTTATGACAATCTAAGGAATCAGACACCTCCTACATTATCAGCTTTGTCTCGGAGGATCAGAGCATCTACTTAAACACACAGCAGGTTCCCAGGCAACCACATCATCAGGCTAACACATGCACACACACACACAACCCGTCGCACACAAACACATAGCACATTTCTTCCCTGCTATCCCACTTAGATTGCTTAAGAAAAAAAACAAGAGTCAATTCCCCTGAGAACAGCCAGACAAGGCTGCGAATTGTTTCTGGATTGGACCCTATCTTGTGCCAACCCCGATAGCGGCGCTACTAAACACGCTGTGTGTGCTGGAGGAAAAAAATGCTCCAGCGCTTCTCCATCTGAGGAACAGAGCCGCTAAGAAAAGCGTGAATAGCTACATGGGAATATTTGCGATGTGGAAAGTGACTGATAACCAGATAATTCTCAGCTTTAGCAGCACCATTAAGCAACCAGCTGAGCCACATGGAGAGCACGAGGGGGGAAAATTGGTCTCCTGTGGCCAAGTCACCCACCCTCCCCGAAGACTGGCGTGGCAGCTGCTTTCCATCTGTGCCGCAATAACAGAAAGGTGACTGGATTTTTTTTTCTGATGAAGCCAGACAGATACAGATCTCTTACCTCTCCCAACAGCATGGACCACCGAGGGGCCGAAGCCACGAATCTGGAAACCCAAGCCATCGGCCGAGTCTGGGATCTTTACCGTCCTGGGGACAACAGCAAGATTTTGACGATGTCTCTTTAATAGTTTACACAAATGCACACATTAATTCAGGTGCATGTGCAGATCTGACTTACTCTCTTGGTTTGGTGCTAACCAGAACCCTGAGGGGTCCCTTGCTGTTGAAACACTGCCTGAGGAGAACTTCCACTTCAGAGAAAGGCCTGAGGAACACCAGGTCTCCATTTATGGCAAACAACTTCTTCCCCACCTCCAGGCCAGCCATCTTACGATAAAGTGTCAGAGAAGAGACGAGGAGAGGAGAGGAGAGAGAAAGCTTCTGAGTCAAGCAGCAGGTTTTGAGCAATGAATGTCATTTTCAGATTCAAACTTTTTCAGTATAAAAACACAAATAGTCCCAAAGGATTTCTATTTATCACAAAGAAAAGTCAGACGTAGGAAACAATATGGGAGAACTTTTATCTATGAGTGTACAGCTGGTATCCGTTGTCCCAGACTGAATATTTAAAATGGCACACACACACACACACACACACACACACACACACACACAGAAATCCAGACCTTCAAGGAGCTTTCAGTGCTACTTCAGGGCTGGAGGGAATTATGGGTCGTGCACTCAGATTGATCACATTTGCCGTCAAACTCCTCAGCCCCGTTTTTTTCCCCCTTGCACATCAAAGCTAAAACACCAAAGGAGGTCTCAGAAATATGGCGCCCATAATGCGCTCTATTTCTGCATGAAAACGCCTCTAATGTTAGTATCCGTGTCCGTCACCATAAAGCTAGATTTACTTTAGGAAACGATTTATATTTTTTATGACTGATGATCCAACCACATTTTAACAACAGGAGGCTTCTGCTGACTGGCGTTCATCTGCTACAAAGGCAGCACAATAACGTCTGCAAGAAAAACTTAAATAGTGCAAAGCAGATACACTCAAGCACAGTCTGAACATCATTAAGCCAAAAACACTCCTGGAGCTTGGGCTCTGCTTTGTTCCAACAGAGATTACATGGATTTACTGCACAATACTGTAGGTAAATCCACTCAGTAAGAATTAGCAGAATTAATAACGACATAATTTTGGAAATGAATTAATTCAATAATTTGCTCAGTGTATTTGCACATACAATAAGAAAATGCATGATACTTTCACACTTTGACACTTCAACTTTGAGATGCATAGTTTAAGATAAATAAATGGAGGAAGTCGTCACATTAATTGTGTTGCATCTAATTTTAATTGACCCCATTCCTGTGGAGAGATTTCCTCCATCCTCATATGAGTGTGTGCATTCTCACCTCAGCTGGGGAGCCCTTCTCCACAGATTTGATGATGGGGACTCTGTTCCTCTCTTCCAGGGTAAAGCCATAGCCTCCATCACTGGGCCTTATCTGGGAAAAAAAAAAAACCCAACACGTCTCCCATCAGCGAAATCCCAAGCCAGCAGACCAAGACATTTTCACAGAGCGCAAACACACACACAGCAGAAGCAGATACTGGTACAGACAGATAGCAGCCAAGTTAGTATTTGCTCACTCCTCTGAAAAGAAAGCTTACTGAGGTATAAAATGGACTTTTGCAGTGTTATGTCAAACCCTGTCACAGCTGTGTGCTTCCTAATTATATATGTGCCTTTAGTTTTTTTCAGAGTTGGGGGCACCTTATACTGAAGTTGAAGCATATTAGACAGGCTGAGAGCTAATCAATAAATAAGCCACACAAGTAGGTGCTCACCAGGAGAGACTTGGAGATGACGTTCTCAACTATTTTCAGGTCATGCTTCATAGGTTTGTGTTTGGTGTTCGAACCCTCCATCTCCTCATCAGCAAAGAAACGAAACAGCAAGGGCTCGTCCTTGAACTCACTTTTTTCCAACACTGGAGGTAACAACAAAGTCACAGTGGAATAAATGTCAGACACACAAACAAACAAGTGAAATGAAACTTGCTGAATAGTCATATTTCTGGAAAACAGTATTTATCACATTTTTGCTGACAATTTTCAAAAGTATAACTGCACAGTTTTAGATTCCAAGCAGCCATTGATTTTTATGTAAAAAGTATGAAAATCAATGAACAGACTCTTGCTCAGGTTGCATCACAGTGAACATCAAATCTGTAATGATTTTTGACAAAGTTACTATATCTTCCTTTCGGTTGTACATTTATGTCAGCACTACTTTTCCTACTTCAAAACTTTTATACAACTTTGACAGACATCATGAAGGCTTGAAAACCGATGGATGGAAATGAATGAAAAGCATACAGAACATGTGACAACTATATGAAATATATGAAAATGAAGTATGTTAAGGTTCAATGACCCACACAGCCTTTTGGTGGTTAATTAAAATTTTGGCTATCTCAGGCATTCATCCTGTTTTTGAACACAGGGAAAATAATGTGAAACAACAACGGCGTCTGTGCAGAAGAAGAACATATCCAAATTAGTAATCAAGCATTTGCATGAAGATTTTTAACATTATTATTCAGGCATGCATAAGCACTTAAACACCATAAATACACCCCGTGAGAGAAAGGGAGACCCCACCTTTGTGGCAAGCCGTCACTTCTGAATGAACCCAGTCTCTACAGCAACATAACGCCTTCACCAAGACTTCAAATTTGAAATGTAAAAATAGCCCTGAGGGGAAAAACAGAGTTCCCTTCTAACATTCCCTCACTTCATTCCCCTCAAGACCAGACACAGCGCCAATAGCTTTAATAGCTACATCGTCAGGCCAAATACCAACTTACTGGCATGAACGGTGAAATTACCCCGAGGGCTGTGGAAGTGAGAGGAAGTTTGATGGCTGGGACTGCTATGTTCCATAGATGTGCTGGTAATTTGTAGCGTGAGGCTTCGACTGTGGGTAGTTTGGAGCAGTTACATCATGGAGATACGAGGAGACACACGGTGACTCATACAGTAGTGTGTATGATGTGGACTTTGGCACGAGGGAAGCGCACAGTTAAAAACAAGCCTGACTCGCATAAACAAACTGTCGCCATGGCTACTGACCGTTCTGCACTCGAGCTGACAAACATCCACGCGTGATCTGCCAAGTTCTCACAGCGAAAGCAAACCATGTAAGTACCCTGCACTTCTTCAGTCATACGCACACAAGTATGCATGAAGTTAATGATAGCATGCATGAACGCAGTCACAGGCCTAACCGCACACACATGTACACATACAAATTCATTCTCTGGATTGGAAAAAACTTCTATTCCTGTAGCGTGTCAGAGGGATTCTAAGTAGAAATGGAAAGAGAACAAGAGTGGTTGTGTTCTAAAACAGGATGCTAAATGCCAGGCGCCCTCTGTGTGGTTTCTCGAAAGCATTCGACTCTCATTCGCTCAATGATGGAGAGGATTCCATGGTTCAACAGGAGGGTCAGAACTTTTTTTCTTTTTCGCTCTGCTGAAATCCTCAGAGGTGATAAGTGCTGTACCGTGATGCATGAAGCCATTGTCGCACAGCTCCACCCCCAAGATCAACGCTTCCTCCCTGGTTCTGCAGTCCCCCTGCGCCAGGAGACAGAAGAAAGAGAAAGAGAAAGAGAAAGAGAAATAGAGGACGCAGTGGAGAGAGGTGACAGAGAGGATAGTGTAAATGATTCAAGGGGAAAAAAAGCAAGAGAGGATGAGAGAAAATGTCGAAAGAAAGAAAGAACAAAGGACAATGTGTGTTTAAAGAAATGTCATACTCGCACCCCCATCCTCTCCTTTGTTCCTGAATCTAAAAGCCAAGAGGCCAGCAGGGCCACTCCATGCTCCATCATAAACACAGCCAAAACCATGTCAGAACAGAGTGACAGCTCTTGAAGGAGTGAGAGCTATTCAGCCAGCCTGAGTCAAACACATTCATATGGACTACCCCCCCCACACACACACACTTATATGCACACACAAACATGTGATGTCTGCCATTGATTCTGCGGTGGTCGCCATATACATTTCATTTCTTTGTTGTCATCCTGAACAGGGCTATCAATCTGTCAACCTCAAAGCTTCCTGACAAAGTCAATAAAGCTCAGCTGTCGAATCAATTCTTCTTTTCTTTCTTCGTTTCCTTTTCGGCTCTGCTGAGAGCCTCAAATCTGATGGCAAGAAAATCTTTGTTGTTTCACTTTCTCTCCTCTGTTGCACATTTGAACTGAGCCACAAAACAACACATATAAGAATCAAATTGATGTGCTTCAAGTTATGTATTACTTCAGAGGAAAAGCTTTTCACACTGATTTTGTACCTTACTGAAAAAACAATTTGCCTGGAATCAGTTATTTTTTGTTAAATGAAAACACTATATGATCAAAATACTATCATACAATTACACTGAAAGTTGATATATAATAACATTACTCATCGATTACTGTGGATAAAGCTGCTTTGGAGCTTACCTGTGCAATAAGCCAGTCTATCAGCTTATTGGCCATCACCACTGATTTGTAGGTCCGCAAATGGTAGTCCTTATCCCTGGATGGGCATAAAAGCAGAAAACATCATGAGAAGTGATCAAGAAAACAAAGCTCTACCTTTAAACTTGGATGGTGCCATGTTACTGTTCAACTCTGTGAGTCACTTCTACTGTATTAAACCCAGATGGTGAACATGCAGAGCAGTAATTGCTTGGTCTATTTAAACACAATGCCCAAAAGAGGACTAATAATTCCCACTGTCAGCAAGGCGTAGTCACTTTTCAACCACTGGCAGTTGTGTCATAAATCTAAGTGAGTTTCTGACAGTTGGTGACAACAAAACAGCATTCCTCCAACATGGCTGGTAATGGCCCCTGCAGTGTTTGGCACTTGGGTGCCCCAAATCAGCCTGGTGTTGCTGTTCTCAGTGTTACCGACGCAGCCGCACCGAGCCCGAGAAATGCCGTCTGAAATGGAGCAGCGACTTTCCCATGAACGCAGGGGCCTCCCCGGCGACGCGCAGGGGCCGAGCTGCAGGCCGGGAAAGTCCAGAACCGCCGTGACTTACACCACTCCACCATTTCCACCACATGCAAACACTCACTCAGGCACACACGCAACCGCACGCACACACACACACGCAGAGTTCAGACAAGTCAAACATGACATGTGGGCCAAGTTAAAGTCCAATCTCAGCTGTCTGGAGCTTTTCAGAATGCGAAGCGTGAGAGGGCCGAGCGCTGCCCCGTTTCCTCCACAATGGAACATTCTGTTGCGTAACTCTGTTTGACAGCCTGTGAGTGGTCTCTGATGAGGATCCTAATGTTGGTATTAGCCGGCGAGGCATGTTGCCCTGCCCTTGTCGTGCAGAAACCGCTTGGACCAGAAGAAGCGAGGAACCCTGTTTTCCCCCTGAATGGGATACAGGAGACAGGGAGATTGGGGCTAAAGAGGCTGGTGCACAGTGAGGCTGTCAAGAGTGAAAAATGGGGGGTAAACAGCGGGCCAGTGGGCAGCCATATGTCCGGCGTGAGGAAACGGCACTTGGAAGAGAAACAGACGGAAAGGTCAGAGAGGTGGTTTTTGAGTTTCTGTCCAAAGAGGAAAGTTTGCCGTGACATTTTGTTCAGGTAAATGGATGATGAAGGCAAATGTTGCATTTTCAAAGCATTCTTCAGACTATATTATACAGAGGATGCTGAAAGTTCAAGCTTTAACCAACTGCTTCAGTCTTGATGAATTACTCAAGTAGAGTGTAAAATATTTAGCTATTTTGAAAAATCCTACATCTACATCCATAAATATCGAGTTACTGGAAGACTCTTCAGCATAATAAAGAAAACCTTGTCAATATTTCTCGGACGCTCAACTCAAGAGCCAGTTTTTCCAATCTGCGGGAAGATAATTTATGAGATAACCTTTGCTGTGTTGTGTGAGTTTGCAGCCTCTCGTGTACATATTGAAAAATTCTTCTCACTGCATTATTAAACTGTGCACACGCTGTATTAGGCTATAGTGGACATTTCAAACTGTGCAATCAGATCCCCTGGAGCTTTCTTGTGAGGAAGGCAGGGGGGGTTGAGGAGGGGGTGATGGGGCCACAGAAGCTGTGTGGCTGTGCGGGGGTTGTATAGTGTACATTCCCCCCTTCACTTCATCACTCTCACTCTGCCAGGAAATTATACCTAATTAGGCAGGGGCTGGTTGCTCCAATTAAACTCTGGCATTCCCAGGCCCTGTGATGCATTGTACTGGGCTTTCACTGAGAACACACTGCACAGATATGCTGGCTAACACACACACACACACACACACACACACACACACAGCTCTAGTACACCGACAAGAGTTTTTACGTAAAGAGGTTTGGCCTCAATACAAATGCCGATGGAGTGAATGCTGACACACACAAAATAACCCTTTGGGCTTTTTAGCAGTTGGATCAAACAGAAACACAGAGACACTTCTATGGTGGAGTACTTGCAGGATCAGTGTGCCCCCTCCGGCTATGGCACAGTTTTACGTTGTGGAATTGAAGCTTTTCATCAGGCCATTTGAAACCCAGCATAAACAGGCGACCTTGATGTGGTGTTTTGGCGTGAAACACATTAGCAGCATGCACCTCAGATACTCATCAAAAATAATGTAAAAAAACGTCACAGAGAATCAAAGCACAGCAGCAAATTACTCTATAAAATCAAAATGTGTTTCGCATTTGGTTTTACTATTTCATGGATGTTTCTGGTTTCACATGATTGTATTAATTACCATGTGTACATATAAATAACATATAAAGGAACACAGAGCTCACTTTCGATTTCAGTATTGAATCTTTGAAAACACCCGTGTTGAACTTCTGACATCAAACCGGCTACTTTGCATCATGTTATACATTGAAGAATTGAAATCAATGTTTGCCTCCAGCAGCATGATTGTGTCGGCTTTCAGAGCGCAGGATCAATATGCTGTCGGTCACACTCGGTGAAACGCAATAAGCCCAGTGTATTGTAACTGAATGGCCCCTGTAAGATGCATTTTAACAGAAATGAGGCTATTTGTAGCTGGGATGAATGGACTGAGCCAAGGAGAGTGTAGACGCACAACAAAGGGGTAGAAAATGACCAGAAATCAGCTGCAGCTTTGGATTTAGAAACAGGGGGAAGTACAACAACTGGCAATATCCGTTACAAAACAATCACAACTCAAGGTCCATTTGCTGGCTTTTTCCGAACTTTTCCTCCAAGTCTTCATCAGATGATCAGAGTTTGTTTAGTTCTGTGAAGACGCGAGCTCAGTAGGTGTATAAACTTCATCCAATGCTTACTTAAAGCTAAGGCCTGACCTCAGTCAAGAGCATACTTTCATTATGCTGAAAATCATGTCATATTGTTTAAAGATCACAACTTTATTTTGGTCTTTGGACTCCTCATCAGTGAAAAGTGCATGAAGTCATTGTCACACAGTTATACCCCCAAGATCAGTGCTTCAATAGCTTTAAGTTAAGGCTTGACCAAGGCCAAGAATGAACTTTCATGCTGATGGCAAACGTGATTGGATTGAAATCACCAGAAAAAGCGAGCTATTTTTCAAGGACAAAATAAATTTGAGGATGCAACTGACAAAGAATGCACTTTTGTGCTGAAGATCATGTGATGTGGTTGAATGCTACAAAAAAAGCTAATAAGTGGACCTTGAGTTAGAATTACTTACTCCAACTATTTCCAAGGTCAGGAATGAGACCATGTGATTTGTCATGCTGTTCACATACAAATACTCCCACAGGCTATCAAAAATGAACTCTCAAAAGCATCGACAGAGGTTCATCACAAAGTCATATGTATCTGTGTCCCACATGTACATAAACTATATGTAACATCTGATAGACTCAATCTTCCTCGATGCATCTGTGTTTTGAGACCGGGCAGATAAAATGAGCCAAGCACGATCAGCCACAGGCCCCGCCGCACTCCATCACCAAGCCAACTCCTCCTCAGTCAGTTCCTCTTTAAAAAACAATGAACTCATAGTTCACTGCGATATTTCTCTCCTCCACTCTGGTTGCTTTGCGGTGGGGCTATTTTTAGGAGCGAGAGCCAGATGCAAAGCTACTGGAGTCCTACCTGGCTGGGTTGCAATGGAGCGGAATGGAAAATGGCCGCCTACCTGATGACGGGAGTGAAGAGGCTGTGAAGACGGCAGAAGAGCCGAACGCCCTGAGAAAAACAAGAGAGTAGATTTGGATTATGTGAGCGATAGGTGTGTAGATGTGATTTATGTTATATTAGGTTGCAGTATTACCTTAGATATGACATCATGCATGTCACTTCTGGGATGGTAGGTGCCGTCGTCGTAGCGGAAGCGGTACAGCACAGGCTCAGGTTTGAACTGGTATTTGTCTGTGACTGAAAATGCAATTTTTCTTAGGGAGTATTATTCATCCCACTTCAAGTTGGAAAGTATAAGAGGTTTAAAAGCATATTCAAGCCAAGCAGGGCTGCATGGTGAAACAAGCTTTCCAGACAAGAGGACAACTCAAACCTCATACTGAGCGGTCACAGATAACGCAGCTGCTCACAGCTCCCTGCTCCTCTTGCTGTGGGGGACTTTGTCGTGGACCCTCCTAACAGTAATAACAGTTGGCTCTGTATTCTTGGCTGAAGCCGTGCAGGTTCCATTAAAGGTTTTTATGAAAAGATATTCTATCATTTTTCACATGGGGACTTCTAACTGCGCTGCGAGAGAGCTCAAAGGGGCTCCCAGTTATTCCTCTCTGTCGGGAACAGCTCGAGAGCCCAATCTCATTACTCTGGGAGGAAGCAATAAAGCGTCCCCGAGTGATGTAAGATACAACTTGGCTTGGGGCCCTACTCTTTTGAGGAAAAAACTACATGCATGCGCCATTTACTGTGAACGCAAAGCCTGCTTATGCACTGAATACACTCGATGCACAAAGCCACAGAACAGCCACCGAGCAAATATGACACAAACATTACAGCAAGAAGAGATTAATAATTATAATCCCTTACATAAACATAGTGTCAAGGGAGTGTTTGAATGGGACACCTGCTTAAACATAAAAAGATCATCTACACTGAGGGAAACTCCTGGAAACTACTTGTTGAATGAGGATCATTCATCGGATGTGGCAAGAGCTTAGGTCAAGCAATGGCAGGCGCTTGCATGCTCTTCACCATGCAGCATAAAGTAAATTAGACTGTGGCAGATTTTAGATACTGCAAATAGCAATAAAGCAGGTGGGAGAACAGAAAAAGGAGAAAACTGTGAGAACTGACCGTGGTGGATGATGCCATTCTCCAGCAGAGCTTGACCCAGGTGAACTCCTTCCTCTGGGTTGCCTGTCTCGCCGATTTCCATCAGCCAGGACACGAACTCACTGGGGACACACAAAAGACAACACCGGCATAATAACTCACGCTCACTCAATCAGGGATGACACGACTAAATCCCCACGGGAAATCCCATCACTCCATAAAGGACAACGTGTGTGATCAGCAAAGAGAGAGCTTTGAATTTACTCTTGATAATCTGTGAACAGGGGGAGAAGAAAAAAGTGCCGTCATAACAGAGAGTCTTTACAACTTGCTGCAAACATTTACTCTAAATTGGTGTGGCGATGGCAACAAACACCATCTTGGCAAATAGGAATGATTTATTTACTGTTGAGGGCCACATCTGCCTGTTAAAACAACCAGCTTCAGTTTGTGTTTTGTGGAGTTTATTTTACACATACAATGTAACACTATCAAATATGCAGGAATTGGATCATGGGAAGTTCACGATGGAAAATGCAAGATATTTTTCGCCCCGCGTCATTTACAACTGAGAAGTGGAAACAAACCAACCGCCGAAACAACAAACAGCATCCGATCTTCTGATGGCCCAAATGAGCTAATTGGATAATTCTCCATAATTTAGTGACTCAGAGAGAGAGAGAGAGATTGAGAGAGCAAGTATGAGGACTAACTAAAAGAGATAGAGAAGTAGTAGCCTATCTGATTACATCCTTGATGTCCCGTCTCCCCATAAAAGCCAAACAAACACGGCCAGCGGCACCACTGGAATTCTGTGGAATTCGCTTCCAGGCCATGACGGAGGTGGTCGGGTGTCAGCGTCGAGCCAACAGGAGCAATTACAAATGTTTTCAGAGAAACAACTGAACAAACACGCCGCCTCCACCCCTTCCTCCGTCCGTCCAACATCTTTCGCTCTTTAACCACTCATCCTTGGCGTCGTCCCTCTCCGCAATAGACCACAGGGGAAAAACACAAGTCTATAACAACGTCAATTTGTCAACCTCTGTACCTTAACCATGGAAGGAAAAATAGCCTGGAAGTTTGGACTGTGCAGTTCTCATGGCCTCTGGCAGATCGGGGCCACATATGCAATAAACAGCTTCGTGGAATTTAAACATACACATGGAGCGGGGCAAAATTAAACAAATCAAATATCCTGGTATTTAAGATTCATTAATGCACATACCAATAATTTGATGTATGTGTATTTTGGAGAAAAATACATTCATACTTTAATCCAGCTTTTAAAGTCCCTCAAAGGCAATTTGTATTTAGTCAATGATCCACCTAAAATGAGCAACTGGATTCCTCATTAACACGAATATTTTGGCCAAAGTTAAAAGTTTTGGTTATTTCACATGAGAGATTTCTCTTTTACGGTTTGGAAAGTTGTAAAACTGGCAATGTCACAAGGTCACAAACTTCCTTTCACTAATGAGGATTTAGCAGCGTTTGAATCAGTATGTGACAATAGTGACAAAGCAGATTAGCTGAGTTTTTGACTGTGACTCTGAATAGACAGCACCTGCGGCTGTTTATTTCATCTAAACTTAGACCTTAATTGTTGCTAAAATGTTCTTATGAATATTTCATGTTGTAGAGAAATACTTTTGATTTGACTCGAAACTAAGCTCTCAAGGGCTTTAAGGCCAAGAAAAGGACATTAAGAGCAATAGTTTGACATTTCAGAAGATGAACAGACAGTATCTACTTTCATACAATATCTGCACAGTATATTAGCTGATGTGTGAATGTACGTCCCTCCCTCCTCTCTGCATTAAATGCTGTGAGCAGCAGTCTTTTTTATTCAGCTTCAGCTTTAATTTATCATTTGCAAACGCTGATGGAGCAAAAAGTTTATCCCAAGTAACGTCAAAAAGAGCAGAGGCTTTCATACAGGATGTCCAACCTTTTCGTCAAGCTCTTTTCATCAACATCCATCACAGCGAGCCGACACTGTTGTCTGTCACATGATGCAGAAAACACAACCACTTTGAATCCCCTCTGCTTTTTCTGTTCATTCCAAGTTTAAAATCGGATGATGACTGCAAGCTAGGTAGCTGTCACACACATTTTCTTTGATGTATTACGCTGTCACAGGGCCCAAACCACAAATACGATTGTACCACTTAAAGGGGAGGGGTTCGAGACCCAAAAATAGCCTCGCGTCTTGGAAAAAAAAATCAAAAAGAAAGAGAGGAGGCGTGGAAAGAGAATAAAGGCAAAGCGCTTGACAATAGAGGGAGTGGGCTGAGCTGAAGCCATGGGCAATGTGGCTTTCATCAGAGACATACCATGCTGGTTCCAATTCACCAATTACGCCTACATGTAATCATCTCCAAAGTCATCTCAGACAGAGGAAGTACAAAGAGGCTAGAGATGTCTTTTCAGCCACAAGTGGTCATCCAGGTGTTGGCCAAGTTGTATATAGAAGGATAGGTTTCCAAAGGGAGCTTCCCCGAGCTGCTTTCTCACCATATGATCTCTCCAGGCTCGACGAGGTGCCCACATATGACCAACATTTGATCCTTTTAATCTTTTTAGCTGACAGATCCATTCCTCCTCCAGACCACAAGGGATCTGGTGTTGTCTGCGTGGCCCAAAGGAGAAAGTAACTCCTCGTTTCCAAACCACCACGCGATATAACATGGCCACAACTATGTCCAATTGGACTTTCTGGTTGTTGTTGTTTTTTTTTTTTTTTTCTCTTCGCCCCATGCTTTTAAAAATAACAGGGATTCTGAAACGACTGTTTAAGCTCGGGTAATTTTCAGTGTGATTATTACCAGTCAAAACATCTCTGTAAAAATTTAAAACAAATGGAAAACACGGGTCGGCCTGAAAGGCAGCGGGGCGTTCACGAGGGAGATTTGTTATGGGATTTCAAGAGTCAAGATAGGAGCACAGTTGAAATAACATGGAACCGAGACTGTCTTGTGAAAATATTTAATTTAATTTCCAGCCCTTTTAAAATTGCATAGTGTCATGACTCTATAAAAAGACTTTTGGCCATCACATACTGCAATTTTCATTTTCAAACACGGAGAGCTCTTCGGCTGCAGCCAGATGTTCAGAGGTTTTATTATCCTGATCCAGCTTTGTCACCCTCTCACACTCACAATGCTGGCTCCCCACGTCGGCCTACAATGTGGGAAGCAGAGCATTGCAAAAAAAGGCACCCTGTGAAAAGCAGCAATGAAGAGGACAGTGTGTGACAGCAGGTAGTTCTAGGATCACATGATTCTGGTTATGACATAAATCAGTGATTAGAGTTTTGTGCCTCCTAAACTTAGGATGTTGATGCAAATTGCAGGAGATCCACAATTCAAATTTATTTAAATTTACATTTTGACTGTTTAGGAAGTGCTTCCATGGAAAACTCAAATCAAACTGACATTTTTACTCTGATATGGGAGCGAGACATCTACACCTTATGATGAAAGGAAAACACCGAAACAGGGGCATCAACTCGTGTGAGCTTAAAATAGCTCAAGGATGGGATTTTGAGCAAAGCACCCTTTACAGTAAATATCCTCACCTATCAGCAGAAGGAGGACAGATTGGCATGTTTAGACTCATTCAGAGCGAACGCGGAAAGTGCATCGGCACAGCTGTGAAAATTCAAGGACACGAAGAGGTGACGAACATATTACAAGCACACACACACACGTACAAAAAGACACACACACACATATGCACGGTTGCCCTCTGGCATAATGGGCCCTCGACTGCAGTTACCTCATGGATTCCTCAGCGGAGAGCTTATTGTAATCTAACATGGGCGAGGGAGAGAGCAGTCAGCTGAGCCGCACAGGGATATCTCCCTGTGATTTACGACTGGCATTCGATGGCCGATCCGTCCCCAGACATCACACCAATAATCCTTAAATAAGATTCATGGGCTAAATCTGGCTGGATTTGATTTTCCCATGACTGAGACTGCAGATATACATAACACAGAGTCTCCTGAACAAAAGAGGGACGACGCTTTCTTCTTCCCCGGCTGCTGTCTTTAGAAGTGCTTGCCAATTTTAACATGACAGAGATCGACATTACAAAAGTGTTTTGTGTAATCTGCTCTGAAGATTACATCATATATTGTAGGCACTATTATAGGGCCTCTCTACCTACAATACTCAACAAATATGAAGACATATTGTATATAACTGAGAGTACACGTAATTAAATATTAGATATTCATTCTGGTTTATCTCTCACTTTTACTCCCTCACAGTTACAGAGCTCACACCGATGTGACACAGAGGAAACCACGAGGACTCAGCAGCTTTGAGATTAGCGGCGAGAGTCTTACCTTCCCAGGAAGCACTTGGGGAAGGTGGTGAGCTTGCGTTTCCGGTCCTTAATGAGGTTACCCTTGGTCATGAGGTGGTAGAGCTTCTCTCCCTTCTCTGACACCATCACCCACGTATCCTGCTCCATGCCGAGCCTCAGACCTGTGCAGCAGAGGAGGGAGGGACGGAGGGAGGGAGGGTGCAAAAAGCCTTTCAGTATCGTGGCATTAATAATCGTTGCACTCAGCTCCTAGACTAGATGTGGCATCAATAACCAGCTGGTTTTCCTTAATTCACTTAAATCTGCAAGCAAAAGACACACACTATATTACAGCATTGCTCACTTTTTCTCTCACTCATAAATGCAGATTCCACAACTAATCAGGGCTCACTTTTTCCAATTATTCAGGTCAAATTGTTCTGTATTGATTTTCTCAAACGCAGCATTCTCAGTCATTCGAATCAAGACACGTGTTGAGAGGGAAAAAAAAATAAAAAGGGAATTGAGTTTTCCTAAGTGACTGCATTAAAAGTGAGCCGACCCCACCCTGATACCGATACACTGAAGCGCCTTCTTACTTTTCCTCCGCTCCCTCTCCTTCATGATGGCCTCCAGCCACTCCTGCTTCTCCTCCGGGGTCTTGGCCATGCAGACGAACCACTTGTTCTTGGCCGTGTTGTGGATCTTCCAGCCGTTGTTTACAATGTTCCCGCTGCTGTGGTAGTCAGCTGTAAGGCAGAGGTGGAGAGCAGAAGCACGAGTTTGACTTCACTGGTTTTTATATAAAGTCCTCTCTCCTCGCGAGGGGTGGAACGAGGCGAATCCACTGTTTTGACTCATTTAGGCTCGGAGCAGTTTTTCACGTTTGAAGGGGAGGGCCGTCAATTAGTGGTCGCACTGATCATGACACTGTAAACAGAGTTGTTGGGAAGTCGGCTTCACAGTAAACGAGGGTTACCGCATGAAACGCAGCAATAACATGTGGCACAAGTCCGATGATTCGCTTCAGAGAAGACGAAGCGAAAGAAGGCTGCGATAGCACCAGGGCTCACGCAGGACAGAGACGAGAACAGACAAGGCGTTATCTGATGAATTAAGGCTTTCTCATACAGCAGTGTGCGGTCTAATTTTCCAAAAACAACATCCATTATAAAACCGTTGCAGATAATGTACTCTATCTCAGAGCAAGCACTCGCTCCAGACTCATTTTTCCCAACTCTTGTGCCGGCCCTCATTGCCTCTCTATTGAGTGCTCCATTGATTATCGCTCTTCTCCTTTAATGAGATAAACGAGGGGACACACATGCAGAAGAAGAACCATCCATCAGCATTATTTACTACTGAGCCTCCACAATACTCCACAGAGCTGACTTGTGATTCAGCACCTACGCTCGAATACAGACGTAAAGAATGTCAAAAAGCCATAGATGAACTCTTGACCGTTGGATGTCTGTCATTATTTCCATCTCTTACACTGGGTACATTTCAAATTCCTCCCTGTCTGATTTTCTCCAAGGGTGTAACAAAAAGCGAAAACCATTACAATCATCAATTACAATCACGTCTGAAAGCATCTACAGTGCGGTGTCCTTTATATGGCATGCCTCGAGGGCGTTTTTCAACCTCAGGCAGCAAGTGTGCGCCTGGGAAAAAGACGCGACGCTTTCATTACGTCGGAATCTAAGCTAAAATACTCCTGTCGCCCTGGATTTCAGATTGAGATCTCCTGCCTGTGGTGCAGAACACCCAGGAGTCCCTGCACCGCCGCCTGCCTCACGTGTTTATCCTCCCCTCTCCAGACCCAAACCCATCCATCTCTCACCGAAAAAACACCCAATATTACTGCCCATCTAGGTCTGCTGGAGAGGAAATGATGGCTTCTACAAATATAAATGATAATCAGTGGCTACGTGAGGCCAAGAGACACAAGCGCTGGAGTTCACCAAGTACCAGCAGCAGCACGCTCCCAAGGATATTTAACTATAGGCGTCTAAAAAAAATGTTTATAGGTAAATATTATTTTTCCATCGGCGATCCAAGTATAAAATCAGGCACCAGCTCAAGCCAACGACTATGTTGTCAATGTTCCTGTGTGGGTTATCATGGCAAGTTTTTAAACCCCTGCTGCCAGGTGTGCTGAATTTAAGAAAGAGGATCTGAGAGCGAGCACAAAAACAGAAAGAAATTCTAGCTGCGTAAACATTTATTTGTCCAAAATAGATTGACCTTTTTTTTTTTTTTTGCAGGACCACTCACCCGTGCCATCATCCACGTTTTCCACCTCCATCACCTCCGTGTTGATTCTCCCTCTGAACAGGTAGCGAGGACCCTCGGTGGCCGCCTTGCTGTTTTTTAAACGCCTTGGATGGAGAGAAGCAACCGAAATTAGTTGATGAGGTCTAATCATCTTATGACTGCATAATCAGTCTCACTAGCAGTTCACTCAGGGACTAATTCTAATCATCTGATGTTTGTCCATATGTACACAAACCAAATTACATGAGGTAAATGTATCTGATTTAAATCCAGGATATTGAATTTGAGGTCAGAGTAACACATTGTATTTTCTTTCTTTTATCTGTGATCTGCTTTTCTGTACTACCTGCAGACGCTGTATACAGCACGTGGGGTAAAAGCATATCGAAGCAGGTGGCAGCTTGGTTGGTGGCAGCGAAACAAAAGCAGCCAAACATCACATCACAACATCACAATGGACGTACGATGCATTGTTAAAAGCTGCATCAGTAGCTCAGTATGAGCGCCACCGGATCTGGCTCGTTTAAACAGAGCAGACCATTCATCAGGTGTTCTGTCTGCAGAAGCACAACAATGGTTGGCAATCAGCAAGAGTTTCCTAACTCAGCTTGCACTGATCATAATAACTGTCATATTATCTGGTATATTCCACATGGACTACCTGAAAGATAAATCTACCAGAGAAGGAACATGAGTCCACAGACGGCGGTTAGACTAATCACATGTCCCCGTCTCTCCAAGTTAAAAAACCTCCCAAATCCTTTTCTCACGTGTCTCCTCGCTGCACAATTTTACTTTCAACTCCCTCACAAAAAAACTGAAACGCTTCCCACAGTGCTCTGCTCCCCTTTCTTCAAAAAAGTAAAGAAACTGGCACAGTGAATTATTTATAAGGTCCATGCTCTAAATGTTGTGTAGGAGTACAGACATGAAGGAAATTAGCATAAACAATATTTTTATTCTGTGTCTTCAAAAACACACATTGTAACGAGAATCTGAATTCATCTGCTGCTTTGTTGATTTGGTCGGTAGGGTAACGATTAAAGGAGGGTCAAGACACCTGTTTTTCTTCTTGCAATAGACCAGGAGCTTGTCAAACAGGAAGAAAATCCTCTCTTGTATGTTTCCAGCGGAAATCTTCAGGAGGACGCCGTGCATGAGCATCTCCGTGCACGTATCCGTGATGTTGGAGCCCTGCGGACGGACATGTGGACAAAAGGTCAAACACGCAGGAACAACAGAAGGGTGAAACAGATGCTCGGATATGGACAGACACACAGGGGAATGTGGGAAAGAATTCATTCCAGCGAGCAAACAATCTTTTTTGTAGAAAGTTTCAGAAAGTTTCTACATATCATTTCTATACCATTGAGTGTTCACACATAGCATCTGAACAGGAGGCGGGATTACAAAGCCCAGCCTTTCCTGTTCCCTCTCTCAGGGCTCTGTGAAAACATTCCCTGCTTCCTCAGAGCAGATTGCTGTGGGACTTTTAAAACGCGCCGTCGTTAATAGCTTCTATAGAATAACATCCCGTCCAGTCGAGCTATGTGTCGCATTGTCGCGCCCGGTCACCACGTTGGATGGGGTTCCTGCTGAGAGTGATAAAGTGCGCTGTCTTTTCCCTTACCTTGCCTGCTCTGGGAATTTATGTACCACGTTTGATCGGCCCTTCAGAGCTAAAAATAACTCCCATGCGCACAGAGCCGGAAAATGTGCTAAGCATTTCCTCCTGCTGGAGACATCAGCGGGCCAAAACCTATCCCGCTTTTTCCTTCTTTCTCTCCTCGCCCTTTTAATTCTCCCTCTCCTCCCTTCCCTTCAGCCGATCATCTCTCACTCTCTTCCCCGCCTTTTGATTCCCAAGTCTATTCCTCTATCTCTTTCATTCCAAGTTCCTCCTTACGTTTTTTTCTTTCAGTCCCCTGCTCTTTTAACTCCCCAGCCCATGACCAGATGTTGAACTAATTTGCAGCCAGTGAATGTGCGTGCACACCAGACACTCTTCTCGGTCACTTGAAGGGGCCAATAGCAACATCACGCTGATCCAGACTATAGTCCTGCATTTCCTTCATGGAAGAACAGACACTTCCCCTTTGTGTGCCCATGCACTTTTCACAGAACCCCCCTTTCCCGTTCACTTCTGTTGTTGGTGCAGCCTTCTTCTTTTCCTCTGCAGCATTTTTCTATCACTCGTCACATCAATCTTGTTCCAAGCCAAAGCTCCACAGAGGGTGTATTCAGTCTAAAATTTAAACAACACTTTAAACCCTCAGTCATCTGTTTCATCTAAATTTCAACCCTCTATTTTTATAGTCAGACAACTGCCAGACATAACAACTGCAGAAAAGGATAAAAAAAAAATTAGGAATGACAAAGCAGGATATGCCATTAATTAGGGGAAAAAGTGCGGTAGAAAAGTTTGGGTTGAACTCTGAAGTGGTGTTTGTCAATTAGCTGAAGAGATGAGAGAATTTCACTGAAATTGCTGAAACTAAAGAAGGCAAATCAAGCACACTCCACAACTCAAGTAGGTTTTAAGAACTCTAATTAAACTTACACAAGAGAACAGAATGTGAAGGAGAACGCAACTGGAAACAACTACCCGCTGCTCTAAAATTAACATATTTCTATGGTACAGAGTGACAAAACACAGACACTCGCAACACTAACCAACTGGCAATCACCGCCCTGACAAACGCTGGCAGTCCTCACCGTGGCGTCCACGGCGGGCCATCGCCCTGTCTCTCCCACGCAAGGTGAACCTGCCAGGATGCCCCGAGGGCGGCCAGCTGTGGAGCAGGTCAGCGCTAACAAGCAATCAGCCCGGGCAGAGGAGCAGGGACGGGGAAAAAAAAACAAAAAAAACAGCAGCTCTCACAATCACTCCACATCCCTCCATCATTCCTCAGACACCCACACAGAAGATGCAACCGTCACTCTTCTCTCTCTTTCCCTCTCTCTCTTTTTCTTTCTATTTTTTTCCTCCTCCTCAGTTCCTCCTCATTTAGAGCTGCAGAGGCTGGCGTGCAGCAGTCAGAGGGTCCTGCTCCAGAATGAGCTAATGTTTACAATTAATAAAAGCGCTGAGGGGAAACCGCAGAGTAGCTACAGCCAGGACCGTGTCGAGTGCAAGATATGTCACCCCACCCAACGCTAAATCTCATTCTGAGGCTGTGTGTGCGTGCGTGAATGCATTCAGTACACGAAAAACCTGCAGTATTTATTTTGTGACCTAATATTGAGATTAATAAGTGTACAGCAGGATTTTATATACACTCCTAATTATCTGTCTGATTCCATTAGAAGCCTTAGGGGTTTTTTTTTTATATTAATGAATTCAAGATGTCTTCCTGTGCCCATGTTCCTGCTGTTTATTCACTACGAAGCAAAACAAACTTACTGAAATGTCCTGTTAATCCTATAACAACCCCGACCCTAAAACAACACTTTCACAGAAACTTCAGTCACATGCAAGAAAGTCTAATCGAGCTTGTGTCATGTCTTCCTCACATCTGAGTTAAAAGAGTTTTATTGAGAAACAACAGTCTGTTCTTGCCTGCACCTTAGTAAGAAGCTGTATCAACACTGGCAGTGTGTCTTTGTCTGCATGTGTCCAGGAAGCCTTTAGGCCGTCTTTGCATGAAGCCAGGTCAATTACATAAGCATCCCAACCTCTTGCCTTACAATTACCACCACTCTTTTCTCCTTCCAAACACCACCAGGCCTACTGACCCCTTCTTAAAGCATCCCAGAACTCAGGAAGAAAAGCAATCGAAAAGGCAACCCTGCAAGACCGAGAAGTGTGGTCTACCTGACGATGATTGGATCGGTCACCCTAAAGCATGACGGCTTAATCAACAAGCAACAGGCTCATCCAGGCAGAAAGAATTTGGCCATTGTGAATACGAGTCATTGTTCCCAAGCGAGAACAAGAAAGCTTAAAAGGCTACAAAAGTCACGCCATTTGGAATTCTTGTTGAATTGCTGGCGTGGGGCTAAGTGGCTTTCAATAAGTCATGACTTTGAGCTTTGGTGGGGGGGGGGGGCTGTGCGTTAAGGGCAAGCAAAAAGCCTACAAGCCAAGTCTGACAACACTGCAAGACGTCAGTGAGAGGCCATTTGAGTTGAACTCATTGGAGGCGATTAAATCTTTAAACACAGTGCACACAGTTTAGCCGGGGCCCACCTCCCAGCCCTCGATATGGGACTGCCATTCCTCCAAAATCTCCAGCTTCTCCATCTGTCTCTTGGCTTCGTTGATGCTGGAGCACACAGCCTTCATCACCTGCAGAGACTCCTGCACCAGGGCGTAGTCGTTGTGCTTCTTCGGGGTCCTTTTCAGCAGCTCCTGCATGTGTAAACCACACGAACACAAAAAATGGTTGACAGAAGTAAGATGCACCTACACTACTTCTGAATCTAATCTTAAAATCTAATTTGTGGAAAATTTGGCTTTACACAACATAAGAAGCATGAAAGACAAATAAATTCCATTTCCCATCCTCTCCACTTTTGCTTACCTTTCAATGGATCCTGAGTTTAGCAGTTAAAACCCTTCTCTTGCAAACACGATGGCAATCTCTGCATCTATAGTCTAAACACTGTCTTTCAGCATGTCAGCTACTATAGAGCTGATTTACACTGTTCTGGATATATCTGCAGCCACCGATGGCTATCTGTGTCATTTTAGAGGAGGAGGCCCTGGCAGCTGGAAGACTTCAAATGGCAGAGCGTCGGATTACCCCCTTATTATTATTACATCTCTGTGCCCGTGCTGGTGGCTGTTTAGAGAACGCCTGGGTGAATTAATAGATCATAACAAGACGAATGAGACGGGACAGCTCAGATCACCAACTCAAACAAGCCTTTGAAAGTGTATTTCATTTCGCTCACGTTTCACATTGGGAAATGGAAATTTCAAAACTAACAACTTAGAGAGCAGGTATGAATGAGCCCAGTCAAAGCGTCTGAGCGAGCAGCTGGGCAGGGGAGGTGATGATAGGTCTGGTGTTATTGCTACGACGCGGTTCTGCCGGGGAAGTGAAGCGCAGACGTGTCAGAATATGAGACCAGTGTTTCATTAGCGAGGGAGAGGTTGATGTGAATAGGACTGGACAGCCCCAGCTAATGACTGGGTGGTGGTGGATGAAAAGAGGGGTAGAAGGTGCCCTACAGAGGTGGCACAAGGGTGTGGTATCGCCATAATATATGGTTAGCATGCACAAGACCATACTCACCCTGAGCAGCAATGGGTACTTGCAGATCCTCTGAATAGGAGCCACCAGGTAGCCCTCCAGTGGGACCTCTGTGTTTTTTCTGCCTCCCAGCAACATGCAGTTCTGGAGGAGAGGAGAGGAGGTTTAACAAGACTACCTTACTGTAATGCTGATTATAAGAAACACAAATAACTAGCTAAATAGAAATGTAGATATAAGCTGAGGTCCTAGATTTGCTTTATGTCATAATGAAGTAAATGTAATAATTTGCCAGAGAGTGATGTTAGAATAAAGGTCTTTGGCAACATACATCAGGATGGTATCAGCATTTACTTGTATTTATATTTATATCAGCAGTATTTCATATTTTTTGTGTGCAAGAATCATTGATTTTATGACATTATATCCACAGCTGGGTGAGTAAATGTGAAAAAGTAGTTTGAGTCATGTAAGAAACATCCCGAAATTTAGATTTAAATTCAGCTTAGACTAAGAGACAAACTTTGCCTTCGCTCAATCAAAGTGACCCTTACCTACATGTGGTAGGTTACAGGTTACAAGGTCAGCCGCTAATATCCATTCTCACCTCCCTCTAACCTAAAATTTTCGTGAGGTGCTGAATTACAGTGTAAACAATAAACCAGGTTTTATAACAGCCAGCAGGCCAAAGGTTCAGTGGAGGTTAGCGGATGTCCCCACCCTGGTCAGTGCAAGGCCGGGGAGGTGACCTGAGGTATATTATCCCACAGCTAAGTGTAGGTTGGAGGGTAACACGAGACTCGTATAGTTCTGACGGAAGGCTCGGTCAACGAAAGGTCAAGGCTATAAAGACCCCATTAAATCAAAGTCAATTAATATCTTCGCCTCCTCTGGTCTCCTAGATTAAAGGCACACAAGGACATTAAATCAGACACAGCTCTCGCAGCCACTCTTCTCTGATGGTGTGTGTAGTATGTGCACGTGCGTGTCTCGTTTTTCACTCCATCAGTTACAGTCTTAGGAAAAAGGTCATTTGTTCACCAGAGAACAAGCCAATCTATTCAAGTCAGGCTGTGGTCATACTCTGCTTCTTCTGGGTGTGCATCTCTTCCCTGTTTTTACAGAAGGCTTAAAACTTATGGGGTAATGGTGTGTAGTGATGCACGTGTGTGTTGCTCTGAGGAGGATAAAAGAACAAACTATCAAAGCCTAGAGTAAAGCAAAAAATGTGGCTGCAAACAGCGTCAAGTGACAAGCTGTAAGAGGCAATGGAAAAGGAAAAAAGTGCAAACATGTTGACCTCTTAAAAGTGCAGACACACACACACACACAGAGTTTAGCGAGCCAGCAGTGGAGATGCAGTCATCTTTTGTTCTAGCAACATGATGCTCCCCCGTGGACGTAAAGTCTCTCAGAGTGTCGGGACAGGAAAAGGGAGTCCACCCACACAAGGGGCAGAGTCCCATCAGCTGTCAGACACACTGGAACACAAAGTACAGGGTTTTACACTGTCCAGCTGCCTTGTGTGGGTGACTGCGTGTTTGTATGTCTAAGAGAGTGGGGTGGTTTGTTTTCATGTGAGAGCAGGCCAGTTTTGATCACTCATGACCCCACTTGGACTTGGATCAGCTATATTTCTTTTTAGCAAAAACCAAATGTTTATCTCACCATATCTTATGGATGTTTAACATTATATCTGTGTATCTTTGTGTGTTAGAATGGATTCAAAATATTAACTGACTTCTGCACAAGAGCTGATCTTCCGAGACCTTACTCGGCTGCACGTATGTTACAAACTGGACATTCTGTGCACGTTCGCAGCCACTTCTCACCAGTAAACATGTCCGAACGCTCCTGATCTTATTGAGCTCCAGCAGCAGCCTCTGGGCCTTCTCATGATTCCCGCAGTATTCGTCATAAATCTGGAAACGGCTCCTCTGAAAGAGCCAGAGAAAAACAAGGTGAGAGGGATGAACGAGGAGTGCGAGGAACAAATTACGGTCAGAGAGAAAGGGAAAAGGGGGCGAGAAAGTCAAAGAGAAAAAGGGCATGAAGGAATAAATTAGGCAGGACAGGGCACTAGAGAAGACAGAAAAATTGACTGAGAAGAGAAGGCAAGCAGACATATGAATTATAGCATTCATAGTGGGTATGCATGCTTCTCCTCAATCTCCTCTCTATCATGAAATACATCATGTATGCGGCATCTTGTCATCTGCCTTGCAGCCATATGACCGACAACTTTCCACCGAGCATTTCTCAAGACATTCATACCCCATTGTCTGTGAGAGGCAGCAGTGGGACCAGACCACACAGCCTTTAAATCACTGACTACAAAGTCACTGGAGCAAAAATAGTACACGGTCCTCAGCAATGCTAATCTGCCTCAGAAGACAAAGCTGGTGATGTGGAGAGACATAACTGTCATAACAGCAAGCGGGGGCACTTAGGAAAACCCAACATTATGATTAACTGTAGAGTATGCCCTTCTCGTTAAATCATGTTTTCTAAGAAGTTTATGAACTCCCAAAAAGAGTATTTTCTGGCCCTGGGGACTGATTTCATCGAAGTCCAAAAGGAGGGAGGGGAGTCTGAAGTCAGCATGAACCTATTTGCAGCCCTGAATCACAAAGGGATTCTGATTTTAGCGGTCAACTCTCCAGCTGGCTTGCCTACCTATTTGTGTTGCTGTAGTAAAAGTTAGATTGTGTAATTCTTTCTTGGAACTTTTGGAGAAACAACAAATCAGTAGAGAGATGGAAACATTGAAAAAAAAAGCTGCAGAATAACAGAGAAAGAAGGGGGGGAGGAAAAGAGAATTTTGTCCGAGCCTTATCTCTAAAGGCTCACATGGTCACTCATGACTGAATTATGACCTTGAGTCATGGGTTTTCAGTTATGCTGTGAGTTACATCCCATTTCTCTCAATGAGGTCATCTCATCGTAAAACGAACGATATCATCTGAACTGCTAGATCATCTCTTTTTCACCTGTAGCAACTGCAGCCAAGCCCGACATCAGGGCCCTCCTGGCAGAGAAGGCACCTTCAACAGTAGGATGGTAAGATTTATTACATTTTGAAACCTATTATATGCCAGTGTGCCTCAAGGCTCTGCATCAAAGAAATGTGATATATAGCCGGGGTGAGCAGTATATCAGAGCCCTATCAAGCGTATCACACATGTGCACTCCCTCATCATGGGTAATCCAGAGAGATGAATTGACAACATGTGGCGTGTCTTATCATTTTCAGCAGTTCTCAGAGGCAGAAGTGCATTTGAGTTCTGAAAGTCAAGTACGACTGTGTAAAACACAAAAGAGAAGGTGAAAATTTGATACTTTTATCGACATATACTCTATTAAAACAGTACAAAGGTAATATATTTAATGTTTGACCTCATCAAGTTCATTTCTCTAAACATCTGCTTATTCTGAATTTGATGCCAGCAACATGTTTCAAACAAGTTGGGTGCATGGAAGAGGATGATTTTAAGATTACAAGGGAGAATGCATTAAGTGAATAGCGGCTGTACAGAAGCACGTGTTACTTACAAAATGCAGGAAGCAGCGTCCGATTTCATGGTGAGCATGAGGGTCAGGCTGAAGCAGCTCTTCCACCATGGACAGGAAGTCTTTGTGAACAGCCAGAATCTCTTCAATGTTGGAGAATAAAACCTGAGAGAGAGGTAGGACATAAAGACACTAGATTGTCAAGTATGTACGTTTGTTTTTGATATATTTTCCTGAATCAATAATTTGGCTAATGCTGCTTTTTTGTGGCCAGCGGGTGAGAGAAGGACGAGGGAATTCCTGAGGCCACAGAATGAAGACTGAGGTTTCTTTGTAATGGGCATCTCGGCTTGAGACGTCTTTGAAATTTGGATTTCAAACATCATTTGAGATATTTCATCAAAGGAGCACATATTTAAGCCTGTCGTATGGAAACACTGTCTTCATGTGGTGTTGACCTCTGCCCCCTTTTATGTCATTTTTGTGGTGATATTAAAGGACAGAACAATATGCTGGAGAAAGAATCTAGTGGAATAAAATGAAAAGCATGAAAACCAGAGAAGTCTTTAATGGGTGTTGCGAGGCAGAAATAATCTTTAGTGATACTGAGACCAGCCAACAATATGATAAAATTTGATTGATGCGTTTCTGCTCCAAAGGGCTGGATGTCATTCAGCCTCTCGGTGACATCACAGTCTGCTGCCGCCCAACCCCAGAAAGACCCACGTCATCCAAACCCTGCTCTGTACAGCAAGTTCCCAAATAAAACACAGCCTGGAGAGACATATTCCAAAACAGGGGACATGCAGTAAATATCCACTGAATGTGTATTTACCCCGAAAAGTAAGCAAACTCACTGAAACAGTCACAGACATGCTCCAACTGTAAGAGAGCATCCTTTATTATCCTGCAGCCGGAATCATTTATAAATAGATTATATCTACAGCTGCTTCCTGGATCGCCCACTACTTCGTTCTCTATTCAGAACTCAGCTATTTTAGGTTGAAAGTGCACCCCAAACAACAGACTTTATTTAGTTTCCAATGTAATTTCCGGTCTTTTCACAGATCAGGTTACTGTATGGAAATAAGGTTCGTGTGCAGAGGGAGCAAAAGTCAATTGCCCTTAATAAATTTAATAATCTTAATTATGCAGTCCCATACCTCACAGATTGAACCCTCACCTTAACAGTCTCCTCTGTGATGTTCTTGTCGATTTTGGTGGCTGCATACTGGTTGAGACGATGTAGAAACACCTGAAGCAGAGCAGAAAGGAAAAAGAAACAGTTAACACCTTTGAACTGGCCCCAGGATTAAATTACGTTTCGGCGTCCGAACGCTTGTACCTTTAACACATTTGAAGCCTCGACTGCAGCTGCAACACTTGGCTGCCAGAGCAAATTTGCTACCATCACAATGAACACCTGATACACAGGAAACTCAATCTTTGCACTGGATGAAAAAAAAAAACATAATAATTGCGGCGCATGGTATTTCAAAGGCGATGTTAAGTGGCTGGGGATGAGAGTCGGGGAGGCCAACGCTGTGTGAATTGAGATGGATGGGGAAGTGCTCTTACTTTCTTCAGTCCCTGAGGACGACGGTTCCCAGACTGTTTCGCTGCACAAGCCCTCGACAACCCACTTAATGCTTCAGGGCACTTTGCAAGAATGGCAAATTAAGAAAGTGCGCTTCGAATGTATTCTCTAAATGTGACTAAGGAAGAATTAGACGTTTTCTGAACTCCGCCTGAGGGAGAGCTTTTAAAGAAGGCGACATCCATCAACAGGCAAGAATCTTTATGTTCCTGTGTGTAATGTGTGTAATACGGTTCGGGCAGACAGGAATCTGTCTTCAATAGAAGGCTCAGCGGAAAACAAATTGACGGCATCACACTTTGATTTTGACTGATGCCTGTAATGCACTACACTTCAGGGGCGCTATGATGAAATCTAAAGCGAGGTTTCAAAATCAAAACTTTCATAAAATATAAAGTACAGCAGAATTGGCATTCAATAGCTCTGACAACAACAATGTCCCTGATGCTCATATTGCTGTCAAGTTTGAATGAGAGCGAGTTAAGCAGCAGAAAAAAAAATGTCCTTGGCATAACATCACAGAAACACACTTTTGTGATGTGGGTTTTGTCTTACCGCCATTTATTTTCATTTCCCATGTCACACAACTAACTTTATTTACCCCCAAATGGCATAAAAGGCAGTAACTCCAGTAAGATAAAAGCACAGATGAGCACCCTCAGGAGAAACAACACGTACATGGATTTCATTATGCCAAACCTGTCCACTAAAACAAGGTGGTAAGATTCATGACACTGAAGAGAAATTAACCAAAAGAAAAGCAAGGTGAATTCACAGTGTAATTAACTGTGTCTGTCCATCCATCAAGTGCTGAGAAAACAGAACTCCCAGAATGCAGCAGGCCTGTCAAAACTCAAATTCTGACTTAATCAGTGGCCTGTCACCGATCACACCAATCCTACTCACACAAAGCCAACATGACAGACAACATAATAGGCACAGAGACTGGAGAACACAACACATCCTGACACTCCTGCAGCACAAAGCTTCATTTCATGGCACAAACCAGCGACGGCGGCTCCATAAACACATGATCACAGCTCCACAGTGAGAGGCAGTGTGATGCAGGAAGAAGTTGCATCTGTCTTTGCAGTTGACCCTCGCCGTGGGCATCTCTTTACCGCCCCACTGAGGGCCATAATGCCATCTGTCGCCCGGTGCAGCCACACAGCAGGCGGCCTGACCTGAGCGAGCTCGCACAATACAACCACAAAGCATGTAAACAGCTTACTTTAATGAGCAGACAAGCCAAGAATTATTCCTTGACACGAAGATCTAAGGAAGCTGCTGCGACTACAGTGAGCTTATTGAGAAGTTTCACTTGATTAATTGTGAACAGATGGAAAGGTGGTTTGGCTGACTCAGTTGTAAAAAAAATCTCCATTTCTGGCTAATTACAAAGGCGGCGCTCTGTTGAAAAACACACTGAAATGAAAAAATAACTGAAATCATCTGAATCACATTGTACTGACGTCAAGCAACGCTTCACACGGAGCTGTATAAGCGAGCGCTTGAATCCGGGCTTGCGGTTGGAAAAAAAAAAAGGGGGGGCTTAAATAATCAGGCTCTTTGTTGTAGGCCAACTCCACACTGATTACCATTCTGTAGCTGCCTTGCCTCGCAACTCTGCCACTCACAAGCATTAGCATCTGATTAGCAAGTCTAATATGTACAAACAGTGAGCAGACTTCAGCAGGCCCTCACATAGGCCTGACAGGACTTACAGTACAGGGCCTTCACTGAGCGAAAGTAGTGCTAATTTGCATCAAAAACCCTGCTTCCTATCATTGATGTGCAACATCAAACATTAGCTCATTAGGGAGTCTATCACTTCAGTTTTAATAATGAAGAGTGTATTCAACAGGAAATAATCACTATATCGCCAAAGCACTAATTACACTATATCTACAGCTCTGTGGCAAAACATAAGGGGCCACGCTGCAGACGCTTATCAGAAGTAAACAACATAAGAAAAAACACATGGCATAATGGAGTGCAGAGGCTCTAAATCTGATGGGATGGAGATAATAAATTGTGTTATCGCCCAAAAGATAAGAGAGTTTTTATGGTTGCGCAAGAAGTGATGGTGTGAAATTGAAAACATCTTTGGTGCAGTTTTAAGTAAACCACACAGAAAACGGCCACACATAAAAAAACCTGAGCGACTCATTTGAGACGCAGCTCGTGTTATTCCTAGAACTGCAGAGGGATCAGACTTGATTTGTGGAAACGAACATGTCTCTTCCGAAGAGACGGCCAAGGCCGCCTTGTTGATGTCGTTAAGAGACTAATCCTGGAACAGCTCCACGGACAATGAATGGGAAGCTGACTGACCGGCTGGATTTATGGACACAATAACAGCACCCAGGGTGACTGTGAATATAAGCCCATTTCCAGGTTTGTACAGTACCTGACAGCGCTGCAGTACATAAATGCACAGCTCGTTTGCAAAGGTCTGTTGTATTGTATTTAAATCTAGCATCGCATGAGTCATCCAAATCCAGTATTGTAATTCAGTGTCAGTGGAGCACGTCCAGGATTTGTCTCTTGATTGCATCACAGAGCGGAGCATCTGTTCTCTGGTTTAAAGCTTTTGGTGCAAGAGAAAATTGACAGTTCTGTCTGTGACACTAGTAATTACTAACTAGGAACTAATTTAATTTAAAGGATGCAGCTTCAAACCAAAGGAAGAAACGTAGCTGGAGAACTCTTCCTAAGACTTCAGAGGCCATTTTCAGGAATACATTTCCACCATCGTCCACCGTGGTCTTTGTCCTCATACTCAGTAGCGACCAATTGAATTCCAGAGGGACACATTATGTTCCCTAGGACTGTATGTGCTTTCTAGAAGGAATCCACCACGTCTGGGCACCGGCCGCTACTGAATCACAAGCAGACTTTGCAACAGCATTGTAAAGGAATAATAGGAATAGGAATTCAATAGGAACTGTTCGTGATCCATGTCACGCTTTCTGTGACCAGTGATGGAGAGACATTTAGAACCACACAGAAAACATTCGACAGATCATAGTTTTTTCTACCAGAATGTGAGTTTATGAATATTTGTTGAGGTTTAAACAGAGTTTTTGATTGTTGGTTTTGTCATATATACTTGTGGGGGGGGAATTATGAGGTAAAGTGATGAGATCAGAAGACAAATGGGATAAAAGACTTGGACAACAGCTTGATTTTCCTACTGTGTTCTTTCCATTGACTATTCAAGGAAAGTTAGACTCATCTCCAAAATGGCATCAACTCACCCTCACATCACTTATTTGAAGCATGTGAGTATCCTCTCGTTTTTTTGGCAGGGGAATTAAAGCAGAGTTACATTACAGCAGAGTACATGCATTTTCTACCCTTAATCATGCATCAAAAAAAACTTTCTCAGAAAGTCATTTTGTCCCCCGAGGCCCAGGTATAATCACATGGATTGCTTCTCTGATGGGGGAGGGGGAGGGGACCACACATTAAAACCCCATTAAAGTTTTCATTATTCCACGGAGCAGATGGGTGTGATGAATAGATTGGTTCAATCACTGCATGTTGCCCTACCTGCCATTAATCAACACAGGCTCACATGCTGTGGGCAATAAAAGGCGTGTGTAGTGGAAATCATGGCTGTATTTCCTGATGCTGTAAAGCTCTGAAAAATATAAGTGATAAAAACCTGACCTTCACTGTCACACTAAAACTGAAAGCAGGAGACTGAAACCAGGTTGAGTTAGCAGACCTGCAGGCCGCATGATGGACCTTCCCATCACCTACTTACAGCTGAGCAGTAGCTTGGACGGAGCGGAAAAATGCCTCAATCTAACATGAGTGACAGCTCGCTCAATAACTGCTGAAATATGTTTTTCGCTCAGGAGGAGAGTGGTTGGAATTACACCCACCGACTCCGGACTCTGGGAAAGGAAAGGGAGAGGGGTAAGGGACTGGCCGGGGGGCTGTTTCCATGCTGGCAGAGTGTTTGCTGAGTCCAGTTCTAGTTCGGGACACTTTGTGAATGGATATTATGTAATGCTGTTCCCCCGACATCCCTCCACCAGATTGGAAAGATACAATCAGCGGAAGGCTAGCCCCTCCCCCTGTTTACAGTATGTTGATCTGTATGTCAATGAAACACATGAATCACAAGAGAGCAGGTTGGCAAAAACAGAGGCTATTTGCTTCCTCAAACATGCAAACTAACAGTGATATAACAAGAGGACAATGATGGACATTCCTGTGCATTAAAAATAAAGTGTGTCTACAGTATATTTGCCAAGCCAGAAAAAGATTCTCGAGTGAACGTGAAGTGAGTGGATGAGAGAATGAAGAGAGCGCAAAGGGAGAAAAAGCATGTCATTCATCAGAGCCACACACCCAGTCGAATCGGCTGTGATGGGAATACAAATCCCACCCCGGAGAGGAAAAGAGCGCTAAACAGATCCAAAAGAGCAAAATGATGCAGCAAATTGCTTTGATAAAAAAAAAAAACAGTGCGCTTTCTCGTTGCTCCCATGTTACAGAAATTAGTCTGAATCAAGTACAAAGCTTCCCTCCAACATCTGCTAATGCATTCAAGTTAAGACTATTGGAGGAGTGGGCAGGAAAACGGCGCCTGTTTGATCTATTACACGCAAAACGTCCATTTTGGGTCCCAGCGGATCGATTGGTTAGACTGTAGAACACCGTGCTCTCCCTGAAATTAAAGGTACTGAAGCAGCTATATTAAAAGGAGCAATAGTACATCTGTCAGCACATTTTGAAAACTTCCTTTTCCTACCGAAGTTCAATTGCTTTTGCTGTGACGTGGGATCCAACAATGGGAAAAGGTCCAGTCTGAGTTCATTGGCACTGGTCACCAGTATAAACTGTGGAAGAATGAATAGGCCTTTCTCAGAGTCTATTGGACAGACTACCTCTTTTGTCCACTGATGATTCACTGATTTGCTTTGTTGTCATGACTGGAGAGCTGGCAAACAAACACGCACATACCCATGCTGAGTATACATTTGTCCACTTTTAATTATATTTATTAATGTGAAAAAAGATTACAGTCTATAAGGATGTTACTACACACACATACAGGTGTTTTAATGTACTCTATTCGACTATCTGTGAGGGAATCCTCCTTGTTAACAAATGAAAAAAGATGAGACAAAGACCATTCACAGCCAGAGATGGAGACACAAACAACAGCTTCCACATGAAAAAGCCCACTGTAGTGAATCACTAGACTGTGAAGGTATGCTCATTAACGTAACAGCCTTTTCTGGAGCATGTGTGTGTGTCTTTGTCATACATCTGTCCCCCTCCAAGACGGCACAATCAAAATGAGTGATAACGGTTAAAGGACAGCAGGTAACAGGTGCGCGAGCAGCTTGGCGCCCTCAGGCGAGCTCTACTGAAACACCTGAGTATCTGGATTTGCCGTGTGAGCTGGTGGGCAAATGAGCGAGCAGAGACAGGGCAGACTGAATAAACAGAGAGGGAGGAAGTAGAGAGGAAGAAAAAAAAGAGAGGCTTGTTTGACCTTCTTCTTAACATGACAACCCTGTAGGGAGGATGTGGTGCCTTTACCATACTTCCTGCATGGAGGAACTGCTTTGAAACCGGAATTCATAATTATAGGGTTAAATCTCCTGCGTAGAGGCCTCTTATACACACACCTATACACACACAAAAATCCTGGCAAGCAAAAACCGAACTTCCTCCAAAAAAGGCCTGAGACGGAGTCAGACTCGGATGCTGTGATCACACAGGGGAACATCCGGAAAAGAGAGAAAAGGCTCTTTGTAGCGATTCTTCCCGATAAGCCTTCAGTCTTCAACAGGTCCCGATGACACCTCCAGGAGTCATCCCCAGCTTCCCATCTCATTAGGCCTCTGGATAGTTTTCCCAAAATGTCCTGTTTCTCTCCTCTGGGAATGTATACAGGAAACAGACACTATAAATACAGCGGGGAATGTTAATGTGTCTATGTCGGGAGTGCTCATCTGCACAGCTCCTGCTTTTAATTAACGACTCGAATGGTGCGTATTAATTTTACAGGTTCTTGTGGCGAGCAAAAGTTGATTTGTCGTCGGAAAAACTTCGCTTTCATTTCAGAACTGCGTATGAGCGCCAGATGACTTCCACGAGTAAATAAACCAATGCAGCTGAAGAAGTGTCTTTCAAAACAATTAGAGTTTTTTTGGAATATCATTTGAAAGTTTATTGTTTTAGGAAATGCTTGTTTTGTGAAAAATGCCGGAAAAATCTCGCTCATTAAAAAGAAATATTTAGACCAATGTGAACAATGTGCTTTCAGGCATCTCCAAGAACTCCTTATTGTCTGCGAAAGGTCGAGAATATTTCTTCTCTTTGATGCATGTCTTGTCCCTCCAGTGACCCGGGCACCCAATGCATTACATAAACAGCATGAATGAAGCAATTTATCTAATGAATATGTCTGTGTCCAATGTCTGCGCCTGACTCCTGGCGAGCTGCTTGCACGGTCGACGCTGGAGCGAAATGAGCACATAAGCATAAGATGATGCTTGTGGTCGTGTCCGTTAAACTGAACGCCTGACTGGCTGTGGGTCTGTTCAATTTCACCCATTGCGGCGCTGTAAATGGCAGGCATCTTCGCTATATTAGGAGGATCTTTTGACTTGTGAAATTGGATATTAAGCAGCGAGACCGGGCCTCCAGTAGATGAGAGTTAGTCTTTAGAGACCAAACCCGCCATGCTTCCTCAATCTCCATGTGCAGCCAAGCAAACCATTACCCACTGATAGCTGGCAATTCCCATCAGAGCCACACACCAGGAGCCTGTATTGATCTGCGAGATGACTAAGCAGAATCATCAGTCTTCCGATCTGCGGCGCACTCCTAAGCACGACTGCCACACAACCAGGCTGTCCATCTGATTACTGCTTCAAGCTCCACATGGCCCGCTGGAGCCCCCGACCCCCCCTCGGCATCCATCTCAGCAGGACTGGCGAGAAAAAAGGAAACCTGCAGCGTCAGCCTCGCACAGAACCGGACGCTGTCAATGGAGAATTGAACAGCTACCTCGCCAGTTTCTCCCCCACACGCTCACTCCACTCAAGCACAACTCTGGAGAGCATTCCCACCAGTACAAACACCCCCTCCTGCCAGGCTTCTGCTCATCATGCCTTTCTGTTTTGTCTGTGAATGGACAGAGCAGGAGGCACCAGGCCAACATGGCTGCAACAGAGCAGTATGAATGGAAACATACATTAATCCTCTTATAGTAACTACAGCTTTTCGGATTACATGTAATATTTCCTTTTTGCTTGTAAGCATAAAAGCTGTCTAACATTTTGTGAAAAGTAATATGGATTCATGTTGTTTCAGGATTTTATTTCAGCCTTCTATAACCTTCATTTACTGTCATAAATTACAAAAAAAGCAGCAAATCCTTTCATTTAAGCTGGAGCCAGCAAATGTTCGAAATCTTTAGCTTGAAAATGTATTGAATCAATTAATCAATTATCAAAATAGTAACTTTCTTTTGATCGACTAATCAATTAAATGACTAATAGTTGCAGTTTTTAATGTCTCCAAATTCACCTCAACTAATGTTTCAATGACATTTTCACTTTACACCAAGAACAAGGTGAACTTTTCAGAACCATGACTCCAGTAGAGCTGTTGAAAGTTATGCTCTAATAAACCTTTTTATATGCACAATGGATCAAATGACTGTGTGAAATGTGCCACTGATCAGTCAGAGTGATGAAACCACAAAGAATCCCCTCAGCTCTAAGTAGCATTTCATTGTCTCTCAGTTCATTGTTTTACAAAAGTGTACTGACTGTGCAAATAGGAAAATGTCTGCTAATGTATTTGCCGCAAAAACTTTTAAAGTTGATTATATCTGCTGCTCCAGAATATCCAAAAATGAAGGCGGGTTAATCTGACTTCCAGCTTTTAGCAATTTCAAAAAGCAAAAAGTGGAAATTAGAGGCTTTGTCTTTGCCTCTCCCTCAAACAAGGTCTAGTCGTTGGTATTAAAGAGTCAGTTTGAGAGACTGTAAAAAAAACAGAAAGAGAAAGAAAAGAGAGGGAAGACAGACATGAAAAGGATGTCTGCGGACAAGGCGTGCTCAGAGACAGAGAGACACTTGTCTAACCCTCTGAGCCTCGATGGCAAATCCCATTCAAGTGCTTAATTAAATAATTTGGAGCGAAGTGGAATTTCCCATCATGTCTGGCTGGGCAGCTCTGGATGTTTATGGATTATGAGGCCGGAAATGTAGCATGGACAGAGACATGAATGCCATGGAAAGTGTGAGTTTAAACCACAGAGAGAGAGAACATGCAGGCTTGTCAAAACATATTCTGAGGACACTTCATCAAGAAAGTCTGATTTGAAAAAGAAGAGAAAGCTGCACCATAGGGTTTGTGGGAGACTTTATAAATCCAAACCACATGGTTCGTGATTATTCTTTTTACAAACAATAAACTCAATTTGGCTAATGAGCATCAGATCGGAATTTAATTAACTTGTAACGTATTGTAATTTTGCCAGTGTCATGCAGAATTATGGCAACGCTGAAGCAGGTCTGAGAGTCCTAAAGCAACACTGCAGCATACTGATCTGAGTGTGTGTGTGTCTGTGTGTCTGTGTGTGTGTTGCCTGCAGCAGAGCATGCCAGCTCAAACACAGCCCCCCTTGTGATGATGACCCCTTCACACTCCATGAACATCCTGACAAGCGTCTACCGGAGTCCCGCCACTCTTCTACTTGTCACACGTAAGCACCATGTGACCAGGCAGCTGGCACTGGCCAAATCAAAGGCCGCCTTCTCCTCTGGGCAGCAGGTCAGCACCTCCCCTGCCTCCTGAGTTGAATCCACTCGATGGATTCAGGGCTCCTTGTAGCCCTATCCCCTATGCAATGAAGGCCTGTGTTGCCAAGTGGGCAACTCTCCTTTGCCTGGCCCCGGTGGAGACAGTGGGGGAAGTGTGTGAGTGTGTGTGTTGAAGCAGGAAACATGCAGCACAATGTAAAGACGGGGAGGGCCAGGAAGGAAGGAAATCCTGCTTGAAAAATGGCCCCTGAGACAAAAGCAAGAGAACCCTCTGCAGTGCAAGAACCAGCTTGAGGGACTAACAAGTTTTCGTACCCTGACAGAAAGAAGGTGTAAAACACTGTCGCCAAACAGTCATCAATAAAGTCAAAGGGTAGGACTGCAACTATTTCCATCATGAATTAATCTGGCAATTATTTTCATGCATAATCAATTAATTGTTTAAAATGCTCATCACAACTTCCCAGAGCCCAAAGTGAATATGCATATTTCCCAAAAATGTTGAACTATTCTTTGAACAGTAGGAGCCAAATTTATTCAGGTGCAATGTTTAAGCAGCATTAAAGGAACTTTGCCAAAATAAACGAATAAAATTTGAATCTAATTTCAGTTTGGCAATCAGGAAAAACAACCTTTTAAATGAAATTATATTAACGTTCACTATCGCGCCCCTAACTGAACATTACAATACTCAATATTTATTCTACAACTTAGCATAATGTAGGCAGGCATGTTACCGAACATTTCCCAGTGGTAATCACATTTGCTGCATCTAGGAAACTGCTTTTTTTTGTTTGTAAAGATGAATGGATAAAATATTGAAAGGCATGCAAAACACGGCGGCTCCCATAGCAGAAGTGCTCAATGAGAAGATGAAGGATTATCCCACTCAGTGTTTTTATTGATATGGGACTCAAGGTTGACGCAAAGTGCTCTGCAGGAGAGGGCTCTGTTGCTGCTGAGCTAATCCACACTATCATTCATCTTCAGACTGGTTAAAAGATAGATTTAGCTTCTAAACAGGTTCACGTGCAAACTAAACATAAGGTATGACCAGAGACAGAATCCACATTTATAATCAGACAGGCCTCTTGTGTAGTGGCAGCAACGATGTGACATTGAAATGCAAGTATCTTCAGGGGCCTCACACTGGGGACAGACACAAGAGAGAAACTGTCTGTACTCTCACAGAGGAGACACTGACCCAATCCAATTAAAGAGAGTCAAGGAGAAAAACACATCACCTCCCTTACAAACACACACACACAGAAAGAAGAGACAGAGTTGCATCTGTGCACATGGAAAAAAGCTAAATAATAGAAATACACTTAGTCTCTATAAGGAGTTCAATATCCTGGTAAGTGATGGGAAGCAGCTCTTAGACTGAACCTAACAGGGATCATATCAAACCTTCACATGGAAAGAACACAGCATATATAATGGATGGACCATATGTAGCCACTGCTCCCTCTGGGACACAGCGGTGTAAAACAAGAAGGAAAGAGCACCAGAGATTTAAGGTATATGAAAGAGTAGCAGACAGGAGAGACAGGTGCGGAACAAGTAGCTGAGCCCAGTAATCTCCTTTATACAACCATATGTTTGACAAAGTGTTGAACCTCTCTCCATCCTCGCTTGTGAACAACTGAGTCTTTCCAGGATGAGCCTTTCATAACCAATCATGAGCCTATCACCTGTTACCAATGAACCTGTTTACCTGTGGAATGATCCAAACAGGTGTTTTTGGATCAGTCCACAACTTTCACAGTCTTTTGTTGCTCCTGTCCCAACTTGTTTGAAACATGTTGCTGCCATCAAATTCAGATAAAGCAGATATTTACTAAAATCAATGAAGTGTGTGAGGTCAAACATTAAATATATTGTCTTTGTTTTTAATTGAGGAAATGTCAAAAAGGATGAGCAAATTATCACTCTCTGTTTTATTTATGTTGTACACCGCATCCCAACTTTTTGAAATCAGGGTTGCCAGAAATTTTAAAAAAGCTAAAAAAATTAAAAAAAGAAAGAAAGAAAGACAAACTAATATAAGCAAAAGTAAAAGGCCAGTGACAGAACACCATCATGTGAACAGCATCATGTGAGCATGCATGTCAAATATGGACGGTCTTATCTGATCTGCAACTGAAAAAAGCTATTTAAAAATCTTAGTAGAATCTGTACAAGGGACTAGTGTATATCACGTGGTGGCAGTCTCATTACACCAACATAAACAAGTTCTGCCCTCTTTAACCCAGCATCTCCTCCTCTCCTCCTACTCCTCCTCCCACAGATCCAGACAACAGCTCTTAACATTTCTGGCTTCTGACCCCTGAAACAATGACAAATGAACGTTTTTACAATAATGCGTAGAAAGTATTATAGTTTAATTCATCTAAATGTATTTATTCACATTAAAAACAAAGTACAAGGGGGGGAAAATGGGTGAAATGTATCCTTACTGATTGAACATTTATTTTGTCTTGATAATCCAATAAAGATATATATGTAAAAAAAAAACTTAAAAAAAGCACAATAGTTCATTTTTGCTTTCCAACATAACGACAACATACACACTTCCATACACAGCCTGATACTGGACACACACTGAATGCTGTTTTCTCTGTTTGCACAGTTTTGTTTGTGTTTTCGTCAAATCAGGACGCACTGACCATCAGCATCTTCAGTTCCTGTTTCCATCAGGACACAGGAGGGATCTGGAAGTTGGCATCAAGTCTACAGATTAACAGACAGGAAAGCGATAGGAACAAGAGGTCGTGACCTTTGGGGTCACAGGCGTCTGTCCGGAGCATATGAACCCTCTCGCCGTGCCCCCTATGACCTGACCTCCAGCAGGACTTCCCACTGGTCATGTGTTACGAGTGAAAAAGAAAACTTCTTGGCACGGCAGTCTGGGACAACCTAACCGTCTCAGCCAAGATGTAAACAAATGCAAAGCCTGCAAGAAAGATGTGGAACCTCTATATGCAAACACACACACACAGGGTTCACTTGAGCACCTGGATTTCTAAGAGCCAGTAAATTATCCTTCTTAGCAGCTGCTTTCTCCATTAGGCTTGATTCCCTAACTTCCTGCAGCCATTTTCACAGAAAAGACGCTCCTGACTTAAAGTGACCCATCGACATGTTTGTTGACCAATAACCTTTCCACATAAAGCCCAGGGAATAGAAGAAGGATAATCATGTGCAGCTGTATTCAAAAGTGAAAATACAGATGCAATATGTAACAGAAAGAGAAGGGCAGAGATTCCATAACATTACAACGTCTGAAACCACATTTATTTAATTTCAATTTATGCCGGGGATTAAAAATGTTTTAAACATTACACTCGGTGGTTGCTTCATATTTCAGCAGGCTTTTGTTGGGGAGAGGGAGGCAACAGCTGAGGGACCACTTAATGCACTGCAAAGCTCTTTGGAATATATTAAGTTAACTTGTGGCTCAGATCTCAATCCAGAATCAGGACATGAAAGGTTTTCCTCCACTGTCCTTTCTTTCATTCTCTCTTCTAAGTGCGTATCATTCAAGCAAATGTCACTTTATCAACAGCGAACAATGGCCGAGACTAAGTAAAGTACTCCATTTGACACTGTTAGTAAAAAAAAAACTCCAAAACGAAGAGCACCTCATTAAAGCGACTGTTTACATTGAGTCTTGATCTGTTCCCCTCATTGAGATATTTCTAAGAATGACTGTCATTTTATTGGCTCGCAGCCGTCCAAGATAAACACCAGTGTCCACCGCCGCCCACTATCTGCAGCTATAATTGTTCATTATGTAAGATGAGGCATGAGATATCTCACACAGCTTTCCAAGAAGCCTTTCCTCTCCTTATCCCACTACTGTGGAACTTTAGCACATGCGGCGTAAAAGCTGGTGTTTTTGCTCCAAAGAAAGTCAAATTTAGCCTTTCCACTACTGACACCTTCAAGATGCAATCTGCATGTTTTCCCACGAGTGGTTCGGCACAGCCACACAATGGGCTCACACTACTGTCCTGGGACAATCTACTCTAATCATCCTTGTTATTTTCCACTACCTTAAGAGTAAAGTATGCGAGAGGTGCATTGTGTTTGGGTCCCACGGATCAGCAGCAACAATCTCTGCTAAGCGTTCGACTTCGGCTACTGACCGGAGCCTCATTGTTCCCCAGCATTTCCTAACCTCGGAGGAATTCCTCCTCCAGGAAATATGGTTTACAAGAGAAGGCACCAAGCCCAGCCACTTGCAGAGACCACCCCAGCCCCCTCTCTTTACCCTTCACCCTCCTGGCAACATCCACTGTGTGATCCGTTCTACGCTTTTCCCTCTCACCCCTCGAGCAATATCCCATCTATGCCTCTCCCTGCTGGTAGTCGGAGCCCCCTGGATTATCCCACCAGGGAGTCTCACAGAGGGGGGCTGGGCCGTCCTCCGTTCTGACCTCTAGACACACAGAAACTTGTGTGGATCATAACTGGCAGCAGAGGAAGCAGGAGGGGAGGGAGGCATGTGTTTGTGTGTGATCAGATGAAAGTCTTCAATATGACCCCTCTCCCCAGTAGGGCTGTCTTTGATCATCCTGGGTATCTTCCACCACGCTCCCCAGGACCTCCCAGATGATAAGACAGTAGATTATAGTGACTCTTTGTCTTTTTTTTTTTTTCCTCTCACTTTCTACTCTCTTTATCATCATCATCCAGCTCCATCTGCTATAACTCGCAGCTAAACCAACAACAGCTATCTCTCACTGTCAGATCTCAATCTGACGCGTCCATCCTGACATTCCCGGGCCAGAACAGAGTTGCCTTGTAAGGATCAGTCACTTCTGAAATGAATCCCAGTTCCAGCACAACAGGGGAGACGAAGGAGGGGCGGCTGCATTCCCCAAACCCCCACCACCAGGACAGAGGACACATTCCCTCATGTAATCGCCTCCTCCTTTTCTCCAGTGATGCCACTTCTAAGAAAGGCCAGATAGAGCGCCGTCCCCTCCCTGGTCCCTCTGTCCTGCATTGGAAACATCTGGGAAGTAGGAGGGAGGTCAGGGTGTACGCATTCATACTTGTGGTGGGAAACAGCAGTCTTAATGACACACAACGCAGCGCCCCTTCGACCTGACTTCCCTGCAAAGTTCCCATTGAACTGAGGAGCTGAAACTGCTGAGAAAACACAGTGGAAGCCCCAATCAGATGGTAATAGTGTGTTGACTGCGAGCTATTTCACCTTTAACATCCTGAACAGCGGCTGCTTCGTTTGTCAAATACCTGACAGTGAAAACTTCTCCCAGCTTTCTGATTTAAACACTGGCCGAACTTTCCCTTCCCTCCTGTCTTTGAGGTCAGGTGTCACCTTATATAATGGCATCAAGCTGACAGCACCATCAGTCCCAGTGTTGCAGCAACCGAGCGTTCAGCTCAGCGTGCGGCCGGAGATGTGTTGCCAGCTGACTGCCAGCACCGGTGGTTTTCATTTGAGTCCACCTGTGCCGTTCCTTGGCAAGAGTCCCCCCCCCCACCCCGCTTCTGGATTTGATCAGAAGTTGGCAAAGGAAACAGCAAAGTGCACTCTCATGTATTTTGTGGGGGTGATCATATGGACTGGAGAGTAAAGCTGTAGAGATACAAGTGTGACACAGACACAGTGAGCTGAAGTGCAGATGATATTATAGAAAGTTTCTCTGATGGATTTGACTTCTTTCTCTCCTTTTAGATTAGAATTTTCAACAATTTGGACTGACACACTGTAACTCCAATTTGCAGCAAAGTGAATGCTGCATGAATATTAACCATGAAATGATGATTTAAGAAAAACTTTTTGCACATTTGAGTTTATTTCCATTTCCAATTTCAAATCACCCAGTGCCTGAGATGACTTAAAACACTTTCTGATCACTCATTGCCAGACCTCTAACATCCCATGATCAAGCACATCATGCCTTGTGTTGCCTGATGAGCCTGAGCGGGGATTAAACATGACTCTGGCTGCAGGAGGCAAAGCTGTGCATGCTCTCCCAATTTCACACTTGCAATGTGAAAAGTTAATATCTCCAACAAAGAGGGTGAGTTCAGACAGTGTAGATTCACATGTTGGACTGTAAACAGGAGCATGAACCTCTACAGAGGCGCAGTTGTGGCTCTGCAGCCTGACGCAGCATGCATACTAAACAGCTGCTTGTTTTTGTTTGTTTGTTTGCTTTTAGGGGGTTTGTTTAGAGTAAAATGTGCAGAATTTGTGCAAACTTCGGGTTAAGATGATTCTCACAAACTCACCGAGAGAAACTCTAGCGTCCCAACATAATCCCGTTCAGTCTTCAGGAGCTCACTGAGGACGCAGACCCTGAGCCGGAGCTGCTTCTCCAGGTCCTTCCCGCTCTCAGCCCTGTGCTCACTCCTGCTCTCCTCAGTCATTGTGAGTAAACAAACGCAAAAGCTTAGATCCACCGGCACAGTTTCACATCACAAAACAGGCTTCTTCTTTTTTTTTCACACGCGCGAGTGTGAAGTTTGCAGCATGGCCAAAAGTGAATGGACGACCGGTGTGTGCGCGCTGCAAGTCCAGGAAAAGTTGAAAAAACAAAACAATGCAGGATGAAAATGCATGAAAAGGAAGACAAGTTTAAAAATGCATTAAAAACGAAAGTGGAAACTGCACAATAATGTCAGTCCCACAGAGCTTCACTGAGGACTGGACAACAACTGGAGTTGGAAAGTTGAGTCCATGTGACTCTTCATCCTAAACCATCCTCCAACAGTCTTTAATGCAGGAGGACCAGAGTCAAGTCAGTCACAACACACACTGACGCTTCCTGCGCTTGTTTTCAAAATTAAAGCAAGCAACAGGTTTTGGAGAAAAACTCATTAAACCACATTGTTTTCATGATCACACCGAGGAGCTATAATCAAATATTTCCGGTGCAAAATATTGAAAAAATGATGCACTACAGAATTATTTTTTTTTTTTAACTTTCATTCTTTTATTTTGAAAGAACGTGTACTTAATTGTCATCATTACTCAGCTAGACACTTCTAAAAGTTCACAAACTTTATGTCCTGTAACAGGCTGCAGACACATTAGATCTTATACAGTCTATGATTAGATCATAAACCGGAGATAATATAACTTGGATGGAATTACACTGCTTATTTCTGTAAACAGATGAAATAAAAGACAAAAGCAGTAAAATATCACTGGCTGCAGTTTTCCCCCACCCTCCCCACTGAAATTTATGGAGTGAAATAATGGGGGGATTAAAGTGTTCCTCACTTGTTTGTGAAACATTAGAGACCCTCTGAATGAAAAAAAGACCAAGAGGAAACCACAGGGAGTGTCACTGCAAAATGTAACCATGCAAGAAAATTATGTTGTGTTACTTTAATTGCTTTCTTTCTTCTTGTAATAAAGCACAATAGTAGGTTAATGGAGCAATAAAATCCTGTCATAAAACCTTGGTCTATATCATTAAGTTCCTAAATGAGTGGAAATTCAAAAACTGCAGATTATATCTTCACCTGCCATCATTACAGAAACAAATCAGATAATACCTCGAGCCCAATTTACATAATCTTGTATGTATGTAAATGTGATTGTTTTTGAGATATGTGTTGCCTTTATATGTAAATCATATGCAATAAACACATAGAATGAGTGAACTCAGAGGAGGGAGAGAGGATCATGGATAGAGATCTACAGTCATTCTCCTCTCATAATGACCACCATCACCATACTTCAGTCTCCTTGCCAGTTGAATTTGCACAAAGAGTTAAAAACATCAAAATAATAAGACATACACAGATCATCAGAGAAACAACAGTAAAATATAAGAGGCCACATGATTCATAAGAGACAGGTGAAATACATTCAGTCCTTTTTCTTCTGCTGTATTGCCTCAATAAATAAACACAGTCTAAACATGCTGTTTCTCTTTGACAGACAAAACTAATAACAACACATGCTTCTGCTAATTAAGTGTAATTGATGCAGCTTGCCCTTTCTAAGAGACAAATTGAAAAATGCCAACTAAACAGCACATGACCTGAGAACATTTTTTGCAGTGTCTTTCTTTTACAAATGCATCCTGTCTGCAGGAAAGTGCCTCTGCATGGTGTGTTTTTTCACATTTGATTTAAGACCTTTCTCTTAATTAACCAAGCAGATGCTCTGGTGCCACATCTTAATAAGCTGGCAGGTATGAATCCTGTTCGGCTGCAGTCCTCGTAGACTTCATCCGCTTCTCATACTGCCAGTAATCTTGGTAATTTAAGTCCAGTTTCTTCTTCTAAAAAGGCAGAAAAAAACTATAAAAGTATGGACATGGAGCGATGCAAGAGGACACACGCAAAGATGTGCAAACAGTGATCAGTCAGTGTGTTTAATTAGGACTGAATTCTCACTCTCAGGAGGTGAAAGCTGTGTTCAGCCTCCCTTTTTTTTCTGCCTGCTAACACTGCAATGCAGGAGCTCTCACTTCAAAAGCTGGTTAAGTGTTTATATATTGAATTAGACACAGCAATTTTTTGCGCCCGGGTAAATAGCAGACCAATCAACACTAAAACCAGCTTCAATTTCACCGGCTCCAAAGCCTTTTGAGGGGATTTTAGGGGAACACTTGCAGCCCACAATAATAATTCAAGGATTAACATCCCAACAAGAGGTTCAGTTCTCTCCTCTCTGCAGCAAATTCATGCACTTTGTTCCATTAATTCTTTTATGTATCTCAGCATACATAAAGTGTCTCTATTAGAGCACATTCACCTAAAGAGAAAAGGAATTTAACCGATGACTGCTGCCCCACTTTATCAGCACCGGAGGGAGTCTTTATTTTATGGAGCTATTTTATGTCTCAATTACAGGTTAGTGTCAGTTTTGTGAGGTGAGATGAGGACATGGCTCTTGGAGTAAATCTTGACATGTACTATACTCTGGTGGTTGAATGCAGCACTGCATGCTTTTGGTGGATTTCTTGGTGATAAAGGTTTCTGCTGCACTGTTTCTTTGATGCCACCAGAGGGCGCTGTTGCTTCTGACTAAATATCCTGCTGTGAATCAAAGGAGTTTTCCATCATTCAGCTGAATCAGGTCTGAGTCTATTCATTGACAGAGTCTGACCGGGCCTGGATCCCAGTCTAAATCTGGGTCCCGGTCTGAAATAAGCAGAGAAACCTTGACGACATTTGCGGTAGACCAACTTAATTACTGTTTTATATTAGCCTTTCCAGTGCAGGTAAATTTCCAGACCCTCAGATTTTATTGCCCATGACTTTGGTCTGTGGAATTAACTTCTATTATTTGTGGTTCAGTGCTGCTGAGAGTTGCCAGGAAGTGCTCTGTTCCTCCTGCTGGAAAAGGAGTGTCAGACTGATATGAGCTGCTTTTTTTTCTGATTTCTTTTTTTTTGCACCGAACATCAAACACGAGCAACGATAAGAGTGTTCATTTACACTGATATGCCCTCATTTCCACCCATTTGCCTTTCAGTGGATCAGTTTATGGCAGCCAAAACCAACATTCCTGTATCACATATCTGCGACATTGTCAGTCAAATATGTTATTGTCTTTTGCTGAGATTTATTCAGATGGAGGAAAACATTGAGACCTGGTATGAGGGTGGGGGGGGGGGGGGGGTGAAATCAGGTTTATTACTGTAAGTGATGTGAGTTTTATTACAGCCCATATTAGGACCAAGCTGTAGGTGTGTGTTGATACTCTTTAATCAGATTAAAAACCTTTTCCTGGCAGATCTTTAATGCCTGCACAACATGTAACAGTTGAGCAAAGGGAAACAAGATATTTGCCAAGGAAAGTCATTCCATATCATTTAATGGCCAAACTAGAGCCTTGAATAAGCTCATGTCTGCTACAACAAGGGTATTCATTCTGAACTTTAAGATGTAGTGAGTAACAATCTCTGCATTGTGGTTAATTTGCACTGGTTTGTATTGCAGTGGTGCGGTCCTTTAATAAATTCCTGGAATGCTGAAAGAAAAGTCTAGCAGCTCACCTGTTTTTTTTGTCTTCTTCTTTCTGCCGAACTTCTGCTTCCTGACATTCCTCTGTCACATCCCTGCAGCTATTACATACACACAGTTTATGAATATATGTTTCTCGGCAGGATATTGAGATGATGTGGTAGAAATAATGAGGTATCTTTAAAGAGAAAATGTCAATTTGCACTAGGCATAGGGGGCACTATGTTTCATCATTGGTATTATAAAATGATTAGAATTGTCAATTATTCACAGCAAGAAGATATAGAATTTCATCAGATTCAAAGCAAACGTGGACGACTTCCATCTTGCTTCTGCTTCTCTTCATACACTCGTAATTTCCAGACTTCAGTAATATGCCACCTGTATGCAACGTGGAAGGTCTTTTGTTATAAAAAGTAATCACTTCATCTTAGGTTTTTATAAAATGTCCCTCTTCATCAGAATCTAATGAAAGGAAATGAATCATTTTGAAAGAGAGACTTGGTAATTGAACTGAACGTGAATGATTGGAGTAAATTCAGTTAAGTCTGTATTCATCTGTAATGAGCTACATGAAACACTGTTTGAGATTTTTCATAGACTTACAAGACATATAACACCTTCAATGTTAAGCAAATTCAATTACCAGGTCTCCCCAGTGTGCACTAAATGTAAGTTACACACTGCCTCCTTTGTGCCTTATGGTCCTGTCCCGTGATTAAATCTTTCAATTTCTGCAAAAGATAATTAAATTTTTCAGCGCGCTATAAATGTTCACCCTGATTTTTCTCCTCAAAATTTACATGGGGTTACTGGACCAATAGAAATCAGAGTTTAAACTTTTTGGGTAACATTTATTGTAGCTACATCTGACAGTTTGCAAGATTAGATAGGAAAGCAGAAATATATGTTGCTGCTACTTTTGTCAGAAGCTCCACAGCTTTACCTTTTCAATCCTCCAAAAATAATTCAAATTAAACAGGAAAAGAAATCCCATTCATTTAGAGGCAGAAAGGTTGGGAGTCATTGACATACTGTTTGGTAGAATAGCCTTAACAGCCTCGTCTTTTTTCCTGCTGCATAATGTAAACTGACTTGATGGTTGAAGCAACAATTAACCAAAGCAGTGCTCAGAAATCCTCTTCAACTTTATTGACTCTTCTGCTCCGCTGCCAAGGCCCCCTGTTATTCATTTCGCTTCTCGGTCCCAACTTCACTGATTTCTATTAAGTCTTTGTGCTTTGTAATCTACCAGATGGAAGTCTGCGGGATGCAGATGTCTGCGCAAAGCTTAGTGTAACCCGTGCTTCATCTATGATCTCACAATGATTGATGATGGCAAACTTAAGTCTTTGTCTCTGAGATTAACTTCCCCTAAAGTCTCCATTGATTGTGAGAGTGACACATTTTTCTGGCTGCCAAATGGCCCACTTTGTGCTGCCTCCCGGACTGTGCACCATCTTTAACCCCCTCCGGTCCCTTTCTTTGCTTCTCCCCTCAGGGTCAGAAGGTCATAGATGTGCACTCACAGGCCTGCTCAGGGTCAGCTGGGATCTCTCAGATCCTGCACAAGCCCTAAAGACATCACAAAGAGCTGCAGTTAGCCCCACAGTTTGAGCAGACCCCCACCCCACCCCACCGGTGCAAGCCCCACTCTCAGACTGCACGCTTATCAAAGAGCTCATTCACGCCCATCAGCACAGTCTGAGACTCGCGATGATTTACTGGACCTCAAAGATTGTACGGCTTCAGACTTTAAGCTCTAAGAAAGATGCTTGGTTCTTCACCTTCCCGCAGACCACAGCTCAAAGCGGTGCCACATGCCCAGGTCTACGTTCCTGTGTGCAAAAACAACACCACACCGACTCCCGGCGGTGCCCTCAGCCTACGTCTCTGTGCCCAACAAGTCATGCTTAAACGACCAGCCAACGTAACGGCCTTTACATGCAAAGGCTTTCACTCTCCCCACAGATCCCAGAACATGATATACATGGAACGCAGAGCAAGCATTTTATGAATATGCTTCTGTGTGCAGCTGTCGTGGTGCCTCAAACACACTTCAGTTTCTGGGTTTATGTTATTTTTGAAAAATAGGTCTGTCAGAAAAACCCCTCTTTAAACCTCGGTATATTCAATTTAAGCTCTGACGACATTTTCCAATAAAGAGGAGGATTTTTTTATGGCCTTTAAACCAGAGATGTGTTCACTCTCTGGTGAGCTGATGAAGTGCTTCTTACAGTCGGGCACAAAAATATATAACTAATATCACTTCAGCCTAGAAGTTTTGTTGAAATGGGCTTTATTTCCTCACTGTTTAGGGTCCCACAGACCAAACTGTGATATGTGTTAAGATAATAGTGATTGCAAAATCAACCAATTTTTGCCATTTACATTTTTTCCCCGGCCCAATTAAAGCCCAATATTTAAAGAAGGAAGGAAGGCATGGGCCTGCACATTTGACATAGAAATGACCAAAATAAAAAAAACATTTGATGTTTTATTGGTTAAATGAGCTGTGCATTAACACACATGTGACTTTTGTTTGCATGCAAAAAGTCATTCAGAGACAGAGATATGCACATTACAGTACGTGATGTTATATTTGGGGCCAGGTTATGGATCCAGTGAGAGTCCATTGTATTTAACCATCAAGTAAATAATGTATCATTTTCTGTAGTGAACTTTGAAGCATGTCATCAGTTAATGATCACATTCACCTTAAATGTAGCGAAAGACATGAAGTATTAATGTGATTAAAAACAATGTTAAGCCTATTTTTGAATTTTGAACCTTTCAAAAAGGACTTGAAACAGAACAATAAAGTGAAGTCACAAAGAAATATTTTCACATGGTGGGGAGCACTACCTGGTGGACAGCCTGCCAACATCTAAAGTACATTTCTCCAAACTCCACATATTGAGTTTCTGTGACTGATTTAGAGTGAATATAGCAGGACACCAGGCTAGTAAAAGGCAAATATCTGCAAATCCTTAAACTTGTAAGTCTATTACATGTTAAAGTGAAAAAAGACTCACAGTAGATTTATATAGTATATTAGTATCTACTGTGACGTCCTTCACACAAAGAGTATTTTAACCAAAAGCCATTATCGTTATTAATCTCAAGTTTGTCATCATCAATAAATCTTTCAAGCTTTCTGAGATTAAATCTAAGTGCAAGAGAAGATGAGCCCGTTTATGCTACTTTAATCCCCTCCTCATGTCATCGAGCCATTTATCGCTCTGCTTATTTGAGCACCTGTGTTCTGTAAATATCATTATCTTCACTGTATAATTAAGAGCCTAATTCCACTTATCTACATCTCTGGTGCGTCAAGGTGGGTGTTGTCAGAAGCAGAATTCCTGTCCTGTCTAATGTCTATGTCTGTTTAGTGGGGAAGGGGGTTGGAGGGGAGTGTTTGGGGTCTGTTGTACAGTAATTGGGTGTAAAACAGGTGGTGCACTGTTGACACTGGAGAGAAGCATGTGAAAAATGTGCTGCTGCCATGCAATCACAAAAGAAAAAGACTGGCGGTTGACTTAGACATTTAATCACCGTGTTGGGTGATAAGCAGAGGACCGAGCGGAGGCACGAAAAGCCTAGAATAACAGGGAGAGCCACCTAAAGCTCCACAGAGGGATTCCTGGTGGAGGCGGGCCAGGGCTCTGACAGAGCCTGTGGCTGGTTATCACACCAGCTTTTGGGGTGTGGAGGTATAATCGAACAGGAAGCTGAGGATTCAGAAGCTCAGTGGGCTCATGAAGTCTGGACCTCTTATTGTTTTCTGGCTTCATTATGTTCTTCCTCTCTGTGTACGACATTTCATTTGTGGAGGTCAAGTTAGGTGTGCACCAAAAGGCAGACCACATGATGGCACTATAATAGGGTCATCATTGAGACACCCCCCTGTGTTTAGAGTCCATTTATGGCAAATGTGCAGCTGATTAGTGTGAAGTGAATGTGCATCATTTGGTGGAGCAGTGGACATCACAGCATATTAGACAGTGATATGATTGTCAAGACAAGAGCTGAGCTGCCAACACTAGAATAATAAGCCTGTTGTTCTCATGATAAAGATGAGTCACCTGATACACTTCATGCCTCCATACAAAACTTCATGCATCACTTTAAATGTTAAGAGACACACAATCCACCATTTGAAGAAAAAAAAAAAATCACACTTGGTGCATGTAGACATGTGTGCACGCTCCTCTCTCCACCGCCGATCAGGGATCCAGTTACCAACTTGGGTAACCACGTGACTCAGGTCCTCCTCGTTTTAAAAAGGCGCTGCAGTTGCTCTCCAGAGCTTCAAAGAGCTGCTGGATGCTCCCTCTGTGCCAGATGAGCGACTCTGGCACCTTTTTGCATCACAGGCACCGGAGAGCGACGAGGAAAGTGACTTTGCCAGTGTGCTGATGATCCTTCTGAGCTGCAAACACTTTTGCGCTCTTTGCATCCTGCAGAGGAGCCTGATCGGGATCTGCTGTCTCTGACCCAGCCGGCCGAGGATGAAGCGCAGGAGCGCATCTCACGCCTCCGTTTTACTGGCTTGTGTGATAATCTGCAGCGACGTGTTATGTCCCGTCGGTGCCTTTCTATACAACAACCGCTATGCAGGGTGAGTAAAGACCCCCCCGCCCCCCCATTCATTTGTAGGGCTCTGGATAGTCTGAGTCTGCAAGAAGAGAGAGAAGTTCTCTGCAAACCAGGAGACTTTATCTTATGATGAGAGCAGAGAGAATGAAAGTCTTTGTGATCAGCATCTTCATACAGGACATATTTCCTGTTTGAGACATAATATATTGTTTTAAGTTCACCCCCAGTCTGATCCTGTTGTCTGATGCATGCTGGATAAGATGTGTATCTGCTATGTTGCTGCAGGGAGGCATGCAGATTGCTCATGATAGGCACACATGGGACGTCAGGGATGCTTGCAGCAACAGTGGCCTGTCAAACTCTCCTCAAAGTATTCATTTCAAAAAAATTATAGCTGTAGGATGGCAGCGTCTCCCAGCTCTCTCTGCTTGTACGGCCGCGTCTTGCTGTAATCACAAGAGAGAGCAAATTTGTCATAGCAGTCATTTCGCTCAAGAGTCCTGGCATACCAGTCTGTCTGCATGTTTATGGGGCCGAATGTGGGGCCCCACGCCTCCAAGCTCTCCACCTAGACCCTAAAAGCGGCTCAGGACCTGACCTGGCGTGTGAAACTTGGGGAGCAGTCGGACAAATAGGTGGGTCTCCAGTGGGAGCATCTGGAGCTGAATGCACATATAGTAATTTGGGTAAACATATAGGAGGCAGGACAGGGACATGTTAGGGTTTATGGTTTTTCAAAAGAGCTTTTGATGTAATTTAGCAGAAGCAGAGGGAGACCACCTCTGCTGGAAACCCCCTCCTCGTATGTCTCAAACAACATATATTTTGGATATGCTCCAGAATTGTGAAGCTCAGACCGACTCTGGTTTGACTCAAAAGGGCCCAATATGTAAAGCAAATGTCTCCAACATGTGGGCAGCTGTGTTTCACTCAGAAGCCAAGGATGTGTTGGGTGTTACTCTACACAGCCTCACAATGAGTCTTTACTTGCACCTTGGCGTTATTGAACATTGGAAATAGATAACTGATGACTAGTATATTACAATAAGACACTACTGAGAGTCGACCCTTTGGTTTAAGGGCCAGATCTTAAGAGCAAATTGCTTCTATCCCAGACAGAGCACCGCTGTGGGAATCAGCAGACTGACAAGTTAAGGACAGCTTTCGCTCAGGAAGCCCTGCAGCTGGTAGACGCGCAGCAAAAAGGCCTTAGCCGGGGCCAACGCTGTAATAAAAACAGCCTGTCATCTTTGAGAATCGCTAAAAGATGAAGAAACGGTTCGGTCTGGACTACAGTAGAACTCTGGGGTGCCACTTATTTTCTCAGGGACTGTGGAGCTGTATGCACTGGTGAAAACAAAAAAACACAAGTCCTACTAATTTGGTATGGAAACACATGATTCTCTGATGTTCCAGACACAGAGAATATAATATAATAATAGTGTTTACGACAAGCTTGTTTTTGAAGTTTGAAATCTGGTACTGACTGGTCTTAGCTTTAATCACTCCCCTCAATTTCTACCTCATCCAACGATATTTTTACCTCCGAAAACGACAGCTCGCTTTGAAGTCCATCTTTTTTTTTCGGCAGCGTGTTGTGGTCAGTGAAACGGAGGTGGCGACTCACGTGGGACACCCCGGATCCTTTTGTTCCTCGAACCTCAGAGCCGCCTGCTGCCACCTTTGTTTAGGGGGGCCCCGCTTCCTGTGTGACACATTGTAAAAAAAATCTCTTTGAAATGAGTGAAATGCGAGAGAGGAAGACACCAAGAGAGAGGAAGAAAGAGGTTTTACAAAAAAAAAAACATGAACATGGACAGATATACAACCTGGCACACAGACAGGTAACTGTGCAGGCACAGGTAGTCTATAATCAAGAGGCTGTAATGAATTTTTGGCAGCGTGTTTAGTTTCAACCTCAGGAACTGAAAGCTATGTCAGAATCATAATGAGGATATAGAGTATCTTTGTTTTGTACTAAGGCGACATAAAAGGTGTGGTTTGCAGAGAAAGGCTCTCATGCTTCTCTATGTGTTCACAGTTTTTCTTTCAATTATCTGCCAACATGTGAAGAATAATATGACTGCATAGCAATTTTTATATTGAATTTAACTATTGTAATCTATAAGAAATGATTTTTTTCTCTGCAGTTCACTAAAATTAAATTATTCCCGATGAAGAAAATTGAATTATTGAAGTACTAAAAATCAGCTTTTAATCTGACCAGATGTTTAAATAGGTTCCACAACAGCATCATCTCGTCATTAATTTTGACAATGTAAACACTACAACTATATGTCCAACCTGCCAAATACCTCAGTGTTTCAGCCTTCACATTGCAGTATTATATTTGAACCTTTTCTGTGCATTAACATGACAGAAATAAACATCAGATTTCAGCAGCCAGTCCAATGTACGAGCCTGCTGCAATGGCAAACACATTAAAGTAACTGATGATACTTAATTATTTGTTTTCTCCTCATAGAAAAGAAAAATTTCGCTTTTTACATCTATCTGCTGCAAATGATCAGTCTGTGGTTGATGGTGGTATTTACAATATGAAAATGGGAACCAGCTGCTGCTGCTGCTGTATCTGGTGGCCAAACAATAGTTCCAGGTGCTACCTGCAGAGCTGGAAACCATGAAATATAATCCTATAATGATGTCTCACGCGGATTGTTTGACTGGGGTCCGACCCTGTCATCTATACGATAGTTGATCCACCCCATAAAAGAGGCACCACCCATTTCATCATTAAACATCTGCTGTTATAAGTGTCACCTTCAATCGACAAAAAGGAGGTTTGCATTACCTGTGAATTTGTGGGCCCTGAATGTTTTTGAAATGAAAATGGTGCCAAGCCCTGTTGCAGTGGATTTTAGTGCAGTGAAAATCCTTTGGGGCACTTTGATTCAAGTTGTAAAGTGACACCTATAAGAGCTCTGTTGTTTTTGTAGTGATCAAGTCTTCAGGATAACTCCCAGTGATGATGAGGAAGTCCAAGTGCTCCAGAAAATTCTGGGACATATGAAGGTTGGTGAATATTTTTCTTTTATTTCCTTGTTTTTTTATTACTGTTGTTGAAGTGTTTGAACTTCCTGAAATGCCATATTAAAATATACTATCTGTTATTATTCTGCTCACACCAGCCTTTAGCCCCCCAGTGGTCTTCTCTGTGACAGTCAGAGACAGTGAGGCCTGTGATAAAGGGGGGGGGGTGATGTGACAGAGGGCCGGGGACAGCAATAGGCTGTCAGACACAAGAAGCAGCCGAGTGTGGTCGTCTGTCACAGTCGAGACATATTCCCTGTCTGAAAGACTGAGATAGTGTTGATCGGATGCTCTGTGTTCGTTCCAGTGAGGAATCCCAAGAGATGAATGGTGGGAAAATACAAAACATTCCTTCATAATGATGCTGAATGTTTGGAAACTATATGAACATGTGTTTCAAAGATACTGAAATTAGGAGGGGGATGCCTGGAGGACTCGAAGGCTTCTCCTGTTTTCCCAAACTCATTTGGGAGTAATTACCCATCAGCCTCAGGAGCATGTATGACCTTCCTTTGCACATTGTTTTAGTTTGCAAATACACACCAAAGATTGTTGGTAAAACATAACAAGCATGGTGCAATTATAGACATTCTTGTTCTTGATAGTCAAAGAACTAATTTGAATAATTGATTGAGCAGTTGATTTAACTAAAAATTACTTTTGAATGCTGCATTTAGGGAAAATGAAAGACAGAAATCAAGCCGATTATCCCGGCTGGAATCTCTCCAAGCATCAATACATCAAAACAGTGGACGTAATATTCATCGATACCTTTTAGGAACCAGACAACTACCGAGATTTGTATTCTGCAGTTAAAAAGTTTTTTTGGCTGCTTCCAGTTAAAATTTAAAAATTTGCTGAATAGATGAAGAATATCTCCAAAATTGACATTGATGAGGGCTTTGAAACAGAATTTAGATCTTATGTTGAAATAAAATGCTTCTTGTGTGATAGAAACACTCTTAAGACGAGGCCGACTTACGAGCTTTTTCAGAGCTTTCACCTTCTATTTAGTCTTTTATTATCATCTCACACCTCATTTTATGAGTCTCTTTCCTCGGAAGTCTCCTGGTAACGAACTATTTAATCTGCTACTAATTATAGGGAAAATAGAGCTCTGTGACTGTTTAGTTAGAATTTTGTTTGTTTAGTGGAGTTTATAAGAGCGTGTTAATGTTCAGAATTGGGTGGAAATCCCAAAAAAAATATAGAGTCTTTGGAAGGTTTGAAGAGATTTCAATCTCAGAATTTCTCCGTGCCTCCACTCTGGTTTGGTCCAAGTTGTATTTGTGCAGCCAGATGCCTCATCAACATCTAAGAAAGGCATCTGTTCTGGTTCAGGTCAAGCTTTTGTTTAGTTGTCCAGAACCAATAGAGCTCTGAGCGGGGAACGAACAGAAGAGGGCAAAAGAGGATTCAGTAAATGTTTATGATTTGCGGTGAGGGATATGAGGAGAGAGCCAGGCTGCTGGTCAGGACCTGGCCGGAGTTTTATGTATGTAAGGGCAGTGGACATGAGCTCCAAGGCCAAGCGAGCGAGTGGCGGCTACTGTTTGGACAGCTGTGGACCCGTGCTTTCTGTAGTTTAGCCGCACGGCCATGGCTCCGGCGGCAGAGTCAAACTTTTCAGCCTCGGGCTCGGCACAAGGTCAAATAATAAACAACCGCTGTACACGACAGAATACAATAGAAATCAGATCCATCACCAACAAAATAACACATTTATTCATTAAGTCATAATCCAGGATTTTTAAATTTGGCTTGCTTTGTTTGGCTGTCCTCTATGGCTGACAAACACCTGACTAACACCTGGTGGTGAGGCAACTCATTCCCATGAAAAAACCCTCTGATACACAACAATGTGTTCTGTGTGTTCTTTAATATTAATGGTAGATGCCATGAACTGTGAAAGGCAAGATGAATGATCGGAGTCTGATCTACAGAAAGTATTTGCATGAATAAGAAATACGAGTTTAAAGTAAACTGCATGGATTCACTGTTTGACCTGAATTCTGGGCACAGCAGCTCCTGAATGCACCCAGTAGAACAAATACCTTCACCACAGTTATGCATTGTAAAGATAAGATATGTCTACATGTTGGATTTTTCACAAAAAGTTAATAATTACTTCATTTTTATGACTGTTCCTCCAATGGGACATGAGATGTTTTGTGTTAATTCCAGCAACTTGCAGTACTTTTAGATCTGGTCAGTGGCTCCCCTTGTTCTTTTTTTACCACATTTTTAAAAACCTGGCTCAGTAGTTCTATGCAAACAAGGGCCACAGTTAACTTAATCAATGAATAATTTGGTCTGTAAAATAATTTAAAAAAAACCCAAGATGATGGCCTCAGATGGCTCCAAAATCCAAAGATCTTCAATGCAGTATTACATGAGACCAAGAAAAGAGTGAAAGAGGAAAATTGATTATCAGAATAGTTGCTCTATATATAAACTGATCGACTCATCATCTTATTATTTCAGAGACTCGAAATGAAATGAATAGAAATCTCCAGTGGCGTCTGGAGCAATGACACAGAATTAGTGACTGTCTCTTTCCTGGATCATGGAAGTTTTGTTTGAGATGTTCCAGCCATTAAATCTGTGAAACAGATGTAGCCTTATTCATATCTAAAGTAAAATCACCATTGCTGTCATTACGTCCTATGAATTATTCCGCTATGGAGCATTTGTCTGACATCATTAAAACAGTCTGTCAATTCTTGACAATTCACATTTAAACTAAGCTGTGCAGCATTTTAAGAATAAATGTTACATTTTTGGGGTGGACTTTTTCTTTAATCAGTTTATCCTCAATTCTCTCTTGATTCTTTCTTGATGCATGACCAATATTTCCACAGTTTTTTGCAGATTGGTTGATTTGAATCAGTTTTGATTGTCTGAAAAACAGATATATATATTGATGAAGATGATTTGGACTCTGTCTCTAACTCTCTCAGACAGAACTGTTAATGGAACACTTTGACAATTTTAGAAAATCTCCCTATTTGCTTTCTTGGAGAGAGTTCAATAAATACAGGAAATATGAAGCTGGAGCCGGTTAGCTTGAGGACACAGGGGAAACATGGGGACTTACTTCCTGGGGTCTCCATGGCCTTATATTGACAACTCAACTTCAGGAGGTCGCTGTGGTCGGCCAAGAAATAATCATGCAGAGAAACAAAATATAAAGTTTTAATTAGTGAGCTTCAGAGCTCCTGGTAGGTGGATTTTGCTACCTTTGGCCAGATAGAGATGCAGTGGGTGTAGATGGTCGACCTAGTTTGGGTATAATCCATATTCCCTAACAACTGCGTTTTATTTTGGCAAGCTTGTTTTCTTTATTTGACATATAAAGTCTCGGCTGCAGCTCATCTGCCTTAAGGAAAACCACTCTTTTTTTATTGTACTATAACTTTTCCTTTCTTGTTCTGCCCATGTCAGTATTAGAAGAACCAAAACAACACGTATTCAATTTATAGCCACCCTGTTTAAACACACACACACACACACACACACACACACACTAAAAAGACGAATCACATAAAACATCAGGAGACAAAAGATTTATAAAGCAGACGGAGAAAGCATATTTAGGGCTCATGAAATTTTAAATTGAGAGAATTGTTTGTGAGGGTTTGTGTTATCTGATCAGGAGATATTTAAGTGCCTTTTAGGCGTATGTGTTTTGGATTTGTTTGGAGGAGCAGTGCTGAAACATTTGTGGTACTTAACCATTTGGAAACGCCATAAAAGTGCAGCGGTAGAGAGCGGTTTATACTCAAGGGCATACATTCCAGCGGAGGATTTTTCTACCCCTCTCGCTCTAAACAAAGTTAAATTAATCTGGTATGCATTCTGTAAACCATTAAACCAATTGACACATTAACAAGCGTGTGTGCCAGCCTGTGTGTCTCTGCCCCCATTCAAAAGTGCAAATGGAAACCAGCTGAGGACGACTGCAAACACAGGAACACCACATGTACAGGACTCTCTGTGCCGCGACTACTGTGTGCATCATTTGTACATCAGCTCTTTCCTGTTCGCTCAGAAATTCTTCTTCTCTCCTTTAGTTTCTCCTCCTCTCTCTCTCTGTTATTTTATCAGTTACCACATGGTGTCTGTGTTTACATAGTCGGCCAAGCAGAGCCAATGGGCTGTCTGTTCCAACTAAAGCTAGCAGACCCGACTATCACGGCTTGATAACAGGCGCTGAGAGACAGGATTTTTTTGTTGCTAATATGAGGTGGAAAAGTAGAGAGGAGAGCAGAGGGAGAGTCATTCGCTGCAGGTTGTTAATGGGACACATCAGTGTGTGTTTTGCCCCATTAACGCTGCAGAGGCATCAACATTCCCCTGATTTAATCCATCGCTTGAAGGTAGAGACCAGAGGAATGTTAAACTGTTCAGGGGTCTCATTTATAACCCCTAATGCACAAAACGAGGCCTGAAAGAGCCACCACTGCCGCAGAAGTTGTGATCAGTAACTTGTGTACCTGAACATAAACCTTGAACCTTGTGTGCAAACATTGTTTTTGGCAAAGCAGATGTTTGAGGTGTTCAATTGAAAAAATGAAATGTGTGGGAGACGTCATCATGAATCCTCTAACACATTTAATTTCATTTAATGTTAAATGTTAATTATAGATCTGTGTTATCATAAGCATTCATTCAAACCAGCTCTGTTAATGGTGCTTGTAGTGAGCCAAAATGATCCTATAAGCACCTCTCAGTTTGGAAAGATACAAGCCAACTAAAACTTTAAATCAATCATCATCAGTTGTAAAAAGATTGCATCAAATAGCAGTTTAAGAATTGCAGAGTCGAGCATCAATAGTTTTTAATGATATCTTATACTGTGATTATCACCAAGTAAGATTTTGGTAGGGGCCTGTTTATTTAACTCTTGTTTCTCATCTGCTCCTTGTCGCATTTGTTTGGCTGCCTTTTATGGTTTTGACCCTTGTCTGCCCATAAGCCTTTGTACCTGCATTCTTTTGCAGGAAAATCATTGAACTGCACCAGCTCTACGTCAGAAGTCTGCATTTGAAAAAAAAAATTAAATTCCTTCCAATGTGGTATACATGTTTTAAATTTGGGGAAATGAGAGCACTGGTATTGGAGTGGTACTCAGTTTGGGCAGAAACCCTGATTTCAGCTATGATAATTGGTATCAGGAGGGAAAAAGCAGGCATGGTACATCCCTAGTGAGTCCATGTGGCAAAGCAGTGTCATGAGTCACTAAATTCACAGCAAGTGGAAAAAAGGATTAATCATTATTGGATTTGCATATGATTTTTGCATCATAAGTATTTTGACATTGTCGGACATTCCTGTCAGATTGTGTCTCGTTCATGAACATTTTCACAGTTTCCTCAATTATATCATGACATGTACTGATATTTCAAATTTTAAATTAAGCTTTTTTCTTTCTCACCCACTCTGTCCTTTGTGTCTCTGTAACCTCTGATCTAATATATTTGTCCTGTGTTTCTTAGGTGGACTTCTGGCAGCCCAACAGTGCTGCTCTGATCTGTCAAAATGCCACTGTGGACGTCCACGTGAGACGCAATGACACCCGAGGTTTACGTACACGCTTAAGGCAGGAACATATTGACTATAGGTAAGACTGGAGTGACCACCAGCCATAAACACAGAGACTTAATACAGTGCACATGCATTCTTACGTTCTCTCACATATCACATTTTGTAATCTCGTCAGTCGAATTTTTACACATCTGTTACCCAAAAGCCACAATATCTGATTCGCACATGCAGAGTCAGACCACAGTTTGCATGCAAAAGCCCTCATATTTCCTCAAAGCTGGGACGCACAAAAGCACACACCCTGTACATCAGAGCCCGTCTCCCAATCTGCTCCCAAAAACAGCCCTTTCATCTCTCTGCCCCATCCCTCACCAAAATTAACACTGAAATGATGGAGGTTTATCAAAGCAGCCACAGCCGCAGCGAGAAAGAATTCCATTGTCGTCTCTGTCCCAAGGGAGGAATTGCAGATCTGAAGATTTTTTTTTTCCTACTTGGTGTTGATTGACTGAGAAAATATTTTACTCTGCAGGGGACAGTCTTCTGTACGTGGTTAGGTTTTGAGGGAATGAGGCGTCAAAGAAGTCATTTTACTGTCAGGGGACTAATCCAACTTGTTTAGTGTTATTTAGGTAGTTGTGGATAGAAATGTCTATATAAAGACCTTATGAGGAGCAAGTGTGCTTGTGGTGGCCCACATAGCTGCCATGAAAACGGATCACATCATCTGTTTTCAGTCGGAGTGGGAAGTGAAGAGGCAGGCGGTCTGATCAGACCTGGGAGCGGTCTATAAAAAGATAATGATGATGATAATTATGGTTTTGGCTAATTTGCAACACATTGCCTTTATTGATAGACGGCAGCGGCGTAACGAGCATCATTTGTGCAGAGGGAGCACTGATGTGGGAAACTGGTTCTGATGATGGAAAAGAAGAGAATGAGCAAGTGTAGTCACATAATGGGTGTTAGGAATGAGTCAACAATAAATCCAGGACCTCTGATCCACCACTTCATACCAGCCCTCAACACCTATCAGCTGCATTGTATTAGAGACCCATTATAACAAATTACGAAATGGGAACATCTGCAAATTGTATGTTCTCGCATTAAGTGTGAGTTGATGTTGTACACAAACATGTCACCTGTGTAGGCAACTGCCAAACCTAGACAGCAAGAACATTTGATTACACAATCATGAAGCTGAGAAACCATGAGAAATCTAAGATGTATAGAAATTTAATTACACATCACAGACTCAATGTCAATCAAAATTATTTTATATGCTATTTATATGTTTTACAGTAGCTGTGGGCACCACTGTCTAACAAGTCATATTTGTAAAGGGTTTGTGGTTTGTAGTTGTAACTAAAGGCTTTACTAATGACCATTCATTCGTTTTTAACAACATTTAGGTTGCCAGGTTGTGAAATACACAATGTGAATCTTTGCATTTAAAATGTGAAGATTTTCTCCGTATAATCCTTGTAAACCAAACATCTTTGGCTTTTTGACTTTTAGTTGAACTTAAAAGGCCATTTGAAAATGTCACATTGAAAATAGTTATTAGTTGCATTATTGGCTCACTCACGACTAAGGTAAACAAGGGGCGGATAAACAGCAGCAACTCAAACTGGCATCCCAAAAATATTTATTAATGGCTTTTTACTGATCTCTAAAACAAGATGTATTGATTTATTGACCAATAGTTACAACTCATATGACCTACTTTATCTAAAATAAAGTATTTAAGTAGTATGTGAATAAGTAAGTCAGTGTGCTCATGTGATTGAATTTTATTGCCAAGGACGTCACAGTGGTTGGCTGCTATATCCGTTTGTCTGCCTAACTCTCTCTCGTCCATCCACAGGGTGTTTATCTCCAATCTACAAAAGGAAATTGAAAAGCAAACGGGATATCGCTCCTCTCGCAAGCGGAGGTCAGAGTCTCAGTATGACTACGAGGTTTACCACTCTCTGGAAGAGGTAGATGTGAAGCCCACCATCTACCCGCCTATCTCTCGCTCTCCTCTGCTCTCTCATCTAATGCTCGCACAAAGTAAACAAACAAACATCCTCTCTAAGGTGCACTGAAACTCCCAATTACCCCATCCCACAGGTTTCTCTCTCCCACTGCCTGGTGCTCTCTCACACAGAGACACGCACTCGGCTTCAGACACTTCACAGCTTTAGAGTGTTTATTTTCCCATCTCGACCAGGCCCCTGGTACATGAATCTGTCAGGCCCCATGGAGCAGCATGATCTCCACACAAACACACATTTTGAGTGCCTACATAAATCTTAAGTACCCTGAGCTTTGATCCTCTCCTTCAGTGTAAAACACACACTTACACACACACACATGTATTTCTGTGCACCTGTGCAGAGAAAATGTACAATCCCACATGAATGCACATGCACCATAGGAGCGTACACATAGATGCACATTACAGTGCTTAAAGTTGAAATTGACACTAAAGCCACATTTTTTTCCCCCCATTTTGTCTTGAAAATTTGCAAACAAATCCTTGACTGACACTCAATCTTCTACATGATTTTCTGCTCTTAAGATCCAGAGCTGGATGTTTGAGATGAACAGAACCAACTCGGATCTGGTTGACATGTTCTCCGTCGGGAAGTCGTACGAGGGGAGGCCGCTTTATGTGCTTCAGGTAGCGGAGAAAGCGCGAGATGCACACATGAAAAATTCATACACAGGTGCATGCACGTACATATATATACTCCTGCTACTCCAAAACTGACAGCGCTTGTCTCCTGTCAGATAGGAAAGAGAAGTCGTCATCAGAAGAAAGCCGTGTGGATCGACTGCGGCATCCACGCCAGAGAGTGGATAGGACCTGCCTTCTGCCAGTGGTTCGTCAAAGAGGTGTCTTGTTTTTCCATTATCACTATTTGAACTTTCTGCATCGTTTGCATCATTGCATGTTTCAACAGTGTCCTAACAGGAACATACAACCAAATGATAGCCTGTAGAAGGCAGCGTGTGATGTTTGGTCTCCAACAAAACACGAACATCTGTTCACTTGTCATGCACAGTTAAGCAAATACTTAAGAATACCCTTTATTGTTCAGATGTTGAACATAATCCAGACGTTTACACAAGTTCCATCATGCCCTTAAAGCCTTAGTTAGTACCCTCTGAAGTGAGGACGGTACCAGACCAGAGCCCGACATAAACTGCAAGAACCTTTAATGGCTCGTTTTATTTCATTAGATGCCAGATGAATGGGATTTGCAACACAGTGAGCGCCAGGACATTTAGATAATTAAAGCAAAGTCTACCAATATTAGAGCCACGGCCTATTTTAGGGATTGTAACATGATAAATCTCAACGGACAAGTACTTTAAAAATGCTTAAACAAATGCTAATAAATATTTCAAACCAAACGAAGTGATGTCATTGAGAAAATAACTGCTTCAACATCTGTCATTATAAAGTAGCACGTGCACATTCCTGAGCTCAGCTTGTCTGTGGTTTACTCCACTGTGCCCTTTTATAAAACAATGATTTATTGTGCTCTCTCATTCTATTTGTAGACACTTCTTCAGATGGCCTCCAGTATGATGGTTTAGTCATAACTTATGATCAGAGACAAACTACACATTACATGGATGTTCTTAAAGCAGGAGTAGGAGGTGATTGAATCAGACAAATAGCAGCAGAAACTGAACGGCAGAATGAAGAAGGGAAGAAAAAAGAATAACAAGGGAAAACATCTGACTTAGGAAAAGATGCTTCACTGATGTGCTCTACAATGTGGATCCACTGTAGTAACTAAGGTTGGCCACTGGAGGTCAGGATGCCATCTTTCTTTAAAGCTTAATGCATATTAACCTTGAATCTAAGTAAAGTATAAGCAGTATTAGCCCAGTGCCCTGATCTCCTCACTCCAATCCTCGTCTATAGCATTAACCTACTGGAGTCCTGCATTTAAAGAACTGTGACAACAATCATGTATAAGGTTGTAAAGCAATGAAAATCTGCTCATCTAAAAACCATACTGTTTCATATTATGATTTAAGGCCATCAGTTCGTACCAGTATGACTCTGTGATGAGACGCCTGCTCAACCAGCTCAACTTCTACATCATGCCCGTCTTCAATGTGGATGGATATCACTTCAGCTGGACCACGGTACGGCACGTCTTTCTTCATACGCAATACACACTGTAATTTTCAAACATCATGAGTCAGAAGTTTTGTTTTTGTCCAGAATACTGGTGTTTTATTTATTTCATTGTATTCAGGTGTAAGTATTCAGTGTAAAGCTAAAAATCAGTCCCACATCACACACAGATTGTGTTACGTGGAGCGGGTATTGAACTCAAATGTGACACACAAAAAACAATGTTTGGAAAAGCCTTTAATAAGGCAAGAGAAATGTTAAACAAAAACTTACAGCAAGGCCGGTTCCAGGAAAGTCAAAAATCCACAAACATAAATAACTGACAAGTAGATGAAGAGCAGATCCAAAGTGACAAGGGCACTGACAGGCATGAAGAGACAAGGGAGAACAACGACTTATATATAGTCCTGATAGGTGATTAGCTGCAGCTGGAAACACTGGTGATTAGATGAGGTGGGAGTGGCTGGTAGGTGAGGTGAGGAGGAGGCTGTGTGAGTAGAAAAGTACCTGAGGTGAGAAGTTATGGCAGGTGAATAGTGACAGACAGTACTTAGACAAGACAAGACTAGGACGAGACCGACAGAACTGAAATAATGAATAGAATAGAATAATGACATGAACAGTAGCAAACAGACAGAACTATAACAGAGACTGAAACTAAGACAGAACTTAACTGAGACTAAGCCCGAACAGGAACTCAGACACAGAGCTAAGACACAGAACTAAGACACAACATGGCAGAACAAATACAAGACATGAACAAGACTCAGACATGACCTCAGACAGAGACTGGACACAGACATGGCAGGGAACAACCGGAGCTGAACAAAAACATGTCAGGCAGACTGTGAACAGAACAAAAACAAAAAAAAAGGCTGACCAAAACTGACACAAAAACAGAGAGGCCTGACTGGCAGAACTGTGACAGATTGAGAATATTTTCACTGAATATTTTGTGTCCGATTGGGTCAGAAATTATACAGTTATTGAAATAAATATCAGAGAGATAACAACATGTTTCCTGTCATTAGACAGCTCCTATCTCTGTATATGTACATTTGAAATCATGTCTGTGAAAGCTGCCCCTCAGTTGCTCTCCACATATCTACTGTTAGTAATAAACCACCTGGAGTTGAGTGAGTGACAGGTGGATTATTTTGGAGGTGGCAGGTAGCTCCATATGTTCGATCAGTCTGACAGACAGTCAATATGACGTGCTGACAGTGTCTTTATTCTCCCCTGTAGGATCGGTTCTGGAGGAAAACGCGGTCCAAAAATCACAAGTTCCACTGCCGAGGGGTGGACGCTAACAGAAACTGGAAAGTGAAGTGGTGTGGTGAGTTTGATAACACTGAAGTTCAGCTGAAAACTGGGGAAAAAAATTAACCGAATAGTCTCTCACATACTCGCACGCTGTGATTGGCAAGACACTCTATGAGTCTGTTCTCTCTATTAATCAGCGTAAACTGTGGATGAAGTATTTGTGCGGTGACAACAATCCGTGTTTGATGTCATTCAGTCTCTGGTGGGAGGTGGTTGCGGGGTTCTGCTGAGTCATCATCACTCTGGGAGGGCGCTGAGACTATAGCAGGGAAATCTGTGACACAGACAGACAGAGTTTTAATGTGAGCTGAGAAACAGAGAGAAGTTGAGGAACCAAGCTTTGTTGTCTCAAAGGAACATTAGCTCACAAATTGGCTGTTTGGGGACTTAATTTAAAAACTTTTCTTCAAGGTCGTCAGTAAAAACTATGCATTTACGTAGCCTTGCAGCATATGAGTGTCGCCGCATTGTTTCTGCTATTTATATATATGACTTATTTCTAGAGGATTTCTATATGCAATCATTAATGTAGCCTGTCATGTTTGTTACTTTGCTGCAAAAAGTCTTGAAAAAGAAAAAGTGAATCAAGTTTCATCATCCGGATACCAGTGATCTACATTTTCCTAATCTTATTTCATATGCTGCTTCCACACAATAATAATGCAATAATCCTGAGACAACAGTCACGCCACATGCACACTTTCTAAGTTCAGTATTAAACTTAACTTTGTGTTTGAAGTTTCAGAACAAATCACTTATAGCCAACAGGTTTATTAGGAGAAAGAGAAGGGGACAGTGTGTTTGTCACAGCAATAAGCATTTAAAAGTAACCAGAATCCTTAATTTGTATTGGTAGGTTTTGGCAGTGGATTCAGTGTTTCTGCAAAGGATTTTGGAACCTTATTGTCTTCGGCTTCTGTTATTCTTGGCACTATAATGCGAGTGTGGTGATTTCAATCTGTGTCTTCATCACTCCCCCCCTCCACCTCACGATATCACTGTCCACCTCTTTACACTGCCTGTAGTGTCACCTAACTTTTTTGAAAATCTGAATGAGATATGATCAAATATTAATGCATTTTTTTTCCATCCTCTCCTTCCCCAGAGGAGGGTGCCTCCTCTCATCCCTGCGATGACACTTACTGTGGTCCCTTCCCCGAGTCTGAACCTGAAGTCAAGGCCGTCGCCAAGTTCTTACGCAAGCACAAGAAGCGTATCAAAGCGTACATATCCATCCATGCCTACGCCCAAATGCTGCTTTACCCCTATTCCTACAAGTATGCCACTATCCCCAACTTCGACTGCGTGGTAAGAAATTCATGGCTTCATAATAAACCAATAATCAGCAAGTCTTTAGATAATGTAATATTCTTATCAGTTGCCATCCAGTGGCCTGCTGCATGGTTTTACATCCCTGATTCAAAAAAGTTGGGATGCTGTGTAAAACATAAATAAAACACAATGTGATAATCTGCTTATCCTTTTTGACATATACTCAATTGAAAACATGTTTGACATTAACTTCATTCATTCATTTTTGTAAATGCATGCTTTATCTGAATTTGATGGCAGCAGCATGTTTCAAACAAGCTGGCACAGGAGCAACAAAAGACTGTGAAAGTTGTTTAATGATCCAAAAACACCTGTTTGGATCATTCCACAGGTAATCAGGTTCATTGGTAACAGTTGATAGTATCATGATTGGGTATGAAAGGTTCATCCTGGAAAGACTCAGTCTTTCACAAGCGAGGATGGAGAGAGGTTCAACACGATTGCTTTGTTCATTTGCAAATGATTTCACTCTGGTTTTATTTACATTTTACACAGTGTTTTTTTGGAATCCAGGTTGTATGTTACTTAACTGGAGCACCTTGACATTAAGTCCTACTGTGAAGACATATATAGACTCACTGATGCTGACCTTTTGCTTTCACTGTCCAGGAGTTAGCAGCACATAACGCAGTAACAGCCTTGTACTCTGCCTATGGAGTGAGGTACAGATACGGACCCGCCTCCACAACTCTGTGTGAGTACTGTTCTCTCTCCTCACAATATCTTCCAAGTTTAGAAAAAAACAAAACAGGATTGATGATTCATCATGTTGTACCTGTTGTTTTGTGCTCTCCCTTCAACCTCATCTGTGGTGTTTTACAAGGAAAATGGATCCTTATTCATGTTATGAAGTAGGGAGACATGCCAGTTTTTAATCACTTTAGTCTTAGTCTCTTAAGTACTCTGAGTGTACTGCGTGTACCCACTGAGAGGAACAAATGCAGAGATGAAGAATGAAAATGTTTTCAAGATCATCCTAAAATTGACTTTTTGTTAGCAGTGAGGGAAGAAGAATTTAAATCATTTACTTAAGTAAAAGTAGCAGGGTCATACTCACATAAAATTTTTACTTTAACTCTTTATAGGGCACTCACTGAAATACTTAGAATTTAATAATTCAACCTTAGAGTGTTATTGGAGGACATAACAAAACTTTCTATTGTAAAATTTTTCACAATTTTTCACTTGTGTAAATTGTGCTGAAATTACCAAAAATAGTCACTTGCCCTATAAAGGGTTAAAGTACAAAAGTAGTGGCACCAAAATGCAATCAAAGTACTAATTTTGTAGAAGGATCCCTGTCAGTGTTACAGTGTTGGATAATTACTATAGATGTTTTAATGTAAGCTGTACTTGAATATTGCTTTGCATTTGATCAACTAGTCCAGTCAATAAAATGTAGCGACGTAGTATAAGTATAAAGTAGCTTAAAATGGAAATACTCAAGTAAAGTATTTCAGAATTGTTTTTGAATACAGTATATGTGCAAATGTACTTATTTCATGTTTCAAAATACAAACAGTCTGAATTACATTTCTGAACGCTTATACAACAAACTACTCTTCTGATGTTGTTGACCTTTTTGACAGATGTCAGCTCGGGCAGCTCCATAGACTGGGCCTACAGAAACGGGATCCCGTACGCATTTGCATTCGAGTTGAGAGACACGGGATACTTCGGTTTCCTCCTGCCCGAATCCCTCATCAACCCGACCTGTACTGAGACGATGAGGGCTGTGAAGGCCATTGCATCGGGCCTGCTGAAGAAGTGCGAAACTGACAGGGACAGATTTCCATATATATGACGGCGCCGCAGGTCCTCGGCGCTCCACCCTCACAGTTACTTATCTCAACACCTCATATTCCCCTTGAGATATTATCAGGTGATGAGCTGACACAGACCAGCGAAGCATGAATTTAAATTTTCTTTTCTCATTTTTTGAGGTTGCTCACCTTATTCTCCTTGTCTAATAAGACATGAACTGATGGTGTTTTTTATGTGTGCCAATAATCAGGAATCCTCTAAGTGACCAGCTTGTTTATATACAATAGGATCCCACATACAGTGTCAGCAAGCATCCTGCAGTGTCCTTAGCCTGAATCATCTTCAGCAGCTTGTTTCTCTCCACTTAAAGAAAAATGAATAATGCAGACACTTCCATAACATAAGCTTTTTCCTCGTGAATGGTGGTCATGTGAGCACTTGTCATACTACAGCAGCACTTTTCTTTTTAAATGAAACAGCTACAATTTTAATGTCTTCCAACAACATGTTAAACTTCTCACAAGAACTGTTTATAATGAATATAACCCTCTCTCTATTTTTATTCTAACTGCTTTTTTTTTATTTTGGAAGTAATCTTACCAAGTGCCAGTTTTTTTTTTTACTTTAATGTTAATGTATCAATGCCTTTATTACTGCAACATTGTTGGTGTACATGACATCGCTGACAATCTTGGGTTGGGTTTAAATTGAGATGGGGGTTTTTTTGGTAGGTGTTTTTTTTTTAGACTGAAATTCGGAAAAGATATGACCTGTCACTTCAGTAACTCACTGTGTCATTACTCAGGTATGGATCAATGACAGAGTCAGAAATGTTTACTTTTGACAGCTTTTGAGCTTAATATGGGTCTCGAATAATTGTCTGACTTGAATAAATGTGGTTATATAACAGTAAATGTTCATGCTGTCACATTAATCTCATATTTGCATATCTCTATTCGTCAGTCTGTTTTTCTATTATACCCATAGTTGTGTTTTGTACATGTTTTGTACACGATGGGAGGGATGTTTGATAATAAACATTATTTTAGTCACATGACTTTCATTATGATGAGCTCACTGACCTTTTTGATCATAAAATGATAACTTTAAGCATAGCGCTTGAGATCATGCTCGCTCATCCAAACATCCTCCTCTTTTTCTTTTCCACTCTTCATATCCAGTCTTTGCAGCTCAGCTCTTATTTATGGATTCAGGAACGGTGAAACTGACACATAAGACATCCCAAAGTGAAAGTGAACTCTACCTCCCACAACTGCCAAATCTGTGTTGTCAAATTGCCAGATTTCCTGGATGCATTTTCTGTTGGACTTTGCTAAATGCTACCCGAGGCTGCAAAAGGCAGTGCAGCAATACTAAGCATGTAGGTGCACAGAGAGGCACAGGTGAGGTGAAGCCTTCAGCAAAGTGATGGATTAAATACAGAGGAGACATTTGGAACACAGCGACAGTTTCAGATGATTGTATGTGTTTAATTTCATATGTATGTTTCACACATTTGTGATCATAGTGTTGTGGACAATGGAAACCTTTTGAAGACAAATAAGAGTCGACCTGCCATCCAAACACAGGACTGAAACTTGCTATCCAATTGAATGACAGGTCTTTTCATGCATTACCTAGCACAAAACAACATCTAAATCTGAGTCATTAATAGTTTGAGATTATGTTTTTATTATTATATTTAAGAGGAAAAATATGCCTTCATCCATGGATATAGATGGCATTAAAAATCCAATTCCAGCCTCTCAAGTGAAAAAAGCTTTTTAATAAATATAGATGAGGAAGAGAATCCGATGTTTACATCAGCAGTACTTCTAAATGCTGGAGTGAAGCATATCTTTATTTTCAATTATGATCATCCTATAATTACAAAAAGGCTTATTTTCCTTCTAAATGTCAAACTCTCCAATTATATTGAAACATGCCTGCAATTTAGCTGTCAAAAAAAAAAATCATGCTTAATGCTCAATTTTCTGATCATGCCACATACTGATGATGGAAATTCAAACAGTTAATAACAGAATACAGGCTAATATGAATGCACCCATATCTCACACATGAGTATTGCAAAATGTGAATTGCGAGGATGTAAACGTTGCATATATTATTTAGCAGAAAAAGATAGATCTTGCACATTTCAAAGCATGCACGCTTTAATTGATACCATGCATATATTAATGCAAGTTATTTTGCATGGGAGTTTAATAAGCCCATGTACACATATCTTTCTTCTACATGGCAAACTCTTCAGTTATATTTGAATATATCTGTAATTTAGCTGTCAAAAAATCATGCTTGATGCTCAAAGCTTAATTTTCTGTTTATAACACATACTGATGATGGAAATTCAAATAGTCAATAACAGAATATATATGCAGGTCTCACACATAAGTATTGTAAAATGTGATGTAAAAGTTGTGAAATCATGTTTTATTCAGCAGAAGAAGAGACATCTTGCACATTTTTAAAAATGCACAGTTAATTCATACTATATATTAATAAAAGATATTTTGCCCATGTGGGTTTATACATATGTGCTGGAAGATTATCTGTAAGATTACACTCGTGCACTCTCTCTCTCTCTCTCTCTCTCTCTCCCTCTCTCGCTCTCCCCCTGCTGCCTCACTGCGGCCGTACGTGACGTCGTTTCCTCTCTCCAACATGGCGCAGGAGGCAGGTCGTTAAATGGAAATCTGAGGGATTTACCCCACCTTCTGTGTTTATTTATGTTTGTCTGTTAGGGGCTCTGCGGCTGACATTTGTAAAGGAATACATCTCTCTCCGAGGCGGCTGCAGCCCCCCCTGTCCCCCCCCTCCCCAGCCCTCCTCCTCTGGGACCAGGCACACCTCGCCCCAAATTCCGGTGCGACATGTTTGAGGGCAAAAAGACGAAAAACATGTTCCTGACACGAGCTTTGGAAAAGATCCTGGCCGACAAGGAGGTGAAGAAGGCTCATCACTCACAATTGCGCAAAGCATGCGAGGTGGCACTTGGTAAGTTCCGCTGTTTTAGCGTCACATATATTTTTTTAAAGGACTCATTGATTCAGACGCAGCCTTTTCACTTATTAACCCGTTTATTCTGCAACAATGTCGCAGCGATTGGCCACGTTGTTTATTTTCCACTCGTCAGATTCTGGATGCAAATGTTGTCCTGCGTTGTAATCCTGCAAAAAATGTGCGGATTTAACAGACGTGGCGTGGAAATGATCCCGTATAAAACACGGAAATGGTGCAGGACGGGTGGGTGTTTGCAAGATTGAGCCGATGATGTGAAAACAGGCCGGATTCTGCACAGAAAACAAAAGTTATTATCGCGTATATCCTCCTGTAAAATCAAGCTCAACCACCGCTACATGTTATACAGTCGTTTAGTGTCAACTGTGTAGATCGAGGCTGTTTAAATCTGCACGTTTAAGCCCATAAAGGAGAGATGTTTGTGTCTCTTCCTGGTTCCCAGAATGCCTCGGAAGACATGTTTATCTTTTATTACGTCTTTTTAATTTTTTCACCGGTTTAATCATTGATTCCTCTTGGCTTTTCTTTTTATTATCATGTTGTAAAAGTGCATGTGAAAGCAGAAGGTGACAGCTGTCAGTAAAGCCTCTGTTAGATTTAATGTCAAGGTACCGGAAATAATATTAAAAGGGTTTCCGCTCAAAGCTAAAATAAAAGTAAAATGAAAATACACGTGATAATAAACACACGACTAAATAGTGAAAATGCAGAACTTGAGAAAATGAACGCGTTCAAGAAACAATTTATATAAAATTATAGATTTTTTCGTCTTACAGCATGTTTTTGATCAACAATCCTAAAACCATGTCAAGTGATGTCAGAGCGACTGCGCTTTTATTTTGAAGTCAACATCACTTAACGTCCGGTTGCATTTCAACTGTATGTAGTAACTTTATGGAACTATTTGTTAGCAGGTGTATTTTTCGAAATGTGTCTTTAGTGTTTGACTAATAATAATAAATGTACATTTTCAATCAATTTAGAAAAAAACTCATCATCATCTCAGATAAAATGTTAACTTTATAGTACCATAGCAGATGTTTGTTCAGATGTCAGATTTTTTTATCTGCTCTGTGTCTTGGAACAAGCAGGGTTTTGTCCTGCAAAGGGAGTAATATGAGCCTCCCACAGAAACAATGAGTCCATGCTGTGCAGCAGCCAAACAGCCTACCTGCCCCGACAGTTACTGCCTTTATCATCTCATTCAGGGTTTTGCAACGGCCTTGAAGGCTAAACACACTGATCATGTTTGTCTAGGTTTGTTCTGATGTTTCGTGAAACCATCCCACCCACGCAAGCGATGCATTCCTTCCCCACTTTATTGTCTGTAGAGTGTAATAGGTCAACCTTCATTGAGAGGCTCTCTTTTAACATGGATTGAAAGAGAAAATACTATACTATACTATGCTAAACTACATAGTATTCTATACTTTTGTATAGAGAGTCAGTATCATTTCTTTACCTGGGATCCAGAGCATAAAGTCTTGATGATGTCACCAGGTGAAACTCTTTGTCTATCATAAGTTAGTTTTGAAATTCACACACCCTGAATGGTTTTATTGAAATTGAAAGTGAGTCAGAAAAGTCACGAACCAATAAAACCACTGTGGCTGCTGACTTTCATATCTGAGAGGTTGCTCCATTATTTACTGTTTCTGTAGCAGCTGCTCCATATTTTTTCTCACGCTGACATCATCACAACGGTCTGTCTCTGTGCTACTGATAATTGAAATTCACACTGAGTTCTATTTTAGGGTGTACTTTCCCTGTTAAAAGCAGTCTTAGTCAGATCAGTCAGTGGTTGCAGGTCTTCTCAGGTCAGAAAAGAAAAAAACAATAGTCAGGTAAAACCATAACCACTGTGCGGCACTACAACGCAAAAGTGAAAAGTATAACCTCTCACCACAATTACCTGTCTGTGCTGTTTATAACTTCACACTGAGGCTCAGCTAAACACCAAGAATCTACAAAATGCGAATGTCTGCAATGAGTGTAGCAGCGCTACAGTTGTAGTGCATATCAAAAACGACTGGGTGACCCAGTATACTGAGTGACTTACATAATCCCCTCCAGCTCTTGGGGCTCTGAGACATCTCAGAGAGAGTGCCTGTGCCAGAGTCTCCTCTTTGCTGTCACTGAAAGTTCTCTCATGTTGACAGTGTTCAAAACTAGGTGCTTGTTTGAATGAGGCCTTGTATAACACAAGGTTGTATTTTTCTGTAGATTTTCATATAGATTTAGACTCATGTATATTAATAAGATTGAAGCTTATTACGTTTTTTGGTTGCAGCCCCCCTGTTAATGAATCAATGCAGGGTATTAGTGTATAGGAATGAGGTAAAAGGCACTGACAGGGCTACCTTCGTCAGACAGCCCACCCTCCTCGCTCCCAAACTGACCTTTCTCTTGGATTATCAAAATGTCAATCAGCAGTTTCCCAAAAAGAATCCCATCTCAATTTCTCACACGCTCTAAACTGCGGCGGTGCAGGGTCTTATTATCTGTGGATCACACTGTCTGCCTCTTTGAGAGGAGCTGTCTGATAGCAAGGAAACAGAAAGACTGACAGTTAACTCACAATATCAAAGGGCCTCGGGCTGCGTGTGCTCACCACCTCTCAGAAGAGAGCATAAAGGGTCTGCTTCCTTGTTGTCGTGCGTTGCTAGCTTCGTATGATGCTGAGGCTTTGTGGACGGTCCCATTGTTTTCAAAGCCAACCTGTCCTCTCTGACTCAAGTATTTCACGTGGCTTTGCTACCGCTGGAGAACACGTCTTACTGTGACTGTAACAAGCTAAATCAGGGCACTCTGTGAAAGCTGCCATGCTACGAGGAGGGAGAACTTGTTTCCAAGGTAGTAGTCACTTAAGGAGTTGAGTCCTGCTGAGCACATTTCTCATTATCTCTCCCCATAGGGTGTATGATCTGAGGGTCAGCTGCAGAGGTCACAGCAACCTGGAAATGTGTTGCAGCTGCATTCTTGACGCCTCCCTTCAATTTTTTTGCTATCAGCACATGCATATTTTGTTCACGTTCTGGAGGCAGCCGCTGGAAAGAGAATTCTATTATGTCTGAAGCTTTGTTGCACACCCAGTATCACAAATCACAATTACTTACTCAGTACCTGCAGCTTAGATTTACTGGCAAATATGTTGACTGTTGAACAGATAGAGAGCAATATGGACATTCAATTAGAGACATCTTTATTGCCACATTTTGAAATCCATGCTTTAGTTTTGTTCCTGGTTTGATTCACCAACTCTTGAGAAACACATAGTGCTCTTTCTAAATGCTCGATTTTCTCCATCAGAAACTTCAGTTTCACACTGGGCAGGCAAAGTGCACCTGGTTCATCTGGGCTTATTTGCCAAAACAGCCAGCTTTTGGTTTTTAAGCCTCTATGTGAGCAGTGTTTCAAGCCAGAAAGTTGTGTTTTGGGCAAGCGTCATCGTTTCGGTTTGCTTGCTCAGAGATATTGACAGTGCGAGTGCCTGTGGTTTGTTCCTGATGGTCTGAGGGCTTTGACATTCATTAAAGCTGAATGTTTTGCAACATGGGGCGGTTATGAGAAAAGAAATTATTATGAACCAGGAGCTAGCAGCTATACCGGCATGGTCCAGTGAATCCTGGCACACTGTAATGGTAATGTTTGTTTCCTTTAATTGATTCATTAGTCGCCATCTCCTCGTCCAAACTCATCAACATTATCCTTCTTTAAAATCTAATTTCGTTGCAGATGTTAAATGTTATTAGACATTGTTGTGCATTTTGTTATCATAACTTTTTAGTTTTGGGGTGCTAGAACTAGAGCTCCCAAACTTTTGATTTAACTCCATTTAGAAAATATCAAAATAAAAGCAATTTTAGGTCAAAAGATATGCTTTCAAAAGTACATTTGAATCAGCTGTTTTTGTTAAGAAAGCATTGAATTAGAAATGCAGAGTTGAAGCAGTTTTCCTATTCAATCCTCTGCTGCATTATGGTCCTCGTTTAAAAATCAGGGTTTTAGAAAATAAGCTTTCTCAACTCTATAGAATGCTCACAGACGTCCTATTGCTGAATACACTTTCTGTGAAACTCTTGGCCACCATCAATTAATCATTAACATCCAAACTTGCAATGTACTTAAATTCCACCCTTTTCAGAGAGGTTTCCTGCTCATACATGGTTTTTCACTTCACTGTAAGATTAATTTGGACCGAGCACAAACCACATTATTTAACAGGTTCAAGCATTTGTGGCATCACTAGCAAAACATTTTCCCATCCAAGGTCAAACAAACCTTGAATAAAAAAAACACCGACAAAATCAACAAGACTTTGGAAGCTGTTCTTTTGCACCAAACCCAAGGCCTCCACTTCTTTAGAGTTAACAAACCTGGCAGGGAAGCCGAGGGGGCAAATGTACCTCTGATCGTTAAGGATGGCAAACACATGCTCCCCCATGATAAGCTGCACCATAGTCACCACATGCTCCCCCATGATAAGCACAGGGCTATAAATGATCCCGTTTGTTAATTAAGGTTTTTGCCATGACTCCCCAAAGACCCGCACTAACCTCCCAAAATATGAAGTGCAGCCTCAGATGTTTGTACCCTGCCTGAATAATAAAAGCCTCCCTGATTTGTGTACCTGACAACCTTTTTACCACCATCATTCATATTCCTGACAGAAATTTATCAACCCAGAAGTCAAAATCAGGCAGTCTCGTTCTGATTTCCATGCAGGGGAGGCACACCAGGTAACCTGCTGATGAAACTGGCAGGCATTGCCGGGGATGAGAGATGAGAGGAGAGATGGCAGCCGTCACCTACATTTTTATGTCACTTTTATGTGTCAGGGTGCTGTAAATGCTCTGTGCACTGGATGAGTTATCATGAGGCTGTGTCTCTGTTCGACTTTAACTGGAATCAAATATATGTGCATGTATGTGTGCGGTTCACTTCAAACTCTTACAAATATGAAAGATCCATATCTTTTTGCTCAGTGAAACTAAAATCAGAGAGTAGACAGAGTGAAACTGTGTGAGGAAAGCAGACATGCTTTATGGCAGTGTCTCGTCTTCTTGTCTGATGTAGGGCTGATGCTAGTGATTATTTGCATTATTTATCAATACATTGATTATTGAAGTTTGTGAAAGCAGTGATGACAAGCCATCAAGAGTTCTCAGCCCAAAGTGACGTCTTCAAATTTCCGTTTTTATTTGACCAACAGTGAAAACCCCAAAGAAATGTAGTCAGAAGTGTGATGCTATTCGTTTACGTACCGGAGCACACCTACGATGCTTTACATACGTTAGTTTACATACATTAGTGAACTGTAACTGACCACACAATCTAATGTTAGACTGATTTTTTTGGATAGATTCATCATTTTGAGACTATGATGTTTCAGTCTTGTCGTGAATCGTTGTGAGGCGTTCAATGTCAGTGTGACAAGTTTGACTGTTCCATCTGTTTTTATTGGTTCTTTTGCATGACTTTAATGATAACTGAATATTCAAGCACTTAAAAAAAATGTTTATTAATTTTTACCAGATGATGCAAACTTTGAATATTCTATTTCCTCAAAAAAATGGCAGAGCACCATTCTGGTACGCTACAGCAGCACCACATCTATGAATTTGATGCATGAAAACATGAGAAAAGCAGGAAGTTTCTCACATTTGAGAAGGGTAAACAACCAAAAGTTTGATCGTCTTGCTTCTTAAACATCTAAAAGACTAATTCGTCATCAGTATTGTTGTCAACTTATGTCTCAGCACTTCATCTGTTGTTTAATGAAGATGCATAGAACAGTGCAGGAGGTCTTACCTGGATTTTGAATGTGCTGCATGTTTTAAAAAATACATTAAATATGTTGAGATAATTATTCCACAATCAAGTCTGCTGCTACGTTGCCTTGAAGGAAAGGGAGAAATGAGAAAGGGTGAGGCCCCGTGCCTGGTTTCTGTCTCATTTCTCCCCTCCAGACTAAGTGCAGACACTTAAGCTGCTTGTAACCCCAAAGGTTGACTGGTATTCAGATAATGAGCAGTAGAGTAGTCAACATGGCACGGCCAGTGCTTGCTCTGAAAGCATAAATAATCCTTTTATCTATATGGAGGAGACGCTTTAGAAGGAAGAATCTATTTTTTTTTCCTTCCACTTTTTTATCTATTTTCTTACACTGATACCTCCATACATAATACATTATTTCTCTCACTGATGCCTCCTTCAGTCCTGGGATAGCTGATAAATTAATTATACCGCAAACAGATGAGGCGAATGAAGAAAAACCCTCCCCTCTCTTTCTTCCTCTCTGTTTCTGTTTCATCTCATGCTGCTCGCATTTATTTGTGTTATCCATTTCGTATTGATCTATAATTTGTATTCATTTAAGGAAAGTTGGTACCAAGCATATACTACATCACCATTACTGGTGGGGATGGAGGGAGGAAGAGGTGGTTAAAAAGGAGTAAGGAGGCAATGTTACTCAGAAAAAATTAGGAGTTTAAAGGGCTGGTTGATATAGCTGAAATATGTGTAGCTGGTAAATATTTATCAGGAGAAAATGTTTCATCGATAATTACAGATCATTTCATGGTAATGCATACAGTATGTCAAACACAACCCTGGGAACTTGATGCTGTTTTTCCAGTTACTAGCACTCATGTCTGGGGCCTCTGGGGTGTTCTGTTTTATCTGTGCTTGTCCGTCTGTTTGTATATGAATCTCCAGAGATGAGCATTCAGCTGTCAGACTATAGGTAAGGTGTGTGGGCCGACCTGTTGCACTGATCCAATATATAGAGGCAAAGGATATACAGAGCTCTGACTTCCTTTGCGGCTTGATTGCCGTGGGCACGATCACAAGCATTCTAGACAACGCTTGTGATTCCACCAGATGCATCACAGTGTATTTCATACATGTTAAAATATGTGTCTAGTCTATTTCTGATGGAAACCACGCCAAGGTGAACAGAGCAGACCTTTCCAAGCATCCTGTCAATTTTCAAAATAAAACACCCTGTGCAGACTCCCGATCATAAAAACAGACCAAAAATAGAAATAATTTAACTACATAGCCTATTTATCTGGGTCAACAAAACTGGCATATGAAGATGTGTGGAGGACGCAACAAAATGGAGCTGCAGACTTGACGTCATAGAGTTGTGTCAGATGGAATCACTTCAAAACACAGTTGACAGTATGTGTCCCAGCTAAAGGCTGATCCTGAACATCAGTTAACTGCTGTAAATGGATGCTTGAAACTCCAAAAACAATATAATCCTCATGTAAAATATGGAAAAATATGCACAGCAGCTGTAATAGCATTGTAGTTTTGTTTTTCGTTGTGCAAACTTCATCCTTTTAAAGGTGATTCAGTCTTGAAAGTCTCACTCAATGGTGAAGTTTTAACTCCACCGTAGTTTGTAGCAAAGCATGCTGGGACCTAAACAAGGACAGGCAGGATGAGGAAGGGGCACTTTGGCTGAACGAGGGGAGGAGGACGCCGTTCACGGTACACATATTTATCTTCCATTGACTCACTATTCATCTCCAGCTTGTGCAGCAAAGTCCTGCACAATAATAATTACCCTGCTGCAGAAGACAGAAAGCGCAACTCATAGTGCTGGAGCAGAAAAGTGCCAAATCATGTATCGGCAGCGGAGTTATTAAAGATGAATTCATTTTAATGACAAAGCCAGCAGCTGAGTAATCAAGGCCTTGTGGAGGCCGAGCGTTTTGTGACTTATTGGCTAGAAAATAAGAGCCTTGATTCAGCCATGGGAGTGAGACTATTGATGAGACACAGGCTTATGCAAGTGAGATTGAGGGGGGTTGTTGGACACGCACACACGTAACGCACACATACAGGCATGCACGCACACATGAGCGCACACACGATTAGGTAGCCCAGACAACCTCTGACAGTGTTTCCTTCTTCCCCTCCAAATGTAATTACTGCTGTGCAACCTTTCCTTTCAGCCCGGACAATAGAAATGTCAGGGGGCTGATTTTTCTCAGGCTCTCCGTGGTGGTCGCAGCTGCCCCGTGTTTATCTGCGTTTGGTAGAGAGATGGAGGTGGACACCTACACACAGATTCATCCTCAGATTAGCTTGTCTTAGCGGCACTAAGCCGCAGCGCAGTCTTTATTATTATGCCTATGGACATTACCTTATTACAAACTGTTCTGGAAATGCTGCTGCTTGATTAATGAATGCCCCAGAGATGTAATAATGTTCACAGCCTGGATAATGAGGGTCAGTGTTGGACTCTGAATGGAGATAAAACTTTACTTTTTACATCTTGCACCATCATAAAACCACATTTTAGTCCATCTGGGGCCTCTTTTCTTGTCTCCTCAGTGTCTCTTATCCTGTCCCGCCACACACGTCTTCTTTCTCTTCACCTGCTTGAACATCCTGCATGATCAGCGGTCTGTATCTGGAGACACACAGTTAACGTGACCACCGTGTTTTACTGAGGTGAAAGCAATCGGGCACTAGATTGAATTTTAGCTGATGGCAGCGCGCAGACCCAAGTATGGGAGGTGTGCCAGATGCAGATGGGCCCTAAGCTCTTTGAAATGGAAATGCTACTGCGGGAGGCTGGATGCCCTTTCTCAGTGTCCGGCTCCTCGCTCAGGTGATGGAAACTGAGTCAGGGAATGACCTCTCACCTCTCCTGTGTGTGTGTGTGTGTGTGTGTGTGTGTGTAGAGACTGTTGCAAGCCCATTAGGAAGGAGTCTGTTTCATCACATTGCAGATTTGTCACCCACCCAAAGGGCAGGAAGTGATTAGGATGCATTAAAACCCCTCCTTGTCTTTCTTTCCTCTCTTCCTTTTGTGGTACTGGATTTTAAAGGGCTATGCACAGAGAGAACCAAAACATGTCTCACCACAGTGTTAAAACGAGACCAAGAGTACTGTTCCCCTCTAGTAGCCTTGTAATATGAGTACCTACATACACACACTCATACAGCAGGTGGGCAGGAACCACGTAGCCGGCGAGAGACAGGTTTATATAGCCGATTTGTTTTGGAAGCCAGCCTCGTCCTTGTCCCTGCTTTCTCTCGCTCTCTCTCCTTTTTCTCTCCTTGCTCGGTGTCTGAACCCGCTGTCCCCTCCCAGCGAGCTGTTTTTCTCGCTGCTGGTCTCGTGACGTGCTGCAGAGCGTCTCCCGAGAGCTGTCTGTTTATCTCCGTCCCTCCCGCCCGTGGAGCAGCCGTGTGCAGGCTCTGCTGTGTCTTAATTGATGAAACGTTAGAACTCTCATGAGGTTTTTGTTGCTGTTTGTGCATGCGCATTGTGTGTGTGTGTGTGTGTTTGATTGCGATTCTGTGTGTGAACATCTTGCTGGCAGAATGTCTACTTATTGAATTAGTGTTGATCCAACAGCTTTAGTCAGCAAGAATATTTGACCAGGTGTGCACAGCCTCCCAGGCCTGTCATTGCACAGCTCTACCTGCTGCACAAGTCGACTCTAAATGATGATAGCATTGCGACGAGCCGAGGAGAGTCCAGTAAGCGGATAGGCCTGCTTTGTCAGACAGCTCTTTGTCAGGTTTTGGTTGGGGATGTATTCTCTTGTTTTCTTTATTTATTGTAATCCATTGCATTGCAGGTTTACCATCTCATTTTGTACACTTTTCTAAACTATTCCTGACACCGTCTGCAAGAGAACTGCAGGGCTGCATGAACAAATAAATAGCAGCCGGGTATTTTAAATGAACTGTCCACATTGACAGCATGCATCAGCAAGCAGAGCCCCCTCGGGTTGAAGTAGTGGTTGCTTTGCTTCTATTTACACAACATTTGGCAACCACCTTGGATTAGCTGCTGCTGGTTGAAAACTGCATGTGGACTTTTTTTGCATTTGTTTATGCTCAATATGACAATATCTATCCTAACACTGACACCTCATTCTCCACATGTATTATACAAAAAAATGCACACTGTGAGGCAGGCTACATTACCTTATTGCAAACAAGCTGTCATGCATAACAAAATTTGATCGATTTATAAACATAATGTTTCTCTTTTTACGTTGCACGGGCAGTTGTGAACCATTATATATGAAAAATGATTGATCAATTGATGGATGGATCAGTCAGAGAAGAAATGAAGAAATTATGAAAGCATTTGTTTTTAAGAATCCCACTCCTAGAGATTCGCTGCTGGAGGTTAAAAAACTCCACAGGGAACCACTAATTGGAGAGCAGTGTTTGTTCCAGTTGTGTCACAGTGTCTTTTTCTGACTCTGTAACTGTGTAGTGGTCTCTTGGAGTTAGCTAGAAAACAAATGCAGCCCTGATTGAGGTGTAATAAAGGTTTCTTAATATTCCTCATGAACCTTCGGCTGTGTTTACTTGCTTTACCTGCCACTACTTTCCTGTCATTGATCGCATGAGCTAGAGCAATATTGAGATTGCAATTATTTAACACAATTTTTTATTGAATGAGTTTGGGCAAAAGCACACTGCTGTAAAGGAAATGGGTGTGGTGGATGTATAAGACGAGACCAAACAAGAGCATGATGGCGAAATTGAATGCAGCTCAATAATCATTTTAACTTGATTATCTTCATAATCATTGGAAGCCAATATCATAATTGAAATAACTTTTGATCAGTCGCCCAGACCTAATGTGGGCTTCTCACTTTCTGCTGATCATCAGCTTGCAGCACAAGTAATGATGGCATTACATTTGCTTAATGCTCTGCTGCACAGGCACCACATTACATGAACCCAAACACACCCGAGGAGGGGATAGGACCTGCGATTTCAGTGTTGATGCTTCTTTGCGAGCTGTCCTCCCTGTGGAGGTCGCTCCCAGCAGGGTGCTCTGCCGCTGCTGGCTGAGGAATGCTTTGTCACGCCAACCAAGGCAGGGTGGTGCCCAGGAAGGAGCAGTTAGCCTGCGAGCAGCTCTCGACGGCAGTGAGAGACGGGGAGCAGGTTGTTTTGTCGCGCTGCCTTCGAGACGCTGTCGGACTTTGAAGTGATACATGATGAAAGCAGACTGTCAATCTGCTTGTACAGTGTGTGTTAAAGCCGGGGTAGGTCATGTATTTTAGAGGCTGTTTGGTTATATTTGTTGTAATTCTCTCAACATCTGGACTGTGATCAGTGAATAAAATGCTCCAGCAGAAAAACATCTGGCATCTGAAATAAGCCCATCCCATTATTTCATTCAAATGAAATGAATGTGAGTACTAATGTTAGGTGTTTTCCTACATGTGAATGAAACATGAGGTAGTTGGATGCAGTTAGGTATGATTACGATGGGCTGCTCTCCTCTCCCCAATACTCTCTAGTGGACTCTTGCAGTAGTCAGGCAGTGCACGTTCGTGTCTTTTGGGGAGTGGCTTTGAAGGGAGGGGATGGTTTCTTGGCTTTCTTGGATGCCTTTAATGGATGTTCTATTTTCTAAAATTCATCATCATGTGTTTTTAGCTTCAGCCCCTTCAGCAAACACAGTAAAGTCTGAGCCTCTCTTTAGTGTTTGTTTACTCAGTGAAGGTTTAATGAATATGCATGCACATGTGTTAGCAACACTGTTTACTTTCATCCAGATACATAAACTCACATTTGGAGCAATAGGGTGTAAACTGCAGTGCTCCAGGGCTTTTGGTAGTAGTTGCTGCATGAGAGGAGACCATTTCTCATTCACTTGACTTGAGATTCTCCTCCAGATATTCTCAGGATTCGAAGCCCTGCAGTCCCATTTCTAACCTTTGACTTCAGACTTTCCCAAAAACTCCCCTCGCTGATTCACAAGCCTTATCTATTACAACTGCACATTTGCATCCTAAGAGGCCGACTCCACCATTGTGCACTCGATATCTAAGCCATGATCAGCTTTTGCTGTAGCTGAGTGTAAGCGTGATTGAAGGGATCACTGATAAGCCCCTTTGAAACATGTATTACACAAAGCGTCGCAGAAAGCCGTCTCTGCTCACTGTCAAGTTCAGCATCTGCGTGTGATGTTGCCGTGTGTCAGTCTAGATCAGGTTGTGTTTATCCCGGCTTCTCCGTCACACACCGTCACCTGGAACAGTGAGGTTGTTGTGTCTTTCTCTTCTTAGAATAACAGCCGTGCATCTCATATGATCTCACTACCTTTCAGTTGTACTAGTCTTCATTCAGTGCAGCACAGGACTAATCACACGTGCACCATGCATGCTGTTTGTTTTCCATGCAAGTGCAACATTTTATTATGCTGACAGAGGTGGCGTTTGGTCGTTTTGCGTGAGCTGACTCCGGCCTGAGGTGCTGAGGCTTTTCTCTCGATGTCGTCATCACCTCATGCATTTTTCACAGAGGGCCGTGTAGGTGTCGCATATCAGACTTTGTTGTACTGAGGGACCTGGGCTGTAATGCTTTAATAAGTCTGCCACAAAGGCCGAATGTCTGTGCAATGTCTTCTCCATTAGACATGGAGATACCCAATAATACATATAGTTCCAAGGAGGATATGTGTCATAATGGTCGGCAGCATTGACTCAGCAACTTTTCTGTGCATCATTGTGAGTGGAAATCAGAGGGGGGATGTGACCCCTCCTCCATCCTGAGAAACATATGATTTGTCTTCCTGCATATATCACTGTAAACACAACTGTAATTTCATAATATTAATGATACACAATGAAAGTATTTGTGCTGATTATAAACACTTAATAATGTGTTATTAAATTTCAAATAATCGCCACCCTTTGCCTCACAATGGCTGGATCCATTGCCTCCCCCCCATTACTTTATTTCTGCCACTCAGTTCAATAAAGTTTTGTAACCATTTATATTCATCTTTTTCATTATGTCATTTCATGTAATTCATATCAGATTTTCAACTGCCTGTCACGGTATCAAGACAGTAGTCGAGTTTGCAGGGCTGGATGTTTTCAGAAATTCAGGAAGTGTTTCATTTCCCCATCATGAGGACAAGGGCTGTTTACACTGTAGGCGCTGCAGTATAATTTGACAGTGGGGAAGTACCTGACCGGAGTGTGCGCCTACACCCTGCCACATTCATGCATGTCCATTTTGTACACTCTCAGAAATCTCTCTCTGCCCGCTCTTGCCTTTATCCAGGCTTGGGAGACTGCAGTCACTCCACAGCAGAGTGGAGAAATGATTAGCCAGCTTTTGACTGACCTTCTCCCCAGCTTAGAGGCAGCTTTAGGGGCCCTTTGAATAGACGACAACCTCAGGGTATATAGGATTCTGGACAAACTGAAGCCGGAGTAAAAGGCTCACACTTGCACAGTATCTGGACTGACTTTGGTCAGGGCTGCTCTTTGCGGACACGGCTGCTCAAGCACTCACAGCTGTAGCCCAATGCAGTAAAACAGCCGGTGGAGAAAGGACAATTCTACGTGTATCTGACCCACTTGTCTCTTGATGATGAAAGAAAAGTTAAATGTAGGCCTAAAACGACTGTCTCCAAGGGGGGATTTGATGTGCTGACATTAAGGCTCGCTTAATGTCTTACTGTCATCTACTGTAAGGATCTGGGTCAAAGTCAGGGTAAGAGGAAAAAGTACCTTGAAGATGGGAAATGGTTGAGGTGATTCAGGGCTTAGTGGGCTGCTCTCATACATTATGTAGCTCTCAAAGGCTCTGTGTTGAGGTCTGGTCAGGGCTGGAGCTGGAGCAGGATGGCTCCCTGTAATGTATCTGGTCAGTGAAATAGGTGTCTATATATCTAGGTGTGTGTGTGTGTGTGTGTGTGTGTATATATATATATATATATATATATATATATATATATATATATATATGGCAATTCCCCACTGTGTTTGGTAAAAGAAGTATTTCAGCCTCAGTTTGTTTTAAGGGGAGCATTCAGAGGGCTAGTAATCCTACTCTCATCTGCATCATTGTCAAGCCAGTAATTCAGTGTTAAGTACAGGGTTGGGAAATAATAGCGTTTTATGCTACAAAATTGTTAAAATTTATCATGCAAATCTCTTTTTAAATTTCATTTTTATTTTAGAAATGCATTTCATCATTTCACATTGTCACTATCTGTATTGCTGCAAGTAGATTCACATAGCATTGTGAACACTTCAAGAAAACATTGAACAGCCTGGCTCTTCCAGAGGTTTTCTAACACCAGCTTTAATTATTTACAGTTGAACATGGGAGGATTTCACCTTAGATAAAGGGTTGAAGGGTTGGGAAAATGAAGAAAGAAAGAGTTGTTGGATGCAATAAAATAATATGAATCACCTTATATTGCCACTCATTTATTCTATTATTCAGCTGAAGTCTGGTCTTATGGGTGTAATGTACTTCCAATCTTTTTGGACTTTAGGGAAAATGACAACCTTTCCATAATATATATTCTATATATTATTTATATCAGTTCATTAATAGTGGGTAGTTCTGCTTTTAGCCACTTGCTCTTGACAGTCTTTTAGCATTTGTACCAGTTTCTTATCTTTGATATCGCGTCCTTCAAATAAGATGCCGACCATGTTAATATCACATATAAAAGGCATATCAACTCCAAGTACATTGTTAATATGTTAATGAGTTACCTGACAATAAGACTCTATAACAGGAAAACCGGAGGCGCTTGTCGTCATTTACTCCTCTCACGTTTTAACACGGGCATAATAAAAAAATCCTGACAATCATTCTCCAGCAGAATTCTCACCATGTCATTGAACTAGCTGAATTCCATTTTGCTCGGCATATTCTCCTCCAGCCCTTGACTGAAATATCAAAATTTCCCTCCTTTTCCCACTTCTCTTTCATATACAGTGAATTCTCAGACTTGGACTGCAGAAAAGCATTATACATTCTGGAGATCTTATTACATGTTGTGGGTTTGGATATTGACAAGAATATTTATCATGACTCCTGTCTCTCCTGTTTCTAAAGCCACACACAGGCTGTGGTTGAAATACTGCAGAAGAATCTATAGAAATCATTTTGTCCAGACTGTGTTTTTTCAAACAAATGCATAATAATTAGTAAGATTTTTTTTTCACCTGTTTATGCAATCTATCATTAGATAAATTGGAACAAATTCCGTATCACAAGCACACCATGGTAACAGTTTAGATGAATCACCTAATCCCTGTAGTTCTGCTGTCTCCTGCCAGGGCTTCAATGATATATTAATCCATGGGTTATCTTTGTTTACCATCTTATTTTCTAATTCATTATCCACTATCATCGCTGCTATTGGTACCACCTCTGTCATCGCACTTTCAATTTCTCTCCATCCTGCAGATCAATTTTTTAAGAGATTCTATGCATCGGTTTCGACAAAGTGGAGTGATTGACTTTATTTTCACGGCGGCATTTTCACAAAATTGCTCCGACTTCTCTGAAAGTATGTTTTTAAGAGGAGAGTAGAGGATGTGTGCAGGGATCAATTTTGGGCTTTGCGGGAGTCGGGTTTTGCAAGTTTAAGTTTCGCATTTGCCAAGTTTTCAACAAAAGCCCCTCAGTGGGATGATAGCCTTTTTCATGTGGACTTGTTAGATTGAAAGCCATTCGGTTTCATCTGCATCACTGTCATTCTGTGTGACAGCGGTGTGGAGTGGACGAGGTTTTAACCAGTCTGATGTAGTACTGCCGCCGTCGCCGTTTCTCCTTTGATAATACCAGAGCCCTGGGAAAACCAGGGCACCGAACACGACGTCTTCAAGGTCATCTGTATTTAGTATGGCCGCTGCATAGTGAGGTACAGGGACAGTGATGTCGGATACATAAGTGGCAAAAGAGAAATGAGAAGCTTGCTCAGAAGAAGTGTGTGTGTTCAGCCAACTATTTTTTGAAGATGTTTAATGTTTATGTTCTTTTCCATCCATCAAGTATTTTTGGCCTCTTGAATTTTTTAGTATTTGTTTTATTTCCAGGCACCTGATCAGACTATGATGAGCCGGTTTGTGATGTCTCTCCTGTTTCCTCTTTCATATACGGGGTTCATTCACTGCAGCATTTGTTAGGATCATATCACGGCTAATTTGGTGAAAAATGACATGTAAATGAATAAATAATTGTTAAGGTTTGTGTGTGTGTGTTGTAGTCCCACTCGGCTGTCTGAGGCTGCCTCCCGGCATATGTCTGCGCCGTGTAACCGTGTGTGAGTTTTGAAAGCGGTAGCTGGCAGATGAGTCGTGATTCACGCGGCTTTAATTTGCGGCTCGCGTCTGCCCAGTCCCAGGAGCATCCGGCTCTTATATATATATGAATATATCTCCTCTGTCATCACCAAAAACCCACCATCGCCTGCTTCCACCGTTCAAATCCTGGGGTGACAATTCCTCATCAGCACACTCCTGACACACCGAGCTAATTATCTGACGGTTACTTACAGTCAATATGACAATCCCCACCCCTCCCATCAAACTGTCTGCTCCCGCCTGTCTTCTTCTCTGACTTGTGTGTGTGTGTGTGTATTTGCATCAATCTGAAAACCCTGTGCTTCACAAATCATATAACGTGAAGCAAATATTAAAAGCGGAAAAGCCTGGGTCAGTGCAAGTTTGTAATTTCACACATCCTGGAAAAGAGGCTTCTAGAGTCTTGCTGTAACTTTTATATTGTAGACTACAGAGCAGCAGACGTATGCAGACACTAAGAGACAGACGGCTTTTTCTTTCACTGTAGTGTGCAGTGCAGTGTAATATAGCACTGGTTTCCTCTCGAGTCCAGCTCTATGATCTTAAGCTTTGTGTAGCACTTGAGCTAAAGTGAAATGATAGCTGGGAGAGATGAAAGATCGGATTGTACTGATTATTCACTTTGGTGAGAAAAAAACCTCTGGATCTGATTGGTTGTCAAAGTTGAAGGGAAGACACAGATTGAGGATTACATTAATTCATATTCATGAGAGTCATAATAAGGCATTTGTGATAGTGACAGTCAACTCGAGTCTATAGATTAGTTCATCAACAGAAAATTAATTTTGATACTTGATTTATTGTTGTGGTCATTCATCAAGCAAAAACAGTTCTTGTTCCAGCATCTCAAATATGACATTTTAAAGATTTTCTCTGTTTTATATCTTTGTAATTTAAAAATCTTTCGAGTGTTGGACAGACTAAACAAGCGATTTGACGATAGATTAATCACAAACACGTCACAGAGAAATCAATAATAAAGATCATTTTTGCAGCTGTAGTGATACAGCAACTGAGTTTGAACAATAGTTGTACTACAGTCATATTAACATTATGATTTTAAAAAAGTATTCATGGAATTATATTAGATTTTATCAGCACTGAAACAGTTGGAATAACACAATATGATTAGAGGTTTACCAAAAATGTTTCCGATCATTAAAACCAGAAGGTCAAAGCCAATATGAGCAAGTTGTCATCATCATAACAAGTTCATTAGCAGTGTCTGGTATCTGTGAGCACATCCACCTCTATCTCTGTGTTTCTGTCTCTCATCTCCCCGTTTTTGTTTGTTCCTGTTAAATCTCATTGCTTCATCCGCGCCGACTGCATCATTCTGTCGGCTTGAGCCCAGAGTTGGATTCATTTCAGATTGGATGATGCCCCTCCATCTTATTGTGGCAGCTGAAGTGCAGTTCAGGTCCAGCATCTGTTTATCCATCAAGTCAAATTCAGAGCATGTTCTGCAGAAGAAATGTTGAGAAATGAATATCTGCTGCTGTCTCAGCCTCTAGAAATATCATGTGTTTCCAAACAAGTTTTTTAAATTCTTGTATAAACAACTTCAGCTTCTGAAATGTCAATACTTGGTGGTTTTCTTTGTAATATATGCTAGCAAATTTAATACTGTCAGATTTTGGACAAAACAGTGGATCTGAATATGCCAGCTTTAGTTCTGGGAAATTGTGACGGGCACTTTTCACAATTTTCAGACATCAATTATTGAATAATCTTATATCGCAAATTAATCAATCATTCAAGTAATTGCTAGTTTCAGATGAGTTGTTAATTGGTTAATTGTTTATCAAGAGAAAAGCCAAATATCAAATATCTAAAATTTATGGATTTTTCACACAAATTTTTATAGATTTGTTTAATGTTGGGACAAAACAATCATTTTTAACATGTCACTTTGGGCTCTGGGATGTTCTATTGACTAAACAGTTAATTGATTTATAGAAAAATATCAACAGACTAATCAATTGTCAGAACAATCAATGGGAATCCCTGCTTTGTTTGTACAAGGCTTTGAATTTAGTCACTTAGTCCGATATCCTGCCTGATCTATCAGCTGTTTTTGATTTGTTGTCCAGTGCAGCGCAGCCATCAGAACACTGTAGGGAGCATGCACACACACACACACACACACACACACACACACACACACACACACACACACACACACACACTCAAATACTCAGACATTGCAGCACAGAACTTAACAATAGATGAGACTTGGGTCAAGGATCCACAAACCCCTGTTCAGTCTGCCTTAGAATAATGGCATGAAAAGATATGTGCTTGGATCTCATGTTCTCAGATTTGGATCCACGGGGACTCACACAAATCCTGTAGGCACAATTGCAACTGCATGTATATAACTGGATGCGTAAATCAGCATCAGACAGTCCGGAATCAAAAGCGACACTTGGCTTTTCCTTCTTCTGCTCACGACTTTGTCCCCCTCATGAGTAGTACAGTAAAACATGGTTGAAACCAGCCTTAAATCTAATTCCACGGAGCGTTAAGTGCTAAATATTCTCACCAAGTGGATTTCTTTGAAAGGACTGTTAGCCTTCCAGCATTGAAATAATTGGGCTGTCATTGCATTACTGAGGTTTTTCCCAACCATCGCAGGCTGGTGCAATTCTGCGAGGACTTTGACGATTGCCACTGTGTTTTTAAAAGCTTCCTCATTGAAGGCCCCCCTTTAATGTCTAGTACCAATTGGCCTCTCTTTCGCTTGCTCGAGCTCTATTTTTGTCTCTGTCTCTCTCATCCCTCCCTCTGTGTGTCTGTCTTTTTTTTTTTTTCTCCCTGCTCTTCTGTGCCAGTGCTCAGCAAGTTCATACAACTGCTTTCATGCCTGGAGATCTGTGAAATAAACACAAATGTTGGCCTGGCTCACGGACACGGCGCAGAGTGAATAATGATTGCATTTCTTTGGCTGAGCTGCAGCTGAGGCAATACATTAACCAGGCTCCTGTCTGCTCGGTGGTGGGACGTTAACAAACCCGTCACCATGAGGACACAGTAACATTCAGGCGAAAAACACACTGCACACATTTCTCTGCTTTAATGCTTTTAAGTGCTTGTCTTAGCTTCTAGAGTGCAAAACATGTCAAATATGTGCAGCTGTACAACCCAGATTCTGAAAAAGTGTAAAATGTAAACAATAAAGTGAATGCAATCATTTGCTTATCGACATGTATGTATGTATTAATCTCCTTTATACAATCATGTGTTCACAAAGTGGTGAACCTCTCTCCATCCTCGCTTGTGAACCACTGAGTCTTTCCAGGATGAACCTTTCATACCCAATCATGATATTATCACCTGTTACCAATGAACCTGTTTACCTGTGGAATGATCGTGCTGTTTTCAATATGTCAACTTTTTTGGAATCAGATACACACACATACTCAGCTTCTTAAAAGGCTGTAAAAAACATCATCTGATTTGAGGTGCAAACACTCAAGTTGTGCATTTAGGAGTGTTTAGAGAAGATTCTCGAAAAGCCGCCACTCATAAATAAGTCTAGTGTGCTGCCAGGCCTGATGTGTGCTCCACTCCCCATGGTATCATTAGCTGAGTAAAATGCTGCAGAATTTACATTCCCCAAGGTTAATACCTGACTAATTTAACGTCTCTTCCATTTCTGTTTTTTTTTCTCTCTTTCAGAGGAAATCAAAGAGGAATCAGAAAAATTAAGGTAAGCGATTGATTAATTGCATAACACAAGGAGGCATCGAGGGTCATTTAATGGGTTTTCTGTCTCTGCGTGCTCAGGCTCAGGCTCTGTAAAATTCATGGCTCAACTGCAAGCCTCTCTGTTGCTTTCTCCTGTGTTCAGACTAAGAAAGGGGATTAGAACTCTGTGTGTGTGTCTGTGTGTGTGTCTATCTCTCTCTCTGTGTATGTTTTCTGTGTATGTGTGTGTGTGAGCATGCGCAGCCTCCAGTGTGTTTTTGTTTGTGTCTCGCTGCCTGGCCTGTTCCCAACAGCCCCTTGCCTTCTCATTAATGGCTTTCTCCACGAACCCCTGCCTAATGCTGAACTTGTTTTTGAGACACTGTGTGTGTGTGTGGTGTGCTTGTGTATGGGCTGCCAGGTAATGTGGGCTTTGGAATGAACCGTAGCAGGAGTGCCACCTCTCCTCTTCCCCATCCCTCTTTTTCCCCTCTTACATTTTTATCCCTCACCGTTTACCCTCCTTCCGTCCTCCTCATTCATTGCCCATTATTCCTCTCCAGCTTTTCCATTCTCTCCAAATCATCATTACCAGTGACCACCTTCATTCAAATTTAGCCCCTAAGGTTAGCACTTCGAGATCAAAGATAGATAGATGTAGAAGCTATGTGCAGCCACACCCAGCTCATAAAACCCCCACTGCTTTCAGATTCATCTCAGGTACTTTACAACTCTCACCTATTCTTCATGTGAAACGGATGCAATAGTCTGGCGGTTCTACTCAAGAATACAAATATACTTTTTTTGTGAGCCTGCAGTCCTATTTAAATTGTTTCCCTGTGTGCGTTCAGTCTGCAGCATAGTCACATACGAGACCAGATTCAACAAGGACATCTTCAAAATCTCAACAGTAGCAGTTTGCAATATTTGTACCAGTATGTGTAATTTTTTTTTATCATCATAGAGATATACGTCTTGATATGGCAGATTTTCTGTAAATATCACTCGAGAAACCATTTCGATAGATCAGTATATACCGCAATATTTTAGAAAAAAAATGATATAATGTGGGAATCAATGTTGGCGATGTAGGAAATGCTTTCAAATTGACCCTTAACTAACCTGCAAAAGAAAACTTTTACGATCTATAAAATAATCTGCACTCACTGTCCGCTTACTTGTGTTGCATGTTCCGGAGCTTTCAGCTGCATTGCACAGTCTTCATCAGCAGATTAAGTTTGCTCATTTGTTCTAGACTAGATGTTAAATTTTTACTTATTCTGAACACTCAGTCATTCTCATCCTTGTTGGCTTAAAACAGGTACAGTCAAAGGAACAGTTAGACATCTTGGGAAATCGTTTTAGGGAAAAATGGTGCTGGACTATTTCATGGACTGGCTTCCTGGAGTCTTATCATCACAATGAGGTTGGCAGGGAAGCAGTGGAGACTCAGGAGGTATTGATGTTCCTATCTTACTGTTGGGAGGAAAGCAAATAAACACACTTCCCAAAATGTCGAACTCTTCCTTCAGCAGCTCTGTGACAACTGAGCAAACTGCCGGTGAAAACTATGTGATACAGTATAGTGTGGTCAAAAGCTCCAGAGAGTAAGTGGACCTTGAGTGGAGACATTGTGATTTTTGTCAACTGCTGTTTCCAAGATCAAGGTTGAACTGTCCAGCTCAACATTAAAGGCACATTACTATAATTGAATATCAGGCGGCGTTTAATCAAACATCGTCATATTGATATTATATTGATTTACTGCCGTGCAAATTTGTCGTCTCCTTCCAGGACAAAACACGAGCTGCTGGCTTCACATGAAGCACCCGGCGGCAGCACCGGGGAGTCGTCAATGTAGATCCCGCTGTCTGACTGAAACCCACTTAATGGCCTTATTATGTTTTATGAGCAGGCTAAGTCTGACGCTGGGCTGATTATAAGGGAGAGAGGAGCTGACATTAAGCAGGGAGTCCTGGAATAAGCCAGAGGAGACGAGCTCCCTGGAGACACGCGGCACAATGGCTGAGAGAGAGATGGAGGCCGGGTTGCACCGCGCAGATGAGCCGGCCGAGCGGATGCTGAATCACAGCTCCGCTTTCATCTTGTGGTCCAAATGGTTTCGAGCATGATGAGAGGGATGATAAATAGATACACATTTTTCTAAATTTCTGTGTTTTTCATATTTGGACTGCAGCTTATTATTACGTGCCTGTTTCCTCTTTTGTTTTCAGATATCTTTTGTACTATGTTTTTTTTTTATTCCCTTCCTTTACTAAGCTCGTCCTCCCTTCTTCTTTTTTCTCTCTATGATCTCCTGATCTCTTTTTAATTCCTCTGTAATTCATCTTACTCAATGTCTCTTTCCTCTTTTGTTTTCAAATAGCTCTCTTTATAACATATTATCCCCCTTGCCTTCCTTTACAAGACACCTCATCCTTCCTCTCTCCCTCGCTCTCTCTCTGTGATCGTGCCCCGCGATACTCGGGGAGGTCGTCCCTCTGAAAAGAGCTGGAGTCATCCCTTTTCATCGCCAGGACATAAACAATGCAACCCCTCCCTTTCTATCTCCCTCCCTCCCCGCCTCTCTCTGCTCGTCTCTTCTTCCAGCGAGTGCAGTCTGGGTGTGGTGGTTGTGCTCGGTGGAAGCTGTAGACACATGGCCGCTGAAAGCAACGGCTTTATGTCTACATCTTTAGGTCTTTAAAATACAGAGGGAAAAAAAATAATAGCTACTTCATTTGATTTAAGAATTAGTCAGAGACCAGGAGATGCTTTGTCAGCATGAGCACGTGGTGAGGTCTGCGCCTGAAGAGCAAACCTCAGGGATTAACGCCCCTCCCTAGGAGAGATCAAGTGAGAAATTTGAAGCAGTCAGGCACTACATTAAATTCACTGTAATAAAGATTTTGTTACTACAGTTTTTCCTGAGGAGCAGGAGGCAGGCTTTTTAGGTTTAGCTCATTTAATGTCCTGGTACAACTGTGGATGAGAAGAGGTTTCAGTGAAACATGCCACTCACTCACTTTTTCATGCTCTGTTGGTCATGCCTGGATGTCAAGGGGAGTGTGAGTGTGTCAGGTTGATTTCTGAACCCTGCTTCTTTTTCCGGTGATTCCGGCTGACAATCTGGACCGTGTGATCACTGTGTTTATCTTACAGTTATCTCTCTCTTTTTTTGCCCCCCCAACCCCCGCGATGTCTTTCCTCTTTCCTTCCTAGTCCACCCAGTGGAGACGGCAAATCGGGTTCCAGCACTTTACCGCCAATCAAATCAAAGACCAACTTCATTGAAGCCGACAAGTACTTCTTGCCGTTTGAGCTGGCATGTCAGTCCAAATGTCCTCGCATCGTCATCACCTCGCTCGACTGTTTACAGGTCAGTGGCGGGACAAGTCAGACCCCCAGATGTTTGCATGAGTGTTTCTCCATGGGATTGGGTTCTTCATTTGCAGTGTCATGTTGAGAGACAACTAAAAATATACATTCAAGCAGTGTTTTCACTAAATTCATTGTTGCAGAAAAAGTGACAATAGAGGTGAGCAGGTCATGTTCCCAAGCATCACAAGTCGTCTTTGTATGTGTGTGTTTGCATTTGTATTTGCCTTGTAGAAGCTGATAGCGTACGGCCACCTGACAGGCAGCGCCCCGGACAGCACGGCCCCGGGCAAGAAGCTCATCGACAGGATCATCGAGACCATCTGCGCTTGTTTCCAGGGGCCGCAGACTGATGAGGGCGTGCAGCTGCAGATTATTAAGGTGTGCTGCTGTCCCCATCTACTGAAACATGGCACTTCATTACACAGATGCCAACTTTGGATGCTTTAATTCGCCATTATAGTTCTCAAACATTATCTTAGCTTATGAATCAATATTTCATTTGAGAAGACTTATTTAGTTGGTGTGTAAGCAGGTGATTAAAGTGTGAAGTGGAGATTGTTGCAATTTTGCCCATCTTATAAAATAAAGTAAACAGTGTAATTATATTTAAAGTATTTATATTTCTAGTATTTGTGAGGGCACTGAATAAAGTGTGGCCTGAGATGACACATACGTAGATTCTTTTTTGGGGGTGGGGTTTGGTTTATTGGTTTGTTGTCACTGCTGGACAGTGACTGTGAATTAGTTGGGACAAAGGTAGAAGAACATTTACCGAAAGTTTTCAGATTTTTTTTTTTTTTTTTTGCAGTTGAAATAGGGTTCATCAGCAGACAACAAGCTGTAAAAGCCTTTGTTGAACTGTGTTCATCAATTTCATCATCAGTAAGATATGACATTTGCAATACTGCTGCAACTTTTACAATAGAAAATATCTAAGTCACCATCTTTATTTTTCTCACGTATTCTATATTTTGTTGCTAAATCTGTTTAACTGGATCTTTTAAGCACTTGATGTGAATGACCAATGAACCTTTTTGTGCTCTCTGTGAACTGCACTGTGAAAAATCCTCAAAGAAACTTTAAAAGTCTTCTCACATTTGTTCTCTGACTTCAAAATGTTCCCCTCACATGTCTGATCTATCTGTTAATGATTCACATGTGAAGACCTGCTGTGTTAACCAGGTCCTGAGCAGGTAAACTACCAGTGGGATTCAGGGCTCTTCTTGACACTTACATGTAAAATTTCCACAGCGTTTATAGAGTCGAGCACATGTGTGAAAAAGGCCTCAGAGATGTATTGGAATTTGACAAGTGGTGAGGTTACATGTGCAAAATTTTTCTATGGCCCATTCAAAAAGTTTTAAATAACCATGTCAAAATAAAACATGTATGTAAAGTAATTTAAAAGTAAGTCACAAAAAATGTGTGTTAAAATCCTGCCTTTTTTGTCGCCAACAACCAAGAAAAATAACTTAGGGGAACCTTATTGGGTCAATCATGTGACCCAAGTTAACCAATCAGAGGATTCTGTGCACTGACTGTGAAGTATTTCCAAGATATGATGCACCTGTGATGTGCCTGTGATGTGCCTCTGACACCTCCCATCTTGCCTTCCCTCTTTCCTCCAGGCTCTGTTGACAGCCGTGACCTCCCAGCACATAGAAATCCACGAGGGCACCGTGCTGCAGGCCGTCCGCACGTGTTACAACATCTACCTGGCCAGCAAGAACCTCATCAACCAGACCACGGCCAAGGCCACGCTCACGCAGATGCTCAACGTCATCTTCGCACGCATGGAGAATCAAGCAGTATGTCCGACCGTCCGGAAACACGCACTTGTAAACACAGAATGATGTTTATGTAGACAGATGCACAAAAGTGAGAGAGAGGGCAACTCCTCCCTTGAGCCATTCTCTGATGAGATTTGACACTAAAAGACAAGGAGATGTTTTCAGGAACGGCAATTTTTAGAATCAAAAACCTGCGAGGTTGCACTTTAAGAATGCTGCAACGAATTAGCAACATCTGAAAGTGTTTTGGCGTAGAGTCAGATTGGATTTTAATTTAATGAAAGACATTATATCCTGTGGGAAAGCTTTCTGCTTAATGGTTTACTCAAACCACCTATTCCTGATTTAATTGAAGTCTACTGTTTGCTTTGTGTCCAGAGGGACATTTTAGGTGTTTTCTTCCAAAAAAACCAAGCTTGCTCTAATGTCATCTTTTTCTTTTTGAATGACACTTTTCCCCTCCTCACCTGCCTCCCTCCCTTTCCTTTTGGACACATAGCTTACAAATCACAAGCTATCTTGGTCTCTGGCCTCCAGAAAGCGTGACCGCCAGGTAAAGCGTGCAGGACTGCCGTGACTTGCCTGATCAGAACTCTTAAACTCTTCTCTGTGTATCTGTGTTTGCGCATTAAGCTTTATCCTCATCCATTCATGCACTCATCCGTCCTCCTCCTTTGCTCCTACACTCCACAGGAGCAGGTATGCTGTGTACTCTTTCCACCATATGCTTGCCGTGGCTTTTGTTGACTTGCCTACAAATCATCTCGCTTTCCTGCACCAATTTACATTTTAGTTTACATTCACACCTGGGCTTGGAAAACATTTTATCGCAGGTCAGCTACGCCTGTCTCATTCCTGACAGCTTTTCTGTTGTGTTTCATTTTTCCAAAGGCCTAATATAGTTCTTTTAGAACAATGAGTGACTGGTATTGAGTCAGACCCAGACTGAGAAAATATAAAGAAGCAGTCAGGGGTAGAGATAGAGAGACAAGGCAGACTTTGAGGCAGAGGCCTATTGTTGTGTTGTCACTGCCTGCGTAGTGTTGTGCTGCTGCACAGGGAGATCCACTTTCTGTGTTTGTGTGCAGATGCATCCTCCTGACTGCAGCTCAGCATGGTATGATAACACGCACACACACACATGCACAGCGCTTGTCTGGCTCACTCTCACACAGACTCAGCCTTCGCTATCCGACTGAGGTGGCATTTAAATAATGAGCTTAGTTTGTTTGCGCTGCCTCGCCTGTCCCCTCCAGCCGAGGTGCGTTGTCTGGCCTTGTTACTGTTGCTCATATTCAATACTAATTGTTTCATTCAGAATGCCGTGTCGTCGAATTCAGTTTGCTTGCATTTAAATGCGACAATAGCAGCGGGATCATTTAATTAGAGTCGAACAGCTTCTGGAAGTGTAGTTTTAAAAACAAGACATAATGGATTTAATATCAGGAGTTTGTGCATCCAGTCAAAGTGAAATGTTTTGGTTTGCCTTAAGAGACTTTGTATGAAGAAACACCATAAACCAGATTGTATAATTGTGACTCGTGGCGAGAAATGAGATGAGACTGACTGCTTCAGTGAGACAGATCCACATTTGCCACCGGTGTCCCTGCACTTGGCTGATTTATGCTGTTAATTACAGTTATTAATGGAAAAGCTACTCTGCTGTAGAGAGAAGGATCTCCATCCATCACCACTGTTTTGTAAATGTGTCACACTGTTCATATTCCCATCTGTAACCCATGTCTCTCTTTAGTCACTGTGCTATTTCTCTTCGAGTCACTCAAGTTTATAATTTGTTTTTTGTTTTTTTGTTTTTTTGAACATTTCTGCCCGACAAATCTACAAATGCACTTGGATTGAAAATGCACCATGGGCTGCTGTTAATTTAGCTTGGCTGAGAGAACGTCCACTGCTTGTAATTGTTTGCTCTCCTTTTTGGAACTTGTATTTGTGTCTGCTATGAAATAGTGTGTAACTGTGCATAGAGGTATTTTTTTCCCTCTGAGATCAGCAGAGGTCTGCAACAGAGATAGTTTTACTCTGCTCAAAACCAAGCTTTACCTCTGCCATCAAGCCATCTATCATCTGAAGCAACACGATATTCACTAACATCACATATTCTTTAGGCCACAAACCGTGTGCAAATGTCTCGTGACCCAGTTTCTGCTCGAGACCGACCAAGCTAAAGCACAGCAACACTTTCCAGTCCTCCGTATCAGGAGCAGTGGTAACACATGTCAGCCATGACACATCAGCCAGGACATGGCTGTATGAGCCATTTCCCATCAGAAACACCTTCTGCCACCAGCGATCTGACACAGGCCCAGTTCACACGAGCCAGCATGAAGCCACAACGTTTGTCTCATCGCTCTTTTAGTAGCATGTCCTACTTCTTAGTGAGTGCGTATTCATATACATTTCCATAAGAACACGCATCTAACGTATGCTGACACACTCTATCTTGAAAAGAAATCTAAGAGCTGTTGTCTGTTGCTCTCTGCTTTGACATCAGGAAGTGTTGTGGCTCTACTTTGGGTTCAGTGAGCCATCAGGGAATCTAGACAGGCTGTTCAAACTTGTAATTGCTGTTATGAGTTTGTTTGCATAGTCTTAACCTGTCTTTTTCTGTGTGTATGTGTGTGTTGCATGTGCTTGCTCTTTGAATGCTCTTCCTGTTCTTTGTGCGTACTGTCTGCGTATTGCGTTTTGTTTTGTTTTTATTTTTTTGTACGTGTGTGTGTGTGTGTCTCCCACCCATTCGCAGCTGCAGGAAGCAAAGCAGCTGGAGAGAGAGCGTCACCGGCAGCACTCCCCGGTCACCCAGCACACTGAGCCGGACTCCCCCCAGACTCCCATCCACCCGCCGGCCAAGGGTCTGGCCCAGGAGGCCAACGGGCCTGTCAGCCCTCCAACTCCCAGCATCACCATCCCATCCACCCCGTCCACCCCCTCGACACCCGCCCCGGAGGGCAGCGGCAGGTCTGTGTCTGGGGAGCAGGAGGAGCAGAGGGAGCAGGAGGAGCAGGGAGAGCAGGGGCCCGTCTACGAGAGCCCAGATCCGGAGAATGGTTCTGATTTCTGTGTGGCTGAGAATGAACAGACTGAGGCAGATCAAGCCACCGCAGCAGCACAGAGTAAGTCTCCTTATTGTCCTGGATGTTATATTAACCCCACTCATTTGCAATTTTGAATTCATCTTCCGCATATTATAGTAGAAAAATGTCAATAATCTGAAGCAAAATGCAGTTGAAAGGCGTCTTAAAACTATTTAAACATACTTCATAAACAACCACAGAAATGTTTAACAGCATATATTTTACATGTTTCATTTACCCTGAGCTGTATGTTCATTCTGAGCTGATGTGATTGCCAGTAAAAACACCTGGAGTAACAGCGAACACCCTGCATATGCACGATAAAAGTCTCCCTCTTGGCATCATGTGCAGTTTCATTCAAAGAAAAGAAAGCAGCCAGAACCAGTGTTTACTGTGGCAAACATTTGACACATCCAGCACTACAATGGCTCATTCACTGAGCTGTGTAGAGTATGAAGAGCAGGGTTAAAAATAGTCTGTCAATCATTTTGTAACTGTATGTACGCTGGCTCAGAAAGCACTATGCTTAGCTCAATGAAGAGGGTAAGTGTGTTTTCTTAAACTCTGTGTGTGTGTGTGTGTGTTGTGAAGATGCACCAGCCCAGCAGCGTCCAGAGGATGAAGAGTCCCCAAATTATGAAGAGAAAGCCCAGGAAATCGTCCAGAGTATTCTGCAGGAGGTGGTCAACACTGTTGCGGGAGGTGAGATGTGTTCTGTATGCATAAAAATAGATAGGTAATATAATAACATGTTTTTAAAGGCAGTGGCTAATTATCCTCTTAGAGAGTCTTAAAATCATAATTACCTTCACTTATAGGCATGTTTGTAATACTTATGTTGTACAAGTACAAAAGAAAGATTACTTGTTCAACCCACCTTAAAGTAACTATCAAGTGAGTGTGTTTGTCTTGGTGCATTAGCAGCTCAATAATCAGCAAGTATAAGTCCTTCAGCCACAATTGCTTTTTGTTCACTGCAGCTCTTATGGGCCCTTTTCAGCTCGCTCACCTTTTGTTTGTCGTCTTTGACATTCCTGTAGAATATGGGTTATTTGAATATGCACTTCCCCACCAGATGCAAAATTGGATGCAAAACGGACCCTTAGTGACCTAGCAGAATGCAGCTAAGCCCTGGAATCAGATACAAGTTTAATTTCCCCCTCCCATTACTTGCTCTCTCCTTTCTAAAATGCATATGGAAAAAGGAGAGAGGTGCACTTTACTGATTATACAATCTGAACCTCAGTGTAAAAGTGACAAGCAAACTATGCTTCTAGGCTGGTGCCTCCTGTTTGATGAATAACACCTCTGGTTATAAAATGTGTCTGAGAAGAGACCCAAAAGTCTCCACACCCGGAAACTCAGCCCTCTCTTACGAAACCCATTCTCCTATAGCTGTACTATAATTTTAGGTCAGGTCAGCCTCCCTCAAGTTCCCACAGACGCTCACAAAGAAGGCAAAGCACTCTGTGTGCAAAAGTTAAAAAAAGGCTTTATTCTTCTATGGCTGCAAAAAAAAAAATCTTTATTAACATGTACACTCAAAAGAATAGTGCTTTGCCTTCCTTTTTCAGATACACTTTTACCCTTGAGCAGCAATTTAACAAACAGGCTTTAATGGTCGGGGGGGATCTTAAGCAGAAATGCGGTCTCGTATCCTTCCTTAACCTCAAAGGTCTCTTACGTGCTGTAGAACACGCTGTTCACTTATGTGCCACTGTCATTTTCCCTCTTTGTGTTTGACCACAACATCATGTCAGACTCCAGATTAAGATCTGACAGTTTAATGTTGCCTTTGCTGGTCATAAAACTCGTAGCCCTGGTAGAGGATGTTTCAAGGTGTTCAACCCAATCAATCTGACTCCTCCCTGCTCCATCATCACCACAGGGCATTGCTTGGATCCCACAAACCTTTGCTCTGACACCAAGGAGTCTGGTGGCGAGGGCGAGCCGGCAGAGTCGGAGCCGGCTGAGGCAGTGACGGAGGGCACCCAGAGCTGCCTGGAGGACGAGAGCACCCTGGGTAGCGACAGCGAGCACGTCCATGCCAACGGCATCCCCGGCACGCCTATTTCTGCCAGCTTCACCCCCTCGCTGCCTGATGACAGACTGTCTGTCTCGTCCAATGACACTCAGGTGAAGGACGGAGCAGAGTTGTGGGAAGAAAACATGCTAAAGTTTGATAGCACTTTTTGTTCTATCTCAAAGTCAAATGTGTTTCATATTTATGTGTTATGATTGTTAATGTTTTCAAGATGTTTCATTGTTGTCTATGATGTAATATTTTGGCCTTGCTAATTAGTCAAGCTGGCTGAGAGTCAGAGGAGAATGAACATCTTGATGTAATCAAAAGACAAAATAATGAAAAAGATTGTCAGCATTTGGACTTTGTGAACTACTCATCACTAATCAAGGTTTGATAGAAATGAAGGCTTATAATCATACACTTTGTTTGTTTAGTAGGCTGGAGGATGTGAGATCCAGCGAAAGGAGACGTCACTGACTGCACACTGATTTGATTGTCTTTGTTTCTCTGTAGGAATCAGGAGCAGCGCCCGGCCAGCCCCCAGGTGCAAAGTTTTCCCACATCCTCCAGAAAGATGCCTTCCTTGTCTTTCGCTCACTCTGCAAGCTGTCAATGAAGCCGTTGTCAGATGGGCCACCTGATCCCAAGTAAGAATTCAGTCCATGTGGTGTGCAAAAATCGGATTACAGCCTTATCTGCTCATTTTTCTTTAGTATTTCTGCTTATCTGAAACTTTCTAAAATTTCATGGAGTGCTTCCAAGTCTGGATCTTGTGCACAAAAAGTGAGTGAAATATACTTAATATATAGAGAGAGTGTTTGATAAAAAAGCCATTTACATTTGCCTTTGCTTTCATCTCCAGTTGATATAAAGAATAATTTGTGAGTGAACAAAAATTGTAGTGGATGATGGTGAAAGTCTTTTACTTGTTACTATTTACACTGATATTATAATATTTATGAGTGCATCTCCACTGTTCAGCCTAAAAATACTCTTTTTCAATATTTTTCTGATATATTAAAAACCAAACGATTAACCAGTTATTCAATATACTCAGTTCCTATAAAGACTGTTCCAAACCTTGAACTCAGTTTTTTTTACTTTAAGCTAAACCACCAAATGTTAATCCTCCCTTTACCCACCTTCACATTAACAACAGTGTTTATTTATACCTGATAAGCCAAAGAAAGGGGAATGTCCACCTTATGGTCCTGCCATATAACCCAGTTCATAATAGAGGAACTTGTACATGTTCTCATTCTTGATCTTGTTTGAGAATCTGTTCTTTGTCATTTAGATATTTTCACAATTTTGTTCTAAAGACATCAGTAGTTAAAGGTTATATCTGTGCAAGCGGGTCGGGGATAAGAATAGACGTGAGTCATGGTTTATAATGAGACGGGCTTCAGTGATAACGATAGTGTTTTGATAAACGATGAAGGAGACAATGAGGCATCGCTCAGCATTTTGTGAATCACTTCCTGGTTTCATGAAGTGCAGAATCCCTTTAAAACTGTTCCTCTTTTCAGAACACCAGAAAGAGGAAAATTAATCAGATTCTGCCATCATTCAATATATTCCTTGTGACCATGCTCTGGTTTGCCAAAATAGAGGCATCTGATTGGCTCGTCCTGATAACAGCAGCTTTTGTGAAACAGGATTTCCTGCATCTGGTTTTTGTGTATAACTCAATTCACACAGTGTCTGTTGGATGAATTCTGTATTTGTTTGTTTGCTTTTTACAAAATGTATCTAATCTTTTCAATATTTCATGTCAGTTGGCAAAATATAAGATGAGACCATTCTTGATTTTTTTGAACATTTGAAAATGAATGCAGTAAATCCAAGATAGCAGTGTGTGTTTTTGTGTTTGCTGAAGGCCATGTGAACATCTTTTACCCGTTACATACAGGATGTTTCACTCTCTGTCACACACACAGGCTGAAAAGCTGCATTATTACTATTATTATTATCTTAACTAGCAGAAACGACTTTGTATCTTCACGGTGGCTCAGAAGGTTCACATCTGGTCTCAAGAGGTCTTGTTATGTGTTTGTTATGGGGCGTCTATGATGATTTGCAGCACAGAACGTACAGAACTGTTCTACCTCTCAAAATTATATGAAATGAAAAGAGACTCAGCGTCATCCTCTGCCATCCTCCTCTTGGTTGAACTTGCACAAGTAACAAGTGTGTCATCCTTCTTGGTCTGTAGAATTGTGGGTGATGAAATCTTTTATACAAGACTTAGGATTTGGATTTGTCTGTAAGTATGTATATATGGATATATGGTGATATGAGACAAAATTTTATATCACTATATATTTTTTTTTACAGTGATGGGATTAAACAAATGAAATGGATACTTCATAAAAGAGAAAATTTATGAAGAAAGAAAAAAAATGATGTTATTTATTATTGTTATACACACAAACATGATATTTTACTCTAAACAGTTTCTCATAAACTTTTGATATTTGCCACCAATAACTTTTTCTCTTTCTCTTGAGCTTTTCTCACTCTATACACAGTTTACCGTGAGAATGCCAGTTCATGAAAACCCTTTTGGGTGGAAAAAAAATATGTCCATATTTTTGGGCACTTGCAGACGAAGTACAGACACATTTTTGTTCTGCCACATAAATCCTACTTTGTCTGCTCGCCAGAGATGGAAGACATCGCAGAGAAGCAGCCAATCTCGGCATATAAAGTAGCTGAAAGTATGTTTTTTGAGCTCCGGTTTTTCTGTCCTGCTGCTGCAGAAAAACAGTTCAGTCGAGCTGAGGCTCTACTCACAGACGAGCTTTGATTTAGTTGCCCCGGCGTTTCTTTGATGGCTGTTGAAGATTTTAGCTCTCAGTTAGAGAGATACAGTGTGATGTGGTCTCAGTGTGTATTACACAGCTGTTTCTTTGAGGTATAACTTTGCTTGGAGGACAGTGAATTTGCCTTTAAGTGCTTGGTTTTAGTGAGCCTTTTTTATAACGCCGAATGTGTTGCATGTCTGAAATGTTAATGTTTGTCAGATTGGACAATGTGTTCCCAGAGTCTTGAGCAGATGGCTGGAAAACAAAATCCCTCAAGTTGTTTTATGCAGGAACCAGCTTCATTCTCAGAGGGTTAGGGTATGCAATACAGTATACGAGCTAAAGATACAGACACATGGACCTGCACTTACTTCTGCACTAACACACAATAATACACACTCTTTCCTCTTCCTGCATTTTAATTTCATCAGTATTCCCATTGACCTCATGAAAATATTCTAATATTCTGCAGCTGCTTTTGCTTGTCCTTTTCTCCTGACTTTACCCAAATAGTTTTAATAATCTTACTGCCAGATCTGTGTATTACCGTCACATACTCAGAAACACAGCTTGAGCTTCCTCCTCTTCTCTCCCGATGCCTCAGGTCCCACGAGCTGCGATCGAAGGTCTTGTCCCTCCAGCTGCTCTTGTCCATCCTGCAGAACGCCGGGCCCATCTTCAAGACCAATGAGATGTTCATCAACGCCATCAAGCAGTACCTGTGTGTGGCCCTGTCCAAGAATGGAGTCTCCTCCGTGCCTGAGGTCTTCGAACTCTCGCTCTCCATTTTCCTCACTCTGCTCTCCCACTTCAAGACGCACCTCAAGATGCAAATTGAGGTAAAACACATTCAAAAATATTTCAGTTTTTGTTGTCAGCTTCTCAAACTTAAAGTGCTCTCCATGTTTTTTTCTTTTCATTCTTTCCCAGCTCTATTCTGATTCATATATTCTGTACAGGGAAAATCCTGATGAACTAGTTGGCTTAGTACAGTAGCTATATTTGTACAGTATATCCACCCACCACTTCTTGATGAGAAGCGACAGTTTCACACCTTCTCTGGCAGCTGACGGTCTTTCTGGGAAACACAGGAAATTAATGACTAAAGTGGAAAGATTGAGGCAGAGAGGGTGCAAAAATATTTATTGCAATTACAAATCTGCACCGTAAAATTGTGCGAAAAAAACACCAGATGATAGTTCAGAGCGGGAGGAAGGAAGTCAGTTGGACATGACTAAATGTGATGTGAATAAAACTTCCTTCTCTTCTTCTCGTCCATGAACATTTCTACCTTAGTCACATCAGATAGATTGTTGGTTGTTTGACAATGAAAACAACAAATTCCATCATCCCACTACTTCATGTATTTTGCTTCCATTGTTTTGACTGAGAGATCCCTAATGGCAGAAATTACATACTGTGTGTTTATGTACCAGAAGAGGACCACATGCAGTTTATTCTGATATTGACCTGACTCAGTGTAGCAGGCAGCTGATGCAATGATATATGGGAGATGTGGTTTTCTTACTGCAACATTCTTCCACCTCGGTGCAATTAAGGGTTGCACTATCACCTGCTTTCCGCCGCCTGCAGGTTGTTATTCTGTTTGAGTCGGTTCAAAGTTTCTAATGCGTGACCACCTGCTGTGTTTGCTGTGACTACTGAAGGAAACTCATGCGGGCTCCTGGAGAATATTGTGCGTTGTGTTGGTCATGCAGGCAGGTGATGGTGTTTTTGCCTCTGTGTGTGTGCAGGTGTTCTTCAAGGAGATTTTCCTGTACATTCTTGAGACATCCACAAGCTCCTACGACCACAAGTGGATGGTCATACAAACCCTCACTAGAATATGCGCAGGTTGGTGTTTCTGTTTTATTTTGTTAAAGGAAACTGACCATTTTACCATTGATTCTTTATATATTATTCATAAGTATTGGTATTTTGATAATAGGCTTAGGAGATAAGCTTCTGAAAAATGCCTGTCAGCTAAATGTCTTTAATCACATCATATTCTTTCCAATTATTTTAATGATTATAATTAGCCTCTTATAAAGGCTACGATCATTTAGCTGCTTGCGTTCGACTCCATAAAAGCAGTGTACACAGTCTGCATTTGTTTCATAGATCGTCACTGACGAACTCCATCTGTGTCCCATCTGTCTCCCTCAGATGCCCAGAGTGTGGTCGACATCTACGTGAACTATGATTGTGACTTGAATGCTGCTAATATATTTGAGCGGTTGGTCAATGACCTCTCGAAAATTGCGCAGGGTCGCGGGGGCCACGAGCTCGGCACAACACCCCTACAGGTAATGTAAAATCTCTCCTTTTTTCTGGTAGTTTGCTTTATGTATATATCAGGGGCGAGCGGTCATAATAAGCTATAAATGCAGTGCATGCCCAAGCCCTTCAATAAAATAATTGAAAATATTCATCTGTCAGTGTGTTCTATAATGTAATACCTTAGTTCTACTGTTTTGGTCTGAAATTCCTGCCTTATTTATCCTGTTTTGTTTGCGAAAAGCTGGAAAGCTGACAGCTTGTTTCGCGCATGCGCACTGCCATATTGAGTAGTACCCATGCTCCAGGCTGTTTACTGTACATAAGCATTTTGAATGGCAAAAAAGCTGTCAGTGAAGCAGCTTATCTGCCAACGCGCATGCTCATAACTGGATTCACTTCAAAACTCTGAGTGTGAGAGTTTCTATTAAAATCGTATTGATGTACTAGTTAGAAAACGGAGCCCCGGAGGTATACAGAGCCCCAGAGGCATCTCACTATGATATAGCAAGGGAACGCTTTATTTATCCCGGTCCCTCACTATAACATAGCGTGGAGGGAACGCTTTATTAACGCGCACCCACACTATAGAAGGCGTGCCCTCGCCTTAATAAAATATTCTGCAACCTGACACCTCCGGGGCCCCGTAAAAAACATATGACGTGTTTTAATTAATAAATAAATAGCCAACAATTGGGCGCTGGCTGTAGTTCACACTTCAGCATGACCACTGTAACAGGTCACCGCTCGCCACTGGTATATATTGGTATTAAAGTTATTTACAAGGCATTGACTCATATTTTTTGCCTCTCTTCTAGGAGCTGACCCTGAGGAAGAAAGGCCTTGAATGTCTAGTGTCCATCCTGAAATGTATGGTAGAATGGAGTAAAGACCAATACGTCAACCCCAACTCCCAGACCAGCCTCGGTAAGATGAGCATGAGCATGTGGTTTATCAAGACTGTCCAGCAAACCTGAACTGAATACAACAAACAAATGGCCTTTCTGTTTCTAAATCTACGCACTGACTAAATATTTAGGCACACAAATTTGTGGTTGTCTTTAGGTCAATACAAGAGACACACACCGTTGTCACTTGTCCTGGAGGATTAATTAAACTCCAAGGAGAAGCCATTAATGCGTATCACTGTATTCCACATTTTATATCAAGATGTTATCAGAAGGATTTTGAATTTGCGTTCACAGCTTAAATACAGATGGCACATGCTGGAATTGTTTGTGTGCCTGCAATATTACGCTTTGTTGGCTTTGCCCATAAAAATCCAGATTGTTGTTTTCCCTCAAAGGTCTGTGGAGAATTGAACCTGCGTTGTATCAGAAACAATCCTGCCAAGGTTACGACTAGTCCTTCCCATGATCAGCCCGGTTTTTGGCAGCAGTTCACCATTGAGGTTAACTGGGGTTAGTGGTAAAGCTCACATCCATCAGTTGGGATGCAGTCGGTTAAAGGATTGACAGTTGGCATTCAACAGGGAAGCTGCCTTTTTGAGAAGAGAAGCGAGCATCCGTCAGCTCAGCTCTAGCTCGAGGAGGCAGTGAGATAATGCCCATAGGGCCAGCGCAGACAGGCTAATCCAGGAGGTTTAGTCTGAATCGGAGCAATACCAGAAGCCTAGACGCAGTGAAACACCCATCTACAACATACAGAGCGTATCCTGTGTGTGAGACTGGCCCCTGGGTCTTGTGCACACCAGAGTATCTGTTGTTTTCCAAAGGAGGAGCTCAAACTAAGGAGCTAAAGTGCAACTTTGCGTAAGGGCTGGAACGCTATCCCACAAGTCCCTGGGTCGATCCACAGGCTGGCCTCGGGCTAAGCTGTCAAGGCTAACCAGCTGAGGCAGCTGTGTTAACTCGCAGGGACGTTATCTTGCCAAAACTTATGACAGCTCATTAGTAATCTAACAGGAGTTCATAGGTCAGAATTTGAATTTTGAATGTTAAATTTTCCCTGCTGGCTGTGAGGGATTTCAAGACTGGTTTCTTCTTGGTACAATGAAGTGTGATATGATTTGTGAATACAAAACATTGGGTTGTGTAAGTACATTATATCACTGTCACTCTTTCAATTGTCTCTTCTTGTGTCATTTTCTCCCATTTTTGTGTGACTTCAAAGCGAGAGCAGGTAACAGAACAGTACAGAGTGTTTGCTAGAACGTGTTGCTGTGATGGGAATCCTTCCTTTTTAAGCCTGTTGTGTCTGTAGCTTTAGATGATTTTGTATAACATGTGTTGTGTGTAGGGTTTCCCCGTTTACATAGATTGCAACCAAATCCCTATATGGATTCACTTCAACTAACGGTGCTGGACTTGATGGGTGCAGATGCTTGTTAATCTCATGAATATGTTATAAAGTGTTTCCCCAGTTCACAGATTAAACCTTCAGTTCATTTTACCCTCCTCCACCTTCATCCCTCCACCTTGTTCTCTTTGCTCTTGTAAGCCTAAGAATGGGAAGCACACTGCCAGCTCACATTACTGTGACACCGTCCTGAATGTTTTAAAGAGTTTCCGATGGGTAACCAGACGCCTTGCCCGAGCGCGGGGTTACAGGGTGGACCCGCTCCACCAGCAGCAGCAGCAGCAGATCCCTGAGCCCGTCTCAGCAGGCTTATTAAGAAACCACCTCTTTCCGTCTTTAAGTCTGGCTGCTTCCTCTTTGACCGCCTGGAGCTTTTTAGATAACCCACCTTTTATAATATCCTCCCCTTCCTCCGTCCGCCTTGCACCTGCTCTGTGTGAACAAGTGTGTGTTTTGCGGAGTTCGTTAGGCTGTGGTCTTGCGTGCATGTGAGCGGCGCCGGCGTGCATACCCTCGCTGCCAACAACAATCATTAAGAATGCCTCAGGGTCACTTTGTTCTCTGTGTTGCAGTTTCCCCTTTCAATTACTGAAGTCTCTCTCCCGCAGTACTAGCTTTAAGTTTGCTCACTTCTTTAAGCCTCCAGGCTGAGTTGGTGCCAACGACAAAGTTTCAATTAAAAACTTTCACCTATGTGATGGCTTCAGGCAGTTTCTCCTTACAGTAACAACAGAAATACTCTGGTTGTTTCCATCCATCATCCCTTCTGGGTTGTCTTATCTCGTCCTTTTTTTTTGCTCCTCAGGCCAAGAGAAACCGTCAGAACAGGAGAGCACGGAGACCAAGGCCCCCGAGACCATAAACCGCTATGGGAGCATTAACTCTCTGGACTCCACAGCCTCGTCTGGCATCGGCAGCTACAGCACCCAGATGTCAGGCACAGACAACCCAGAGCAGTTTGAGGTCCTCAAACAGCAGAAGGAGATCATCGAGCAAGGCATCGACCTGTAGGTTTTACTGCACGCACTTAAAGTTTTATTCTGTTGATGCTGTGTTACTGCATTAGTTATAGTGTGTTCTGCTTCTCGGGGTCTGACACAGGTTCAACAAGAAACCAAAGAGAGGAATCCAGTACCTTCAAGAGCAAGGCATGCTGGGTACAACCCCAGAGGATCTCGCTCAGTTCTTGCACCAGGAAGAGAGGCTTGATTCGGTAACAGTAAACCCTGTTTTTATTCAGTTTCTCAGCTACAGCTACACAACCCATCTCAGATAAGGTGTACGGGTTACGAGTCTTCCACTTGAAGAAATCCAATAGTGGATATCCAGTATTCTAGTTAGACATCATTCATATTGACCATATCATCTCCTGCCTTCACCTTTGTCCTGACTTGTGGGTTTTTCTCTCAAATCTAAGTAGGATCTAAATATTTTCTCAGATAGTGGCAAAGATCTTGTAGTCTGCACCAGACCTCATGGACAGTAGACAGCCCAGTCAACTCCAGTGCCTTTGATGGATTTGTTTGTGGAGTCTTCTTGAGAAAAAAAGCATCTTAGCCGCTGAAGCAGCAGTAAAATGCTTGGCAAATAATCAAATAGCCCCGTCAAACTCAACTGCACTTTCTGCCTTTTGCATGAGGTAGCCAAACCACACAGAAGCCACTCTATAATCGAATGCCTATCCAACAGCATCTAACAGCCGCTGTAACCCAGAGTACTGTAAGCAGCGTAAATGTTAATTCCAATGAGGGACACACTCTGCCTTGATTGGACGACCTCGGTGGTGCACAGCGGTAATCAGCATTAAAGAGAGTTCATAACATCTGGTTAGAACCGAGGGGCCCTTAGATGCAGTGGCCCCACAGGAGTGGAAAACAGAGTGGGTAAACATCAAAGTCTAATGTGCATTTATCAAGTCCACACTGGTTGGATAGTCCTGCTGTTTGAACAGTGGTTCTTATTGGCTTAAAGTGTATGTGTTAAAAGACAGACGGACAAATAACTTGCTCTTTTACAGTGTTGGAATCTATTTTATCTTTTCCCTCTTATGATGAGAGAAATGTTAGTTAGTCAGAAAGAGCACAGCCTTTTGGTTCTTTTAGCAGGATTTTACAGGACTTGTCTTGATTTGATATCTAGGTTACATGCCAGATTTTAAAATCCTGTCTTTGCCTCTGTTAGACTCAAGTGGGAGAATTCCTCGGGGATAATGACCGATTCAACAAAGAGGTGATGTACGCCTACGTGGATCAAATGGACTTCCAGGGGAAAGACTTTGTTTCTGCGCTACGGATGTTCCTGGAGGGGTTTCGACTCCCCGGGGAGGCCCAGAAGATCGACCGGCTCATGGAGAAATTTGCAGCGAGATATCTTGAATGCAATCAGGGGTGAGTTTACATCTCCTGAATATGATTTTGCATGGCCCACATACAACATGCTGTGATATTAATATGCATTTTCTTTTTCCCCTGCCATCTTCCTCCCTTCGTGTTTTTTCAGGCAAACCCTCTTTGCCAGTGCTGACACGGCATACGTCCTTGCCTACTCCATCATTATGCTGACAACAGACCTTCACAGTCCACAGGTAAGCACTCCACCTCAATGAGGCGGCACCTGCCTTTGGGAACATGTTTTACCAGCAGTCATTCCCTCAGATATCAGAGCAGACATGAATCACAGGGCTTGCATAAGCAGCTCTCTGACCCGTATCCTTGTTGTCGTCTGCAAAGGTGAAGAACAAAATGACGAAAGAGCAATACATCAAGATGAACCGCGGCATCAACGACAGCAAAGACCTGCCTGAGGAGTACCTGTCAGCCATCTACGACGAGATTGCCGGGAAAAAGATCGCCATGAAGGAGACGAAAGAGCTCACCATGAAATCCAACAAGCAGAGTGAGTCTCGCTGTGATGGATGTCTCAAAAAGCTTGTTCGCATTTGTTCTGTGAAAAACACTTAAATGAGCTGTTTAAAATTTTAATCTGCATAAAGAGGCCTATTGTCACATCTCTGGATAGTTCAGCTTCCTTTTGACATGTTGCAAAGCTGGTTAGATGAAAGGCTGCAGTGTTTTCCTTGCTGAGTGTGTTTGGTTTGGTCGTGTTTGTGTGACTGTGTGTGTGCGCGTGGGTTCGTGGCTGGTTCTCGCTCAGGTGTGGCCAGCGAGAAGCAGAGGCGTCTGCTGTACAACGTGGAGATGGAGCAGATGGCCAAGACGGCCAAAGCTCTGATGGAGGCCGTGAGCCACGTCCAGGCTCCCTTCACCAGCGCCACACACCTGGAGCACGTCAGGCCCATGTTCAAGGTAGTACAAGTGGACACACACACACACACACTGTGAGGTAGATACACAGTGTCACACACAAATTGTAACACGTCATCCGTCTGTTGTTCCCCAGCTGGCGTGGACACCCTTCCTGGCTGCTTTCAGCGTGGGCCTTCAGGACTGCGACGATACCGAGGTGGCCTCACTGTGTCTGGAGGGGATCCGCTGTGCCATCAGGATAGCGTGCATCTTCTCCATACAGGTACTGCAGTCTGAACCCAGGGATTAGTATCTCTCCACTGATGCAGTTTTCTGACACGCTGCCTTGTCTTTTTTGTCTCTGCAACAGCTGGAGAGGGATGCGTACGTGCAGGCCCTGGCGAGGTTCACCCTGCTGACAGCCAGCTCTGGCATCGCTGAAATGAAACAGAAGAACATCGACACCATCAAGACCCTCATCACTGTGGCCCACACAGATGGCAACTACCTGGGCAACTCCTGGCACGAGGTTTGCTCTTCTCATCTCACTTAAAAACTGTCGTTCACTGGCTGTGTTAGTTCACAAAACTCTCTACTGTTCTTCCTCAGATCCTCTTCTCCTGATTCAAGCAATGTGCCACAATTACACTACCACAATACACAAGGCCTCAGTTTCCTTTGGGATATATATGTAATGTGTTTTTTTTAGAACAGTTGAGAGTTATTGCAAGGTACAACATTGAACAAGGCCTCTTGTGGATTTTTACTTTAAAGCAATGTCTGAAAACAACATTGTATTGAAAACAAAATGAAATAAAATTTTGGTAAATAAAACTTAGTATTTAAACATTTGTTGATCTACAAACAAGCAGTGCAGGTTTTAAACTATAGCTTTATAAAATAGATATTGGCCCAACCAAAATTACTATTAAATTACTGTTACTCTTTAAATAATTTTATGATTTTTTTTTTTCAATATTTTTTTTTACTTGTTATGAAACCACATATGTTGGGTGTTTTATTACTGGATCTTTCCTGATATCCCCCCCTTTCCCCACCAATACTGATGCTTCCTTGTGCTTACATTCTGTCCCAGTTGTCCTTGTGTCCACTCCTGTTACTTTCTACATGTGTTTTTTTTTTCTCTAAATGTGCTCCTGTCTCGTCTCTTCTCAGATCATGAAGTGCATCAGTCAGCTGGAGCTGGCTCAGCTGATCGGTACAGGGGTGAAGGCACGCTACATCTCAGGGACGGTACGAGGCAAAGAGGGCTTCGTTGCAAGTACGAAGGAGCAGAGCAACGACGAGTACCTGGGTCTAGGTCAGCACCGACTTATAAATGTGTATTGCGAAAGCAGGTCCAATATCGCAGCCTTGTCCTGTTTTAGAAGTCACTCAGTCAAAACTGCACTCGAGTTCATTAATGATAGATTTCGTAATCCGCTGTGCTTCGCTCTGCAGTTGGAGGAACAGTGGACCGAAAGCAGATTGCCAGCATTCAAGAGTCCATCGGAGAGACCAGCTCTCAGAGTGTGGTGGTGGCGGTGGACAGGTACTGTAGTCACCCTGAAGTGGAGAAAAAAAACTCTGGTTGAACTTGTCGTGTCTTGTTTTTAATCTCAGTACATCACATTGCTTCATATTGGCCAAAATGTAATGATGGTCATAATTTCAAGGATAAACCAAAGCAGGAGAAAAAGAACAGAAGGTTCTTTGTGTCTAGAAAATTTAAATAGGAATAAGACAGAACATAGATTCAAAGTGGTTATTCAGTAAGTGTGTGTGTATGTTTTTAGCAAACATCTCTTTATTTTTTGCTGTTTTTGGCAGAAATGCAAATGTATGTCGTCTGAAATCTTTTCATGCAATGTGGCTTTTCAGTAATAATCATGACATATTTTTCTGCTTTAGGATATTCACCGGATCTACGAGACTGGACGGTAATGCAATAGGTGAGTCTAGCTCCATTATGTGTTATTCTTATTGCTCCGAGGACAGGTACATTCAAGCTATTTCTGATCATCGTGAGTCACTTTGCCCCTACAAAGCAACCTTTCTTTGCTCATTGCCAACATCTTCTCTCTACTTGTCAGTTGATTTTGTGCGCTGGCTGTGTGCTGTGTCCATGGATGAGCTGGCCTCGCCCACACACCCACGTATGTTCAGCCTGCAAAAAATAGTCGAGATCTCCTACTACAACATGGGCCGCATCAGGCTGCAGTGGTCCAGGATCTGGGAGGTCATCGGAGACCACTTCAACAAGGTGTGTGCGGATTGGTCAACCCAGAGAAAGGGCGTGAATACAGGAGAGTAAACTACTCTAAAAATAGTATCATATATATATATATTTTTTATTATTATTATTTGCATTATTGAAAACAGACAAATTAACTTCCTCCATTGGCATTTAGGCTGATGGTAGACAAATATTTGGATCATGCAATAAGGCAGGCCTGCTTGGTTCTTTGGACTAATTTGAACTAATTGGACTAATTTTCCAGATGTTAAAGCAGAAGTTGAAACTTAGACTAGCCGACTAGCCTAAAAGTAAGAACATTCAGAAAACAGTGAAAATTGACCAAAATTGAATCTAGAAGTTTAAGCATAATCCAAAAAAAATTATTGCGCATGAGAGTCAATTGAAAGTTAATCGCATTGTTCAATAACCAAATCAGATTTTAAATGCAGCTGAAATGTGGAACACTTTGCATTATGAATAGTGCACATGTAATTTCAATGTGTATATAAATAAGATGACCAGTGTGTCTGGTGACCACTAGCAATGGCAGCAACATTTTTTCGACGAGTCAACTGAGCATCCCACATGCAAATGTTCCTCCAAAATGCTGCATCCTGGGCTTAGTGCCACCCAAGACGATTGTGATTGGTTGAAAGAAACACAAACAACCCAGAGTGTTTTTTCCCCTAGAATGATAATGGGTTCATCCAGACCTTCCTCCAGCGCCGGTAAAGTGCAGAAACAAAGTGTGGGGATACTGTAGGTCTGGCTCTGTGAGAGCAGTTGGGAAGAGTGAACTGCAAAGGATTGTTCACTTTCTCTCCCACCTTCTATTTTACAGAAGGCCGATTTCATTCACTGATAAACACAAATTGTTGCCAGAAAAGCTTTCTAGTAGTTTGGTATTCAAGGACACCTCTCTCACTGAGGCACCGCTTCTCACTGAGAAGCTGTAAACTGGGTTTGGCGTGTGTAAAAATCAAATCTTCAAAAATAGTCATTTATCGTGGAGGAAAGTGGATTTTAAGAAATATTTCTTTCTTGCTGGAGGGTGAACTGTTTCTGTATTTCATTTGTCTCACTGTAGGAACAGTTTGTTCTTGGAAAGCTGCACTTGTTGAATTTAAGAAAATGGCGACATATATCAAATATTAAAACAGCGTTACTGAACTATGTTTTCTATCCGTACAGGTTGGATGTAATTCCAATGAAGATGTGGCCATTTTTGCCGTGGACTCTCTCAGGCAACTGTCCATGAAGTTTTTGGAGAAGGGGGAGCTGGCCAACTTCAGATTCCAGAAAGATTTCCTGAGGCCTTTCGAGCACATCATGAAAAAGAACAGGTAAAGAAACAAGCAGTACATTTATCTGTGAGCGAGTGCTTATGTTACTCCTCCCATGTAGATCTGTAGTGCCGGCTGGTGCAAACACAAGGCCTCTACTGTGGCTTTGAGTCGTTACTATTTCTGGGCTGTTTCTCACATGGCTGCAGACTCGCTCTCCCCTCCTCCTCTCAACCTCTGTAGCAGCTCTCTGCCTCGTCTCTTATTCTCTTTCTTTTCTGTCTCTACTCTCTCTCTATTTCTTATGGCAGTGAGTAAGCATATTGTTTGGCATGCGAACATTTCAACTGACCCATTTCAGTCTGTTTGCATTACCCTTTCAGAGAATTCATGCAAAAGCCTTTTTTTTTATTATTTCCTCGCTCGGCCCCAATCAGTGCTGAGTGGATTTTTGAACAGCTATCAGTTCTAAATGAATTTGATTTCGCCGTTGTAGCTGCGGCACGTCAAAAGGCAAGCTGTTTTACTGCAGCATCCTTTTCATTCATGTGAAAGAGGAGTAGCAGTGTAAGTATAAATCCACCCACACATTGAACAGGCTGAGAGCTTCGGCAGAGAGGAGATGGCAGGCAGCCATGTAAACCCTGCAGCGCATTGTGTCCATTAGACTCTCTCAGGCTGCCCTCCTGTGTGTTGGTGTGTGTGTGTGTGTGTGTGTGTGTGTGTGTGTGTGTGTGTGTGTGTGTGTGTGTGATGGTAAGTGGAGGGAGAGTTTTTTTCTCTCATTCATAACTACAGAGCAATTAAGAATGCTCTTTACTGTGGCAACATGTCGTGCCAACACTGGCCAGTGCTGGAATAATGACTGTGCCTCAAAATGGGATTGAGGGTGTTATTAAGAGCTTTTAAAGATAATTGACATCAATGAAGAGGTGAATTTCCTTCTTTTTAATTGATTGAGTCGTGCGCCTCTTGCTTTCTTCTCCCCACTTACCCTTTCTCTGCCTCTTTCTTTCATGCTTCTTCATTTGCTGCTCTGCCTCTGACTTCACCTTCCTCCACACTTTTGCTCTTTGTTTTCACTTTCTTCTGCCTTCAAATTGACTGTCCTTCTCCTCCTGCTCCTCTTTCACCCCCTGTTTCCCATCCAGGTCTCCCACTATCAGAGACATGGTGGTGCGCTGTATAGCCCAGATGGTTAACTCCCAGGCGGCGAACATCCGCTCAGGCTGGAAGAACATCTTCTCCGTCTTCCACCTGGCTGCTTCTGACCAGGACGAGAGCATTGTAGAGCTGGCCTTCCAGACCACCGGCCACATCGTCAGTAAGTCCAGCACACACACACACGTACCTGTGAAGAAAGTAACAACTTAAAGGTTAAACCTCCCTCATTTATTTTGTTAAATGCTTATATTCATCTTGTGGTCGTCAGATTCTGATCTCGCTCTTTCTCTCCATCTTTCCCCTTTCATCTACCGTTATCTCCCCCCACCCACCCCCTTCTTGTTCTGCCTTAATCCGCCTCCATCCGTCTCCCAGCGAATGTATTTGAGAAGCACTTTGCGGCCACCATCGACTCCTTCCAGGATGCCGTTAAGTGTCTGTCAGAGTTTGCCTGTAATGCCTCCTTCCCAGACACCAGCATGGAAGCCATCCGCCTCATCCGGCACTGCGCCAAATACGTCTCCGAGAGGCCACAGGTCAGAATCAAATCCCCATAACTGTGCTATAAATGTGCATTGCGTTAGATAGACAAGGGATATCATTGGTTTGTTGAAGCAGCAAAAAAAAAAGATGTCGATGATGAGGAATTATACAGACAAATGTGCTTATGCAAACATTTACTGGCAGAGCTTGTGCATACCACTATAATCATTTTCTCCCCCTTGACATCCTAAAGAGAGAGAGTCTGTGCATCAGGAAAGCATGAAAGAGAGTGAGTGGGTATAGTGTAAATCAGTGCCACGCACAGTATGTGTGAGAATGCGTATTTGCTTAGGAGGGTTAATCCTCCCCCGAGGCAGAAATAGTACAGTAGTGAACATAGGTCTTATTTCTCTGGCAGGCCTTCAAAGACTACACCAGTGATGACATGAATGTAGCGCCTGAGGACCGCGTGTGGGTGCGGGGGTGGTTCCCCATTCTCTTCGAGCTCTCCTGCATCATCAACAGGTGTAAGCTGGATGTCAGGACCAGGTAGGCCGGCTTAACCTTTAGTCTATTTCAGGCATCGTTAAAGGCATAAAACTGGATATTTAACAGCTGTAAATTTAGATTATATCTCAGTGTAAAGTTGATGTGCAGGTTGTGTGTAGCAAGATAGAAAAGAGTGCATGTTGTGAAAATGTCAGATGGAGCACCAAGCAAAGGACAAATCTGTGTGTGTGTGTGTGTGTTTCCCAGGGGGCTGACAGTGATGTTTGAAGTGATGAAGACCTATGGGCACACCTTCGAGAAACACTGGTGGCAAGACCTGTTCAGAATTGTGTTCAGGATCTTTGACAACATGAAGCTGCCTGAGCAACAGACTGAGGTACCTGGAGAGACTTTCCTCCTCAACAGCTGTTTCAAATCCTGTGTTTTACAGCTGTTTTGTCCATCAGGACCAGTTGTAAACAAACGTCTCAAATATCAGAATTCAGCCCCTGTGCTGCAGTATCTCGTTGTCGTCTTCCTTCTTGCGTTCTCACCGAGGCTGTGTTGCACCCTTTAGAAAGCAGAGTGGATGACCACCACCTGCAACCATGCACTTTACGCCATCTGTGACGTCTTCACCCAGTACTTCGAGTCCCTCAGTGACGTCCTGCTGGATGATATTCTGGCTCAGCTCTACTGGTGTGTGCAGCAAGGTGAGCACGCGCAAAAAGCTTTATCTTCACACAAGTTGATCTTTGAGTTGAATTTGTGTGTTAGGGTTCAAACAGGCATTAAGGCAGTTAGTCATGACCTCAGCTTGGCTGCAGTGACACAACTTAAAGATTGCCTTTGAGCTTTTATGTGCTGCATTAATTCTGGACCATCCATTTATATATATATAAAAAAAGACCAAGGCCGAGCAAATAATCAATCAGTGTTTTTAGTATTTTTGGACTCTTTATGGCAAAGTAGATAAAAAGGGAGAGATCTCAGCAGACTTTTTTATATCTATACAGCTTACCTTTTTTAATTTACTCTTCCCTCTCCTCCTCCTCCTCCTCCTCCTCCTCCTCCTCTTCTGTGCGTCTGTAGATAACGAGCAGCTTGCCCGTTCAGGCACCAACTGCCTAGAGAACGTGGTCATCCTGAATGGAGAGAAATTCTCCCTCGAGACCTGGGACAAGACATGTAACTGCATGCTGGACATCTTCAAGACCACCATCCCACACTCGTAAGCTGCTGCATATTAGTGGCTTAGTCAAAATGTTAACTGGAAGGAAAATACAGTTGTAATCATTTTGCAATGCATTTCTTATGTAATTCATTGTTTTTAATACCAACCAAACAGACATTTAGAAAAGCAATGGAAAATATCAGTTCGCAAAGACTTGAAACAAATTAAGACTTTGTTTAGCTTGATGGCTCTGACTCGGGTCATTTTCCAGCCTGTGAGGTATTTGTTACTCTGTCCAAGAATGAATGTGATTTATTGAGTAAACTGTTTTTCAGGCTGTTAACGTGGAGACCAGCAGGAGCAGAGGGAGAACACCTGACAACACAGAGCCTGTCAGACAAACAGCTGGTGAGGAAATACAGTATTACCCTGTTTTGAATGTGAATGAGTCGCTATGTTACGCCATTTAATATTCCATATCTAAGCTGTCATTTCTTCAGTTTAGGCCCATTGTGTATATTTACTGGAATATATTTTACACTTGTCATATATTTTTATATTTCATTTTTTATTTTCAGATCCATATTCAAAGGTGTAAATAAGTAATGTGAAGTTGTGTATACCTCCTTTTTGGACTGTTATTTGTTCTTAATATTTAACTGCTGCTATCCCCTGTGCTGCTGTGACATGTGAATTTCCGAACTGTGGGACGAATAAAGGCTTTTCTTATCTTATCTTATCTTATCTTATGTGTTTTGAGACTTGCACATTAGTTGGTCATTTTGGGAAATTTTACATTCTTTAGTTTCATTTACATATCTTACATATCTATTTTCCTGCTAGGAAGCAAAATATTTGTCTTGCTTCCTCCACACACTTTTTATTTCTTATGCATTATTTATATATCTATACTGTGTTTGCATAAGTACATGTGTATGTATTTGTTCATTAACTCTGCCCATTTTGCTCTCAGGACTCCATTTCCCAGAAGTCAGTGGACATTCAGTCCCGCTCTGATGACCAGCACTCCATCAGCAGTGCTGATAGAGCTGCCATGGAGAACCGTCGGCAGAGTCAGTACAGCTCAGCCTCGGGCGTGTGTGAGGACGGCTCCAGGAGCAGGACCCCAGCGAGTAAGTTAGTCGCTTCACTCAAACACTGACCATGAGTGAGTGTGTGTGTGTTCTGATGGAGGTTTACCTGTATGTCCCACAGAGGTCCAGGAGCAGCGCTTATTCTCGGCTTTGCTGATAAAGTGTGTCGTGCAGCTGGAGCTGATCCAGACCATTGATAACATCGTGTTTTTTCCTGCCACCAGTAAGAAGGAAGATGCTGAGAACTTTGCTGCTGCTCAGGTAGAAACAATGATAAAATAACAGAATGGCCTCTCGGTGGGTTTGTCTAAATGCCTCATCTCTGTGATTAAAGCCGATGATGATGTGCCATGTGTTTGTCTTTTTGAAGCGAGATGCTGTGTATGCAACAGACGTCCCGGCGGAGACCCAGGACCAGGGCATGTATCGCTACCTGACCTCGGAACAGCTCTTCAAGCTGCTCGACTGCCTGCTGGAGTCGCATCGCTTCGCCAAGGCCTTCAACTCCAACAACGAGCAGAGGACTTTACTGTGGAAAGCAGGTCGGACAAGAAACTTAAACTGCGATTCGCGCTTTACCTCAGGCTGTGTTGCTTCTTGGAGCAGTGATGGGATAATGTATCATAATAGAAAATTTTAAATTGGCTGTGACTGTAACTGCGTGTGTCTGTGTGTGTTCAAGGTTTCAAAGGAAAGTCGAAGCCCAACCTGTTAAAGCAGGAGACCAGCAGCCTGGCATGTGGCCTGCGCATTCTGTTTCGCATGTACACAGACGAAAGCCGCCAGGATGCCTGGGAGGAGGTCCAGAGACGACTGCTCAAGTAAGGAACAAACATGTGACTCATTCATATCCCCCTGCAGCTGCTGACCCCTCAGTGGTAGCAGATGGTAGTCAGTGGATCTGAGGATTACGCCTGCTCAGCTACCGCCATTGATGTTTAATACGACGCCTAAGCAGGACAACACTTTTCTCATATTGTTCTGACACTCATCGTTGCCGTTAACCTTCAGTCCCCCCCGTGACTGTACCACAATCTGCCCACAGAAAATGACTCAAGTGCACAGTGATGCATTTGTCAGTGACCACCACATTAGCAGGCGTAGCGGCGCAGACTCCCCTGACAGGTTAAACTACTGATCTCTATAATGGATTCTGTTGTTGCGCTGCTTATTTTCATCCTACTAACGATGCCGTCTGTGGAGGACACTGCTCCTGCTCAACATATGTTAAGAGACAGTTGGAATTTAAACGTGCATATGCCTGAAAATGTGCTCTCAATTTCACAGAATTCAGAAAAATAACTGGAGGTTTTGTTGTCTGTAGTTTGCAATGGAAACATGTTGAATGCATTCAGGACAGGATTATGTCTGAAAAAAACTGAATAATCTGGTTGGTTGTGATTGATGGGCACGGGGAATTTTTGGTCTGATTATGTTTATGATTTCATAAGTTAGATCAGATAAGTTCAGTCTTCAATCTCTCAACTTTTATATATCCTGAAGACAATGAGACTAAATGAATGATTTTAATAATCCTCAAAGACATGAAGGCCGTTTCTAGTTATTGAAAAGACTCTTTTTACCATCATTCCCACATTAATATCAACTGACAGTCATCAGTTCATCTGCTCTGAGTATGTGTGTGACTATTTGCGCAAGTTGTCTGAGCTGAGGAATTTTTCATCGGTCAAACTAGGGTCAAGCCCAAGACGTCTCTCGCACGGTCACAGTCACTAGCGTCAATGTGGGAATAAAGAAATCACACTTCCCCAGGCACAACCATCAACAACCAACTCAAGGAGAAATCAAAAAGACACTGGCCCTGAAAGGACGGGGGGGGCTGTTTTGATGTCACTGTGTACAGTAGCTCATGACTAAGGCGCAGCATCTGCACAGCTCCACACCTCTCTGAAACAGTCTGCTGATCAGATCCAAAGGAATCAGCACATTGACTTCTGACTGTTTCATTGTTCAGTCAGCGCTGCTGCTATCACTGCATCTCTATTCAGCGCCACACAAACAGCCGTCACCCCCTTTTCTCTCCCAGCCTCGCCCTCCAATTGATGATGATATCAAGATAAAGCAGAATCACTGCCTGTCTCTCCTACTTGCATTCATTATTAGAGAGAAGAGGAAGGATGGCGCCTGCATGTGCGAGCAGCTCAGAAATCTTAATTCATGGAGACACTGTCATGTGTCATCACGCCTGTATTTTGCATTCCTTCCCTCCTGCTCAAACATACATCATCCTGTCATCCACGAGCAACGCAGGCACACACTGATTCTTAAAATCACACACACACTTGTTCAACACAGGCCATGTACAGCACACATGAATCGCTTGATAGACGCAGGGTGCACAGCAGATTCGGGGGGCAATTAGATCTTAGAGTGCAAAGCAGCTATGAGCGCGAAGGCAGGGAAGGGGACGAGAGAGGAGCATGAATTGCTAACAGATGGCGTTGATGTCAGAGGAGGGCCGCGGGGTCGGAGCAGAAAGGTCAAAGGTCGCCTCAGTTTTCCTCAAGCTTAAACTGAGAAGAAAAGTGACTTAATTGTTTTCATAATAGCCTCAGTCAGTGGCTTTAATTAGCAGCTACTGAGCGAAAACAATCCTCATCATCCCGATCCCAGCAATTTTTCATGTGATAAGTGAGGCAGAGAAGCAGATGCTGTCTCGCTATAATACGTTACAGAACAGACAGCTCTAAGCTCCAAGAGGCTGTTTTTTCTGTTATAATCTCCAGTATTTTTTCTGCTGAATGTACATTTCTGATACGTTCTCTTCGTCTGTGTGCTGTAGCGTGTGCAGCGAGGCCGTAGCCTACTTCTTGGCTCTGACCTCAGAAAGCCACAGAGAGGCCTGGACCAACCTGCTGCTGCTCTTCCTCACCAAGGTGCTAAAGATCAGCGATGAAAGGGTAAGGAGCCAAGACAACTAGGTCTGATATCCAGAAATAACAGATGAGTGTATTATTGCACTTCACTAAAAAATGGAAGCTATGTTCAAGTTGTCATCTATTTATAAAGCTTGTTGCTGGTTGTGTTTGCACTGATATCAATGTGTATTAACTTGTTTGTGGTTTTGTCACTCTCAGCCATTTTGTAACAAATAGCATGCATATAAATCAGTGTTTATTCCGCATAGCTAAGACATGAATGTCTCTGTCTCTTTGTTTCCCTCTCTCTGTCCTGACCTTCTCCACCATCAGTTCAAGGCTCACGCGTCCAGATACTACCCTCTGCTGTGTGAGATCATGCAGTTCGACCTGATCCCTGAGCTCCGGGCTGTTCTGAGAAAGTTCTACCTGCGCATCGGCCTCGTGTTTCACATCGCACAGCTGCCTGAGCCCGAACCAGACTCTCAGCCGACACCTGTCGAGCAGGAGGCCGACACAGAGGTGGGGGAGGAGGCCGGTGAGGAGGCCCAGTGATGGAACCGCAAACACCTTGGCTCCACTGAGGCCTCCATCTCAGATCTGTGCGCTGTGGCTCTGAGTCACCTCTGCGTGGTTCAAGCCCAACACTTGACTTAAATAGCTGATTGTCAATCAGCTCTCTGCTACCACCCACCCGCACCCTTAACCCCATCACCACACACACACACACACACACACACACACAGACACGCCTATACACACACAACCAGACAGAGTACTTGATATCACGATGAAAACAGTAAGGTCTTGAATAAGGTGTAGCGATGCATCCACTGGATAAAACTACTGATAAACAACTGACAGTTACCAATATCTGATCTGCTCAGAAGGAATATATTTCAAAAAATGTGTGCTTCTTACTGTATATTTAAAAAGTAAAGAATGAATGGTTTCAACAACATGCAAAAAGACATATTTAGTAACTATGAAATGTGACATTTGTCACACAATGATAGTAATGATCTTTCTGTCTGCACCGCAGATGGCTAACATTAGTATTGATAGCCTCCTGGATGAAACTAGTTGTACAGATCTGCCGCTATGTAATATAATCTTATAACACTAGATTTCATTTATTTTTGTTTATTTTTTTTTCCTCCTCTGGATTTGCTGCACTTGATCTCTTTTTTGAATGCACTGGAGATTTTACTTATGTGATAATTTATTTGACTGTACCATCTCCTGCAGATAAAGAATGATTTGTAATCGAGCAAGGCCGCGGAAAGTGAAGGTTAAATTATTCCATTTTATATGTTCTTAGGTTTTTATCGGAGATAGATGATAACTGGGCTTCTGAAACTGGAAGATAAGTGAGCAACCTGATGCTAGCTGCTTTTGAGTCACTAGTCTGTTTTTATGTTTGAGTTTAGTTTTCACTCTTGTGTACAAACTCAAAAGTTAATAATATATTTAATGTTTTTTCTTTGGTTTGGGGGAAAGGTATATGTATAGAGAAAATGACAAACGTTAGCTGTGCTTTAAGTATGAATGGGATGCATTCCTGCTCATGGATGTAGAAAACAAAATGTATATGATACAGCAATGTAAAGTTTTCTATGTTGCAAAAAAGATTATGTACAACTTTCTGTACAATACATCATCTGGCATTCTAATCAGGTTCTAGGTCAATAAAGTTTTTGAACTTGGTTGATTTGAAATGCTGAATCACTGACTACTGAATGAGAGAACTGCAAGCTGTTTATTTTCTACATTAACAATGAGCCAGGACATAACAAACAAAATAATAACATCTTTATTATTAAAATAAACTCTATAACTAAAATGAGTACATTAAGCTGTACATATGTATATGGTACATTCACAGGCATGCAAGCAGGTAAGTCTAAGCTGTTGATTCTGTTCTCCAGGGTAAAAAGTGCACTTTCCAGTGTTGTGTAATATGGCTATGTCTAAACTAACCAGATGTCAATATTTGCACAGGCAGGCTCTAGTCTCAAACAGGCTTTTGAAGCTATGTGATCTAACCAGCTCTCACAATTAACATGTTGATCAGTGTAAAGTCTTTCAAGCATCACACAGGAACAGTATTCAGGTGAGCCACCACCTGCATCCAAAGAGCTATGTGACTCGGTGTGTGAGCCAGGGTGGAGCATCCATCTTACTGTTTGGCGTCTCCCTGCAGCCCGAGCATTTCACAGCATCCGACGTGCCAGGCCGCAGCCAGGGCTCTGTGGCAATGGTCTCCACCGAGACACGCCTCTCCAGGGCAGAACACAGAGACAGGACGTCCACTTCATCACCCGGCAGCCCCTCTGGAGAGTACACAGGCTTATCCATCACACACTTCTTTAGGCAATCAAAAAACTGCCATGAGCATAATTCTTTTGTTTGGGCATCATTATTTCTCTTATAATGGTTTTAATTGTTCTAAACCCATATCTGTGCCCCACTTGATTTAATGCATGTGCATTATTTAAATACATCCAATATAAACTGTTTCCTGTCACCTGATCTGCTGTTGTGATCACCAGTGTCTTGTCTTCTAGATTCGAGGTTGAAACTAGTCACTGGCTGCAAAGACTGAGCATCCAGGTGGGTGTTACAGTTCCTCTGATTCATGGACACAACCACCTAATATATATATAAAATGGAAGACAGAGACTACAGTTCATATCTGTTTAATGTTGTAAAATTAGAAAACTAATGGGGCTTGAAAAATACAGTATTGAAAACATAAGAAAGGGATGTCGCCCTGGTTCTTTAATGACTCAGGTCGTTTTGCCCTGGAGCAAACAAAAGAATCCATTTACTGATCAGCGCCATACATCACAGTCACGTCTCCTCCGTGTGGCTGTCGTCTCCCGGAGCTCGGCTGAGTGCTGAGGGGGTCTCTGCTCATGTGCAGGCTCTTCACGTGCATCACCACTGTAAACATCTGACAAAGCCCAAAAGCCATTCATCATGACACACAAACCTCTTTACAGCTGGACAGAGATTAGGGCGCAAAAAGTTCATTCAGTTCAGATACTACTTGTTATTTGAAAACAATGGAAATCAGTCAATTTAGCGAAACTTTTACTGGAAAAGAGTAGCAGGAAAATATTCAAAAGCCTCCCATCCAGCACAAGGCTTTTTAACAATTTCTCTACTGCTCCCATTCCCAAAGGCTGGCGCTGTGCTATCGCCACCCTGCAGCTGGCATATGCGCCTTGCACCCAGCACTGGCACCAGCTGCAGCACAGAGGCACAAGCTGGCATGCACCACAATTAGTCTGGCACAGGGACAAAGAGCTAAATTAGCCTGGTTGCGGAGGCTGTTGTACTGTGGTACTGTGAGGGTGAACGTAGCTGACCTCCCAAGCCACATCACCTTTATGGAAAATGTCTGGAGCCTTGCTAAAACAGAAGTCCCAAAGCATATTGTGTCCCCAGTGATGTAAACACTTTCTTCATACTTGAAAGAAGAAGTGGGACATGGACAGTCTTTACAAACAGTCTATGTTTAGCCAGGCTTACCAATGAAAGTAGTCTCAGATGGTAATATGGAGTCTCTGTGGGTGTAGCGTCCAGGTTTGTTCCTCTGAGAGAAGAAATAAACACAGGCGGGCATCAATTAAACACTTACCTGTGAGAAGAGCAAATCATACAAGATGCTCCTGACTAGCCTGTCAGAATGACTGAATATGCATTTAATGACCACTTACAGAATTATGATAGCTCAGATGCAGGTCCAAAAAATCTGTAAGGAAGCACAGAGCAATGAGTTAAAGAACAGTTTGAGAAGGAATTTGTGTGTGTTTTGTGTGTGCTCACTGACCATGTTCTTTCTCGCTCTTCTTAAGCCTGATTTTGCGTTGCTGTTCACGAATAAGTGCCTGCTGTTGGATGTCCAGACTTTGTGCATCAACGGGAGGATCAGGGTACATTTGACGGACCTCCTCACGAGATGCTGTGTCTGACAAATACAGGAAAGGTATTGTCTGTTTATCTGTTCTACAGCAGCAAACATAATGATAGTAATAAAGAATAAGAGAGGTCAAAAGACACAGATTAGATTTAGACATTAAAAGAGAAACTAATACCTTTCTTATTCAAGTAATTTTTAATTGCCTTCCATACTGTCTCCCTCTTCCTAAACTCTCAATGTCATCTTGGCTGTGACTCAGCAGCTCCACAGCTTGACTACATCCTTCCCTCTTCTATCAAGATTTGTGACTGTGCAGAATGGATCTGATGCAACTTTAAGATGTAAGGTTGGCATAAACTCACACTGTACATGTGGAAGTTTGATAGGTTATTTGGTCAATTAGTCACAAACTAGCATTTCTTCTTATTTTGTTGGTCTTACAAGCTGGAGCTCTGAGCGTATTTCAGACGCGTGCATTAACTCGGTCTGGGAACCAATCCAAAGCCCTTTCCTTGGTCGCATGCATTACATTCTCTGTTTATGCTGCCAAACTGCCCGTCACTGATGGATGCCTCCCATGACCTCATGAGATTAAAGTTTCAGTGCGGCTAGAGGGAGACAGAGGACTGATGAGGCTCTGGAAAGTCTAAACCATCTGGCAGTGCCCAGCTGGTTTAGGACTGCAGTGATCCTCGCTTCTTGTCCTTACATCAACGCCAGGGCAATTATTGGAAGGTTTTTCAATCACTTTCTCAAAGTTCAAAAAAAGACTTGTTTCAGAGTACAGGTGCAAAGTGAGCCAATGTCCAGTTGGTTTCAGTTCAGTGGGAAGAACTGATTTGTCTCCAAAGGATGATGTTCAGCTCATCACTAATATCTGGGTGATAGAAGTACGATGAAGCAATTTTCACTTTCACAAAAAAAAAGTAACCATTATGAAAAGTCTTACTGCTTCTTGCAGTCACGACTACTTGTTAGCTCTGGATCATACAGAAGGAATGAACTGGCACTGGCAGGCTTTGCTCGTGATCCTGCAGTGATCTGATTCATCAAAGTGTCTGTCGTTACCTCTGTATTTCAGCTGGTTGAACTCCCTGATGTTTTGCATATTAACATGTGCAGCACCAGAGGAGGGACTCCTGGTTGGTGGGGGGACAGCCTGCTTGTGCGCCAATTCAAAGGCATCCACTCTGGGTCGTCCTCTGGGCCTGAGCAAAGGAGGAAAACCCCACTTTAAAGAGGGCAATTACCTCAAATAACACACAGATGTCTTTCTGTAAATGTCCCAGTAGTTCACTATCCTGAATGCTTTCCAGTTGTGCACTATGACAATGAGCATGCAGTGCCACTTGATACACAGACCCCCGGAAGTTAGGCTCGATTCAAAAGGAGTTAAGTGAGTATTGTTTTAAAATAGCAAGGACATAACACCTGGTTTGCGTGTGTTAAGCACTACCAAATGCTTTTATGAGGCCTAAAGCACGGGGCTCTCTGTGTAAGCTGCTTACATTGGAAAAGAAAAGCAGTGAAACTGGCACCATTTCAAAAGCATTTCTCTGATGATTTGCAGCAAACTTATTTAAACATAAGCAGAGATTTTACAAGTAGCTTGTTGTGCATTCCTGTCCTTTTTGGGTAGGGGTGGGGGGGTTACTCTCATACTATGTCAAATGTGCTTTTCAGCATGGTTAGAGCAGCAAAGACAGATGAAAAGAAAATGTCCCTTTGTTGATCACCCTGTTACATGAGGTAATGAGTCCCTGAAAAAAAATCTTAATGTAGATTAGAAGATAGCCAATTTGACCTGGGTCACTTTCATTAGCTTGGAGCACAAGAAAGCCTCCTTAAATACGAGTAGCTAATCAAAGCTGCCATTTAACAAGATAGAATTAGTATCTTGTCTTCACTTTACACGCGTCTGGGGGTACAATAGGTGAAACTGGACCTGAAGGGGTTGAGCACAACTAATAGGTTCTCTAAATGGCTATATATTTAGCCTGAGAGAAAATGATAAAATCCTATTCATTCTGTGCATGCTACGCCTACACAAATGACTCCTGCTGTTCACGGGTGTCTGACTTTAATACCTGATGGGGGGAGTATAGTGACTATCCTGTCGATCAGTTTGACCCAGCTGAACCTCCAGTTGTCTCTGCTCTTTCCTCAGGTACCTACGGAGGGCTGACAGCTCTCTGATCACCTCCTGCTGACCATCTGAGCAAGAGGAAGGAGTGAGGGGAGACAGAGACAATAAATGTTGGAAGTGGCAATTTATGATCGACAAGCAGCCAGATTCAGGTGGGGTACAGATAACGCAAGACAGTCGTACCTTGTGGCTGTGGTATTTTTGCAGGGACTGGTGAGTAGTGTGGTGCTGACATAGAGTGCTCCTGTTGTGGAATTTGCAGACATTTTTATGTTCTCGATTTACATCAAAACAGCCTTGAGGTGAAAATATTTGCATCCATTTACTTAGTGACTTACAGTTGTTGAGGGGCGATGGCTCACAGCAGAGGAACGTCTGGATGCTACAAGATTCGTCTGCCTCCTCTGCAAGGTTGGGATAGGAGGAGATGGCTCTCTCTGCAAATATACGAGCAGAATTGCATTACTTGACAACAATGTTCAACAAAATTGCAAGCTACAGCACCAATGATTTTTTAAAGGCTTACTGTACCTCAAAACTCAACTGCTCCCTTTTCTCCTCTCTGTCCCTGATGCACTCAGGCACCTTCGTCTCAATCGCTTGTGTCTGCCTCACACTATTTTCCTCCTCCAGGTGTTTCGTTTTAGGTTCATGGATCCAACTTCGGTTTTCCAGCCGATGCTGCAGAAAGTAAAGAAAACTGTTTCTCAATTGCAAACCCAGTGTGACGGGGGGCCCTCAGCTATATAGAAGGAAGCAGAGTGCTCTTCCTCAAAAAGATGAACTCCCCACCTCAACCTTCTTTTGCCTCTTTTGTTCTTCCTCATATTCCCGCTGTATGCGAGCCCTTTGGTCTGCCAGCCTCTTCTCTTCTTTTTCCTCCTCAGCCCTCATTCGATCTCTCTCCTCTTCTTTCTTTCGCTTGTTTTCCACTATCTGTTGGTAATGAAAAGGTTAAGTTACATTTATAGTTAATTTATAACAGCTCAGGAACACTGAAATGGTTGGAACCAATAGAAAGTAGGCAAAAGGAATTCATATTTTGGTTGATTTTTGCTCTCCATTAGTGTCCATTACCTGCATCGGTTGAAGGAGTGGGCATAATAATGCAGACCTACCTGTTGTTTAAGGTCTTCCTTGTATCTGTCCTGCATGCAGAGCTGCTGTGTTGGCTGATCATTGTTGCCTGCAAGGACAAGTGAGAAAGGAAGTAATCTACAAAGAAGAACCATGTGTGCACTGCACAAACAAATGCCTACTAAATGCACAACACACTGAAATACATTGGATGAAAGGACCAAGTTTGGCACAATCACCCAGAGACAGTAAACACCTGATAGTCGTTGAGAATATGGAGCCCGGGCTTCAACTCCAGGAATCTGTCCAGTCCTCATCAAAAAGCCTTGTGTCTGTCCACTATTTCTGGATGCAGGATTCCTATATGAGTCCTCATTGATCCTGTGCATTTGATTCAGGTCACCTGAAGGAATGGAAACATTTATAAGCACCTAAATCATTCTGTGTGTTTATTATGAGTCATCATAAAAAATATCTCAAGTTTAGCAGACCTCATTAAAACAGAAAGTGAAAGCCGACTTACTAACAAGGTTGCCTTTTTGGTCTTTAATTGGAGCGCCTCCCCCACTTTTCCCCCAGGGATTGTACGCCATCATCTCTGCCTCTATCTTGGCATCATATCGCTGTTTCTCTTCTTTCTCTCTTCTTTTAAGCTCCTCTCTTTCTTTGATCTGGACACATGGAAGACAGGATGTTTCAAAAGTTGATGTATTTCTTTGGCCATGGAGAAATGCTGACTCCGCCATGATCTGGTCTCTAACTCTAACAAAATATCTAGTCTGTTCTCTAAAATGAGTCAATGTCTGGATTTTCTCTGGTATCAGCAAGGGGGAAACAGCAATTTACAGCAATCAGCAATCATTTACATGTCAGTGTGCTACTCCTTCAACCCCCTGACTGCGTTACCCAAACCCCTAAAAACATCTGCCAGTTAACAGAATTGGATGATTGGCACAGAAACACGCTATTACTAATTTGTGAACTGCTTGAGGCGATCAGATGATATGTTGTACATCTGATGTCATACCTGTTCTCTGAGTGCTTCTTGGTAGCTCAGAGCACTTTGTCTCCTCTGCTTTTCCTTGTTTTCAGAAAGCTCGCCAACATTCAGGGTGGATGTCGTGTGCTGATCAGCTACTCTAGGAGGAGACAGACAGAGTGAGGAATGATGAGGAGGCTTGTGTACAGGAGGCACCGACAGACATGCAGTGAGGGCCCTCTTCTGGAAGAGAGAAAAAATGATTCATGTAAAAATCTCACTCTGCAAATTGATTTTCAGTGTAAAGAACAGGAGTTGCACACATTTTGAAATTAAGTTGTGTGTGCTGAATTTATTATCTGAATAAACAAATATCTATAGCAGAATTATGGTGGTGGGATAGACACTGACTCGGTGCAGCCGCTGGGTCTGAGAGGAGGTGGACTTTGGCGAGGACTGTGGAAATTCCCAGACTGCTGCACCCCTTTGGGCAGACCATCTAATGAAGAAAATACAAAACGACAAGATAATAAATACAAACAGATTCATTAGCTATCTGTTTAAACTATCTGCCAACTTTTTTCCCCCCAACATTAAAGAGTCCGTGAGCTCAGACCAGGGCAGAAAATTGGCAGCAAAATTAAAATGGAATGAAAATAAATGTAACCAGACAGACCAGCTGGATGAAGTGAGATCCATCTGGATCTGCTGCACCAATAAACTGTATATCCCGTTAGTAATAAAATCAGTTCTGCTGTTAAAAGAAATTTATGAATTGCTATGCCAAGTCCTTTTGGCTATTGATATGATGATAAAGTGGCTCCATAATAAATGGTAATAGTTCTCTACAGAGAGGTCTGAGAGTTTATTTATGTCAATGTGAATTACTCCCATTTAAGGTTAAATTGCCAGATACACAGCAATGCCTGTGGACCATATGAGTGTTTACATGTATGCACACTTGACATCGCTGTTGACCATTTCTTAAGGCGTAATGCATTGTTTTAGATTTTTGAATGTGTTTTCCTGTAGCTGCCATAGAATATGAAAATCAATGAAAAGCAAAGAGATTCATAAGATGCAGGAAAAGATCCATAACAGTGGACATCAGGAATGCTATTATTTTTATCCATATGTAAATGTTGCATTCTTTTGTGCAGACTTCATCACAGTCTGCACTGCTGCACAACGATTATGTAACTTTGACAGTCAATGTTCATACTACAGTGAAATGAATGAATCAATGTCACAAATCATAAAATATAGATGATTTCCTAAAATGCAAAGAGGGAAAAACATCTGTAATGAATGTGGCTCTGATACTATACTGTGATTGAAAGGAAGATTAGGATCTAATGGATTCCTGGTTCCATAGTAGTAATACACTTCATCATATGGAGTCTTGTAATTATTAGTTACAGTGGGAGGGACAGGAGGAGGAACAGCAGCAACCCTGGAAAACAAAGTCACAGAATCGTCCATGAATTAAAAGCAGAGTTGTTCATTTTACTCGTTCTTATGTACAAAAACACAAAGCTATAGTGAGTACCTCTGGGTAGCCATCTCTCCTAGCATGGCTGAGAAGTTCCTGTGATAGTCCTTGTTGAAATAGTCGAGCGAGGGGACACCTTGTGCTGTTCTGGAGCCTGGCACTGTCCTCCCTGTCAGCTGACTGAGAGCTGTACTGTAGTGCGTGTGGGACTTTCCTGGAGGGGTTCTCTGCTCTGTGTCCTCAGTGGGTTTGTCATCTTTAGACCTTGGATTTGGGTCCTTTCCTATGACCTTCAGATCTGTTCCAGGCTTGTACGGGACAACTCGTCTCCAGCTGTCGTATGGCCGATTTATAGACCCAAACTGCTTAATTCTGTCAGGCTGGAAGAAGCGATGCAGCATACAAAGGTGTTCCATCAAAGGAAACCAGGTGACAAATATTTGGAAAATTTGAACTTAAGGTTATAATATGATCAAAATAATATAATCACCAGTGATAAGAAATGTGTGATGTGTTTATTGAGCTGTTGTCCTTAGAGAACATTATGAATGCAATATCAATCTTAGCCTGTTCTTGACATTCTGCGCTACCTCTTTCTCAGGGTCTGTGGCTCCAGTGGCAGCAACTTTCAGCTCAAGTTTCTTCTCCCTGAAAAAAAATCATCCCATCCTTTTTGTCTTGTTGACCCACAGGGAACATGCCAACTGAAATAAATCTAATAAAAATGTTGATTCAGCGAATAAACACTCACCTGAGTTTGTTTCTCTGCTGTTCAGCAATTTGTTTCAGCAGCTCTTGCTTGTACTGTTCTTTCCTCATCTGAGAGGCCGTTGGCTCTTCTGTTGCTCCTGCGTGAGAACAGAGAGCCGCACAAGTGCTGTCAACTATGGAGCTCAAAAAAGGATTTCAACTTCTTCAGTAATCCCACAAGTCAAGATGTGCAAGATGTGTCCGAGAACATCATGTAAATAAAAATGACATTTACCAATCTTTAGTCCAGTAGCAAACTCTGCTTTATCCTTGCTGGTAGCAGGTCTAGATCTTGCAGCCGTCCTCATGCTGTCTGGCATTTGCGCACTATTAAACACAGATACACAGACAGATCCAGACACTCGACAAGAATCATCCAATTACTGACAGCGTTTAAGGGTAACAGCACAGCAATCAACTCCCCTCTGAGATACACCCAGCAACCATTTTTCATTTTACCATCAAACACTGCCTCACATTTTGCCTGCAGAGCTTTCTGGTCTCAGAGTCAGGAAGTGAAGCCTCATTCTCTGATCAGTCCAGCTCCTCTGATAGAAATGGGGTGAGTAATTGCTTGCCTGGAGGTGGGCCAAGGCTCACCCTCCATCATGGCCCCACACGATAACGGCTTACTAAGAGTGGCTCAACTTAATGGCATAAACGGAAACAATCAAAGGCAGCAGGATGTAGGAAAAGTGCTAAAAAGCAATAACTAGTACGGCAGCAATTATCTAAACCTGCCTTGTGTTATATTTACCCTTTATTGGGTCTTTCAAACAGATTGCTTTATTGACTGAGAAGATGTCTGTGATAAATGTTATTGGCTATCCAGCTCTGCATGTTCATATTGCTGCTATCTCAGATCATGCTGTTTCAGCATTACAAATCTCATTGCTACAATTGACCAGAGCTGTAAATACAATTAATAATGATCTTGCTTACTCTGACTTCAAAATACATTCATTGTTGTTCTGATCATCAACAGCAGGGGCCTCCACATCCTTTTTGTCCTGGGGAGCTCTGCCATACAGACAAGACAGACGACAAGGAATTTTATTATCATACTTGAATGTGTTATATATGTGACAGATGAAAGTAGCTCAAACTCATACTAGAGGAAAAAGCTACACCTGTTAGCTCTGCGTTCTCTGGTTCTCCCCTCTTTGTACTCAGGCTCTGGAGTGTGTCTGCCTTGCCTCCTCCTGTGTCTGAATTCCAGCTCCTCCTCTATGGTTAGCTCCTCCTCAGAGCTATAGGGCTCCTTTACTCTGTGGAGTCGCCAGCGCCTTCGTCCCTGATGGCGTGGAGTAACTTTTCTGTCATCCACTGCCTCAGTCAGAGTGGCAGCATCTCTCCTAGATGTAGGGCGCTCCCTGGGAGGAGAGTGTATGTTTGTATGGGTGTTGAGGATGGGCAGAGGAGAAGCCGATGAAGATATGTGCAAAACATCAGAAGCTTGGACATGTCCAGTCTGAAAGTGAAAATGTGAGAGAAACAGAATTATTTTATCTATTTTACCTGGCTGCGATAAAGGTTCTACAGCAGACAAAACAAATCTATACCTATAACACTGTCTTTTGTTTAGGGAGCTCTATAGATTTGATAAGTGCAAGCAGAATTGCAAACATTTTGCAAAATCTGAACTATCAATTTGTTTGTTTGTTTATTGATTATTCTCATTACCTTGGAAGGGACGGGAGGTGATCCCCTCCCTGACCTTCTGATTTTGGCTTGCTCCCGTAGGAAGAGGTTGTATTCTTTATTTCTCTCATCTCTTAGTTTTTCCTGTGAAAGAAAACAATTCAGAGTCATGTCTCTGAAGCAGCCATCTCATTCAGGTTGGGCACGAGGTCTGTATTTCCAATGCAATGTTTGAATCTGACACAACACTCACACATGTAGCAATCAAACTAGATATACAAAACCAGCAATATACAGAAGTAGGTATGCACAATAATATCGGTACTTCATTGGCATCGACAGATTTAAAATGAAATATACGTATCAGCACCAAAGAGAACATTTCTGCTGATATGACAGACTGATAAAATGATGCTTTAATTATGTATTTAATGTGTCTGAAGCGGATAGCAGTTGCCATAAGTTGTCATCACGATAAGAGTAGATATAATAATATGTTAATTCCATTACAAGAGAGACTAGATGTTTTCTGCAATTTGTATCAGCAACCTACAGTATTATTGACCTACAGTATTTTCAATGATTCAAACACTATAAATTCTTCTTAAACTATAAACATCTGAATTGATCAGATGCAATTCAGTCGACCCAGGTGGGACTTGAACCCACAATCCCCAGCTCCGGAGGCTGATGCCTTATCCATTAGGCCACTGGGCCATTGATGCAGCTATTTCCAGCCTCTTAGGCCATGTTAGCAAACACTGATATGTCTGCAAGCACTTGAAAACAAAAGCAGTTGCCATGAGACACAAAGCCCCGTGCAATCAACAATTCATATCAACTTGAGCTGAAGCACTGCAGTATTTCAACTCCATTAGTGTTGTTGGAGTTAAGTCATGCCAGGTGAAAAAAAATCCCATTTTGGTGATCATGACTCAGAGACGCAGACACAAAGGTACACACAAAAAAATATACTTAGTGAAGTACCCACACAGACACACCTGGACTGATATCTTGTCATTAATAGGTAGGGAGAGACCCTGGGGTTGTGGATGAGGTTCAGTAGGTTTCACATCCTTTTTCTAGAAGAACATGTCAACAAATGATGGGATGGTGAGTCAGCAAAATGCAACACAGAGACAACGTGAAGCATGTCTTAATGATGGTTTTTAAATACATCAGACCATGGCAATATGATGTTTGTAGTCTAGCTGAAGCTCCTGCTGCAGTTTATTCTTCTTCCTTTCATAGTCAGTTCCCAGGAGCAAACTTAAGCCCAAACCTGGAAAGTATAAAATATATGACACATAAACTATGACATAACACTAAACTCAAAGAATGTAATCTGTTCAGCATCAGAGACTTGAATAATACCTGTGTTTGGATTAGGATATATTCCTTGTGCTGCTGATGCTGGAGGCATATCCACACAGTGTTGTTTATATCACCAACCTCTGACCGCAGAGAACATTCAAATGAACATAATGTTTGGTATATTTATTCTTTAATAACAACTTTGTGGTAATCACCTTAGCGTTAATATTTCACATACCTGGATTTACATGTATCACACTTCAGTGATGAGAATTTCCTCATTATGCTCGCCCCATTTTCGTTCCATTCATTCTTTTTTTAACGTTCAGACGAGAGGCAGCTCCGATTACAGAGGTCATACATAACATTATAATTAATAATATTGTTCATATTTCTATGGTTTGCCTTCACAGACCAGACTATTTTGTCAGCAAGGCGCAAAGCATCATTTCATTGCTATGGGCAACAATGACGCGGTCCTCCTGGGAGAGGCTAACTAGCTTAGCAAACACGAACCTCTACAATAAATAAAATGAGACTTTAAACGTACTGTTTAATAGTTGTTCCACAAGTTAACTTTAGCTGCAGCTTATCCAAGTCAAATACTTACTTATTTAAAAGTACAGTCCTAAACACTTGAAAGCAGAAGCCTTCATTAGGGAGCCTGCGTTTCTGTACATCACCGCTAGATGTCAGTGTGTCCCCGGCGGTTAGTACAAGGCCTCTGAGGACGGAACCATGCTTCCTGTCAGAGGGGTGGTCGGACTTTAATAAGAGTCATAAATAGAGTAAAGGTCCCTTCAGGTGGATTATTAATGGCATGTATGATTTAGTTTTAATGATAAAAATACCATTTAGTATACAAACATATCGGCATCATATTTTTGTGACACTGACACAAACGTCCCCCTTGTGATTGTACTTTGGTATGTTGGTATCGCTCACTGTCATGGCTTCCTGAGCAAGTGGATGTTTGTCCTGTTACGGTACCAAAACCTTTGGATAAATTTAACATTTATTCGCTCACTTGAGAACAAAAAGGGTCTTGAGCGATTATTTATTCACTTGCTTAGATAATTCATCATGGCAGGCAGCAGCACGGCTCAGAAAACATGGGAGCTGACCAACAGCATGCAGGAAGTTCAGAGCATAGATGAAATATACAAATATGACAAAAAGCAACAACAAGAAATCCTCGCTGCGAAGCCATGGACTAAAGAGTAAGTATTAAAAAAGTAATGTGGGATTTAGCTTTCAGTTTAAGTGATGTTAAGCTACATTCTTGGGAACGGATGGTGTGTCACTGTTGGTTATTGTTATAACACCCTTAGCTTGGCTACAAGCTAGCATTGGTTTGTTTGTCAACAGCAGCCCTGCAAACTGTTTGGTTTGTATTTGATCGTGTATCTACTTCTTAATATAATCCTTTATCATCTGAACTTGTCTGATATTGAATACATATCTGTCTTTGATCCGTAGTCATCACTATTTCAAGTACTGCAAGATCTCAGCCTTGGCCCTGCTGAAGATGGTGATGCATGCCAGGTCTGGGGGAAACTTGGAGGTGATGGGCCTCATGCTGGGGAAGGTGGACGGTGAAACAATGATCATTATGGACAGCTTTGCTTTGCCCGTGGAGGGCACAGAAACTCGAGTCAACGCCCAGGCTGCAGCATATGAATACATGGCTGCCTACATTGAAAATGCCAAACAGGTCAGACACTGACTTCCATTAAAGAGCATCTCACATATTTCATTATTGAGAAAGGAGGGACTAAAGTCTGCATACACACTGTTCAAAATGACACTATTTTTGATTTAAAGTGCATCACTTTCTGTAGATCTAATTGATTGCAACCATATTTTTAATTTCAAGACTTGGATAAATTTCACTCAACTGTTGCAGAAAACCTGCTTTAATGTTTATAATGTGGACTAGACATACACCAACATTGTTTTTAAGCTGATACAACATGTGTTAGTATTTAACCGTACCGGTTATGATGACATACACTATCAGATTATATTATTCAGTTTCTTATTATTACCAGAGTAGCTTTCAATTTATTATCCTTTGTTGTATTAGTCCATTGTGGCCAATCTTGCAAAGTAATAGACAGAAATAAGGCAATGCTGCAATTAAAAATATATATATATCAGTGTGATGAATTGCCTTGATCTGTTGTGGATTTAATTTAGTTTAGTAAAAGAAAAATCAGACATGCTTAAGTGGTTATTTTAAACATAAACGGATTTTTTAATATATTGTCTTTTTTTCTGCAAGTGTCTTGGCTCAAGTAATTGTGTAAAACACTATGTTTTCAAATGTGGCTCCTGCATAGTGGATGTGTTGTTTTTTTACTCCCTTATAAAAATACATCATACTTAAATTCTGTTGCCAAATTGAAAATTGCTTGAGGTTGAATATTCCTTACAAATACAGAAAATATGTACTGCACCAAAGACTGACAGAAATGATGTTTGATATGTTATTTTATACAATCTGTTTTTTAAGTGTCTGTGGTATTGTTGTGTATTGTTGTATTTCATGCCTTAAATTAATATCCAACATCTACCTCTAATCCTTCAGGTTGGCCGGCTGGAGAATGCTATTGGCTGGTACCACAGTCACCCGGGCTATGGATGCTGGCTCTCGGGCATAGATGTCAGCACTCAGATGCTCAACCAGCAGTTTCAGGAGCCTTTTGTGGCCGTTGTGGTAAGACTGTGGAAACAGTAATCTTTTTTCATTTCAAGCTAAACGCTTCATTTACTGTAATCTCTAATTGCACCCCATTAAAATGTATTCAGCAAAGTAAGATCTTTTCTTCCTAAGTATGACAATACAAGTTAATGTGGGTGAAACTGAGACGGTGAGATTGCTGATGTATGAGTTGTAGGTTTTCCGTGTAGTTCTGATGAATATTTTGCTTTTGCAACCATATATGGTATTTACACTTGGTTTACATTTGGTTCAGCAGTGCTTAAATGCCATGGGCATCATATAATTAAGTGTGTATTTCCAGCACACTGACAGCCATAGTAAAAGGTCTTGGTGGCCAGATTGGAGTGGTCCCTGGAGGTTTGTATGACCCCCTGACTTTGTTTTCCTGTTCTACTGTATCTTGCTTCCTACAGATTGACCCCACTCGGACTATTTCTGCAGGGAAAGTCAACCTTGGCGCCTTCAGGACCTACCCAAAGGTAACATAAGGGCCGTATGTAGCGGCACCTCTCCAGAGACTATAATTCTAAAATTAACAAGATAATTAGCTTTTAATAATTCATGTGCATGTGTGTTTTTGCTCAAAAGTTAAAAGACAAATTATAATTTATAATCATGTTGTTGCTGTCTAACTCTTTACTTCATTCCTAATTTGTAAGTGTATTAATTATCTTGATGTGTTACAGAAAAGCTTTTTTGTTTTTGTTATTTCTCAGCATTTCTTCTATGGATTTTCAGGGTTACAAACCGCCTGATGAAGGACCCTCAGAATACCAGACAATCCCTTTGAACAAGATTGAAGACTTTGGTGTTCACTGTAAACAGTGAGTATTGACTGACAGTACATCACAGTGTTGTCACTATGTTCATCACATCAATATTTAAACTTGTCATGTAAATTTGATTTTTAAAATTTTACCATAACTGCACTACTTAATATAATGTACTCTTAACTGTATAACTGTATGACTGTCTGCTCATGCTTTTTCTTTGATTTGTTTCATTTAGGTATTATGCTTTGGAAGTCACTTACTTCAAGTCCTCCCTAGATAGAAAGCTTCTGGAACTCCTTTGGAATAAATATTGGGTCAATACCTTAAGTTCCTCAAGTCTTCTCACGGTATGTAGGCAACTTCAAAAAGCAAAATGTTGGCTAATTGTGTGACATTTTGATTTATGGTTAAGTATTACACTATAACTCACTGAGACATGTGGTCACCAGCTTGTGATGTTGTGATTTATTGCTGCTTAGTAGCCAAGAGTCCCTGTTTATTGATTTTACTAATAAGCTTAATTTAAACTTTTTAACGAGGGAGATAAGTATTAAAGCTAGGCCCAACTCCTGTGATACAGATACTGTCGTGGTTCACCATGGATCATCTCCTTTCTCCCTGCAGTTCACTCTAAAGATTAAAAGCCCCTCATGCGAATTCCATTGTGGATGCAGTCACTCTGTCCCGAGCTTGACTAAACAGCCTAAATAGGCATCAGGCTTATCCAAACAGTTAGCTCTTTGGCATTCTGGATGAAGATGAATTGACTAGATGTCAAGAACGAGCTGCTCCTTGGGTGACAGGCTTTGTCAGTTGCTACACTGTCACCCTAGTCAGAGGCCCCTGTGTCATTGTGTTTTAATTACCTTTTCCACTAAAAACACGGCCTCACCTTAAGCAAACTTTTCACTGACTTCTTTTCACTCAGCCCAACACACACAGTGTTCCTACAGCCTGTTAGACAGATTTGTTGCCATCCTGCAAAATTCTTCTTCTTTGTGTAAATTCTGTTATCTAGCCTTTGTTCGCAAATTGTGCATGAATGGCTTTCTGTGTGTGTGTGTGTGTGTGTGTGTGTGTGTGTGTGTGTGTGTGTGTGTGTGTGCGTGTGCGTGTTTGCTGTATGGTCAGAACTCGGACTACACCACAGGCCAGGTGTTTGACCTGTCGGAGAAGCTGGAACAGTCGGAGGCCCAGCTGGGCAGAGGCAGCTTCATGCTCGGGTTGGACACACATGACAGGAAGTCGGAGGATAAACTGGCCAAAGCAACACGAGATAGGTACGTTTTTCTTTCTTTATATTCTTTATATTTAGAGTGCTATAGTTTTAGTGTTGTGTTTAGCATTAATTTCCCACTGCTTACTGTATATTAGAAATCCTAGAAAGAAAGTGGTTGATGGTATTACAGTGTTACTTTAAATTAATTTTATCATATTTTATTACTCTGATATGCAGCATTTCCAATACATTCTTGCCCTTATGTTACATTAATAATAACCTTAATCCTTTATAAGATGTGTTGTTTTCATCACATTTCTACAAATACTTTTAATGGAATTAGACACTGCAATGAAAGATAGATGATAATAGATTTTTTTTTGTGTTAATTTGAATCATAAAATTTTGTTAAATGTTTGATCAAAGGCTGCAGCCGATCTGTGTATTAATTGAGTAATTGATACATCTTTGTTTTCTTTTAAATAAAATGTCAGATAATAAATACAAATTCACATCACAGTTTCAACATTTTTAAATTATCCACATTAACTTAACCCTAACCCCATTCAATTCACAGTGTTATGAAATACAACAAGAGTCAATCTATTAATTGATCATCAAAAAAGCTGCTGATTAATTTTCTATCGATTCACTAATTGACTTAGAATTTCAGCTCTTGATTCATTTCTTGGTCTGTAGTCTCTTAACCTGTAGCACTATTGCATTTTCCATTATTTTATCTTTTTATTGCAATATAATTATTATCAACAGTTTCAGTAATATCTGATGCACAGATAGAGACCTAGTACTACAAATGACTACAAACAAGACCTTTACTGTTTATTGCTTTTGGAAGTCTCAGATTCCAGTGTAGATGTTACATCTCTGCATGCTGTGTCTGTTCTGCTGGGGTCATTGAACTAATCTCCGGTTTTCTCTGTGGTTTGTTTTAGCTGCAAAACAACTATAGAGGCAATTCATGGCCTGATGTCTCAAGTCATTAAGGACAAACTCTTCAATCAAATCAACACATCTGCCAATTAAACCTGAACTACGAGCCCATTTGGAATTCACCTGGATTTCCTGTGCATGTCTAGCACTTACTGGTTTATGGTTTACGTTTAACTGCTAAGAGCAGCGTTATGTGTGATTTCTCTTGGGAGTACTTTTTTAAATTTAATTTCTTTTGTCCTAGAAGTAGTTAAGGATTATACAGTGAGGATTCATGCAAAAAATAAAGCATAAAATGTGAAAGCACTGTATGTGGGTATTTCATACTTTTTGAACAAAACAATATGATTTTATTCAAGTCTGTATTTGCAAGATAAAGTATATTGTGCCTGGAAAATTGATCAATCAACAGTATATAAGGTGGTCTTCACAATTTTCTTAATGTGTGTGGCACTGTGACGTTGTTTCTCTTCATGCTCTGGCTGTGGCTGCTAAAAATCTTTTTGCATACAGGGCCTGACATGCAGTATGAACACACACCATGGTTGCATTTAACGCACGGCCTAACCTAGCACCAGTCAGTCATTCAAGTGTAGCCTGTCACAGCATTACATAATGGAACAACAAACTCAAGCTTCTGCACAGGCTCAAAGGGAAAATCGGCTGCCATGTGTGGGATGTCTCTGAGGAGTCACTCCCAGCACAGTTTGGCTCTTGGTGGTACACGCTGCGGCAGAGTGGCCAGCTCGTCAGGTTGTGGCATGGCAGTGATGCAGCACAGAAACAGAAGCTGTACACACTGGAGTCTATTCACCCAACATGTCTGCTCTCCATCGAAGCAGACACTCAACTAAGTCTGCCTTCTTTTACATACAGCTGCTTTGGCCTGGGTTTGTGTCATGTCTTTTTTTATGGTATTGTAATGGGTAAAAGTATATTTTTGATGTCATGTATCACAGCGGAGACAGTCCCAGTGGGACAATGGAGGTGTCTGTTTTTTCTCATGCGCATGAGCTTTGGCACCACTTCTTATAATGATTTTCTTTTACCATTATTTAAGCTATGTCTTAAATCGGAGGGTGTTCAGTATAGCGGTTTTTGGAAGAGGAAACTTATTAGATTATATTTAATGTAATTGAAATTGTTGAATAGTTTTTCTGCACACATGGTCTACTGAATAGCTCATGTTTTTGCCAGGTATTTAAATGCATTACATGGATGACTGTCACAGTGCTGAGAAAGTATTTAGAGTATGCTTTTCTAAAATAGTTTCACCTAATGTTTGGTCTTTCATGGCGATTTAAGAATCAGTGAAACATATTGAACTCGTTGGACATGTAAATATTGTGATTATCACCAGATGGACATTTGTATGCATGACTAAAGGTGGAATAGGAAAATATATGTAAATTCTAATCAAGTCAGATTCTGGGCAGCCAAAAATCCATTACCCATGTATTTCACCTTATTCTTGTAACATTTAACAGTTTTCTAATTCCAAAGTGTGTTCCCCATTAGTATCAAATAAGCTTTCACAGATTGCAGTGGAATGCCTTCTTCTTTGCTGTCCACACAGAAATAATGGGGTGAACAAATGGGTGATTTAACATTGACTGATGTCAAGATTGATAAGGCTCATGATTAATAGCTATGGATAGCTACAGTAATTAGGCCTTAACAGATCTAATGACCCCACTAAGGTCTGGAGATGTTTCATTTAGTTTGGCTCTCAGAAGAATAAACCCCACTAGCATGGTGCCGTGTGAAGAAGTTGATCCCAGCTCAGAAAACTGGAGGTGCTGCACTTCCCCTCTGCCATGCGTTCCTGCATAAGTGGAAGGGAAGTCACTCGCTTACAGGAAACCCAGGTCTTGGCATGATATAGATTAACATTGCATGGGTCACTGACTGGGAGAAGTGGGCTGTGGTCCTGGTTTGGTATGTTGCCTCGAAAGATAGACACTACAGCTTGGAGAAACACCATCTCAGCTGCAAAGAGAGCAAGCCATAAAAATAAAAATGGCATAATTTTTTTGGTATACATTTAATAAGCTAGGTGTGATTTGTGTGTCATAAGGTTATTTTAAAACGTATTCCTTCATAACAATCTTGATAAATTCAGGGAAACCACCTTTGCTTAGTCAATCCCTTTTGTCATTGCCATAATTTATCTATAGCCATCTCTCGCTTGTACTTATAATTGAAATGCCAATAGATAAAATTAAATTAATGGACTATTTAATTTAGCAACTACTGGTATTAACGTAAATAAAAACGACAACAGCTATGAATTGTTGTTTGTAACCAAAATAATACTCACTATAAAAAATACAGCAGAAATATAATAATTCAATCATTCACTTCCGTTTTGCCGGTGTTGCACCAAATTCTGTGACCGGACACATTCTGTGACTGACGCTTTGCTTCCGTGGTTTCCATAACAACAACCCAACGAAAACAAACCGTCGTACCCGCGCGGTTCGCTTTACTGTTTCAACTTTATAAAAACTGTTTAGCTAACTCGCATTTTAAATTGTGCTGAAGACTTTGAGAGGTAGGAGAGTTTCGTTAAGATTTCAGACAAATCAGTTTACCATATTAAAAGGGAAATTCTTGCTAATTTTACGCTACAGTGTCATGATATCTTTTAAGCTAGCTATGAATGGAGCTATGGCTAACTACCATGCATTTTAAATTCACAACACCCCACTGACATTTTGTGGGCCTTCTTCGCCTGTGTGGACTCCACCTTTCACTATCTGTATTAACATCAGTAGTTAATTCTTCTCCCTCTGTCAGTGTTGTTTGACTGCTGTCCCCAAGTCCCTGGAGATAAGAGACTCAGGGGTGTATATATATATGTTGAGTTAGTCTATAGCTTCTGTCCATAATTCAACTCTGGTTTATCAATCAGTGTCTCTTGTCTCCTAAGACCTCGGATCAAGTGTGAAAAAGACCTGCTGTCACATCTCTCTGCCTTTCTCCACCCATCATCATATTTTATCTACATACACACTGACTGTTATATAATTTGCAGGTGGAGAGATGATGTATAATACTGCATATTTGCAAAGTAAAATCAAAGTGCAAATTGTCATATCTCAATGTCAGGTCAAGCTAATAAACAAGCCCCATGGGTACTGAATGGAAGGATGTAGAAGCTCTGCTCAGTCTGCTTGGGGAATTGACTGCTCTAATTACAACACAAATTGAGTGGTCACCCAACCTTTGGCCTCTTAGCAAGTTTCCTGGAGAATAGTGATGTTTTTTTTGCTCTTCATCAGTTATCCCTAATTGTGAATTGACAATTACATTTCTGGCCGTTTAAAGTTGTACAAGGTTAATCTTTGCCTGTCATTTGTGATTACAAGTGCTATAGTAATTTGGCATTAGTAAATAGTTTTTCAGAGGAACATGTGTTTGCCAGCTAAGGTCTATTTCAGTTCACATGTGTCTATTTTTCTCCCAGAGAGACAGATGTAGTAACTGCTGTGGGCTGAATGCTTGGCTGGAGCTGAAAAGGATCCTCTCTAAAGCAGCGTCTGGGACAAGCCACCATGGTACACCTGACCATAGATCTGATTGCTAAATCTAGAAACCACTTCAAAAAGAAAAGGGGCCTCTCCTTCCCAGATTACCTCAAGACACTCACCCACCTCCACTTTTCCAGCAAGAATATAGACAATATTGTAAGTAGCCATTATTAATGCTGGTGTTTTACTTCTGTGCTTTTCACCCTCTTCTAACTTTTGAATTCTATTTTCAGGGGGATCTCTCCATGTGTAGAAACCTCACTGTCCTTTACCTGTATGATAATCAGATCACACACATTTGCAACCTTGGCTTTGCCTCCAACCTCACTCATCTGTATATGCAGAACAACAACATCACTTATATAGATAATCTCTCCAATCTGCAGAGGCTCTCCAAACTGTAAGTAGACAAGTTTGACTGATTGTTGGCTCGTGCTGTGATAATCGTTGAAAGTCTAAGGTGTGTGTGAACATGTGTGTGGTTTTCCTGCTCTGTAGGTATCTGGGTGGAAACAGGATTGCAGTGGTGGAGCACTTAGAGAATCTCAAGGAGCTCAAGGAGCTTCATCTGGAGAATCAGAGGCTGCCACCAGGGGAAAAGTTGCTCTTTGACCCCAGGACTCTCCTCTCACTGGCTGTATGACCTATTTTTACAGTGTTCAGTACAGAGTTAGTATTGGAAAATAAGGATGAGCCACATTCACTGAATACTTTGGGCTATGTTCATTTAAATGTATACATTTTTTAGGCAATCAGAAGATCATAGGAAAGCATTTCCCTTTATACATATGCATGTGTGGTGTATCAACCTGGTAGGTTATCACATCCAGTTTAAAAGATCTTAGATTTCTCAGAGGCCAGTGATCCATGTAAAAGCACTATTGTGCTGGGTTTGATGATGTCAAAGAGACCTCTGTTGCTCTCTCTCTGGTCTGACAAATCAGTTAGGTTTGTTTGCTTCGTTTACTGCCGGGGCCATGGATAAACACACCAAAAGTCTCAGCTTCTTGTTTGTTTGGATAATTAAAGAAATTGCTGTGCAAATTTAAAGAGTTCCAGCTTTTTATAAATGTGCCATTATAGAACTTCAAACCAAGATGAATATTTAGCTGCAGTACTATCTAGAGACTGATCTCGACATGATCCTGGTAGCTCAGGCATATAAAGAGATTTAAATGTTTAATCCAGATTGCTGACAAGGGGAGAAAAAGATGATACTAATACTGTAAAGTGCACATTTATTTGGCCAAACACAATAGTACTGAAATGAGTGTCCATAATACATTTATGCTAATGTACTTTATGATTTTTCCCTTTTTCTGGGAAGTTGCGTTCCATATTTTATGAAACTCTAAGGTTTAACATTTGGGCGGTTATTCCACAAGAAATGTGTCTTGTTGAAATGTGTTGTAATATTCTGTCATTTTATTAACTGTGAAATGAACTCTTCTCTCTTCATGCATCTGAATTCTTTGCACAGGAATCTCTGTGTGTCTTGAATATTAATAACAACAACATTGATGACATCAGAGACCTGACAGTGCTGAAAGAACTCCAGCATTTTTCTGCTGCTGACAATAATTTGGACAATATGGTGGTAAGTATAGCTTAACTAAAAGTATCTTTGAAGCAAGTTGCCATTCAAGGCTTCTTCTCCAGTGTGACAGAACTCGAAACTGGCTGCATGCTGTGCACCGCGCAGTCAGAGTAAATAGTACCACATCACAGCAACTATGCATGACATGGCGTATTAAAGTCAACATGCCAGCTATTAGTTGATCGGGTCAGCATTAACATTGTTCCGTGGCTTTCTGCAGTGATGTGTGAAATGACATGGAGAACAGGGTTCTAAAGAACCAAATCCTACAAATCCGGCCATGGGTTCCCAGCCTCCATGACTCGCACAGGGTCAGAATTATTCAACAAATCAGCGAGCTATTCCCCTGAGACTTTTCTCGCTGACAGCTTTAAACAAGCACAAGTTTCTCTCTTTCCTTGGGAGGCTGATTTTTCCTCTCTGCCTCAGAATCCTCTATTTGATACCCTAAACCACTAGTACTTAACTTTATGGGAGATTCATCTGAGGCAGAGATATGATTTATGCTCTCTGACTTCCTTGAAAAATGACCTGCTTGTTTTTGAGGCTCACTCTCTCTGATGACAGCATTTTTTCTGTTTGACTTGATATATTAACTGAAAAGGTTGATGACTTTATTCAAAGGGGATTCATTTTTCTTTCTCACTGGCATTTAACACCAGGATGACACATTGAAAGCACTTTATAACTGATGACATTGCTCAGCCTACTTTCTTTACAGAAGTGATTTTCTTTTGAGACCGTTGATGCAGGTAATTGCTGTACACGTGTCATTTTCAGCAGATATCTCCTATAATTTATACAACCCGTCTGCCACTATTGATCTTGCAAAGACAGCACTCTAAAGGATCAATCCCTTCTTCTGCACCATTTGCTCAGAATCCAGAGGAAACATTATGGATTTTTAAAATAGATTATGACAGGCAGTCAGCTAGGGTGACAAATGGGGAGCATCTTCGGAGACCGTTAGCTGTGTGCAGGGCAGAGAGGACAGGGGAATCGAAACCCTGGTCAAATACAGGTTCATAACTGGCCCATCATTAGTCCAGGCGAGAGAGCCAGCCAAGCTCAGTGAGTATCCAGCCTTTGCTGTTCTCCACGCCCCCGCGTGGGGGGCAATTTGGCGCTGGGCTGCTCTTCGGTGAGGGCCTTCTGAGTGACGGCCCTGACACGATCATTTATCAAAGCCTGGGAGCGCGCGGTGCTCAGGGGTCCCCTCTGAACTGATTGCAGCACGAGCTGGAAAAGTGGAAGCGCTTTGGCCAAGACAGGAAGGCAATGAACAATCAGAGCGTGTCCAGAGAGTATTCATATTTCCAGGCTTGGATTAATGTGCCTTTAGATAAACATACAACTGCAGGCAACTTGCTGGAGGAGCCAGCCTCACACTGCCCCAGGAGAAAACTTGTAGTTACGTGACACCGGCGACACTGTTTATTAGAATAGACTGATGTGTTGTTTATGCACTTTCCACTGGCCCTTGTACTTCACATTACCATTGACTTATACCAAGTTTTCCTGATGTTTGTCTTTGATTTGTAATCATATCATAAATATGCATTATATTTGTTTAAAAGAAAGTTGCCCTTGTTTCCTGTTTAATTACTGAGCTTAGTGAAGTTTTCATTTTTTGTGAATATTCAGGGGTTGGAGGATGTGTTCAGCCACTGGCCTCAGCTGCTTCAAATGGATTTGAGTGGAAATCCTGTGTGCAAAAAGCCAAAGTACAGAGACCGTCTGATAACCACATGCAAAAGCCTCAGTGAGATATTATTCATTTTCTTGCTGAATGGCATCTTAATTTGAAAATGCACTTCATTGCTTAGACTTACCCAGACTAATATTTAAGTCACCATTTAATGATAAAAGTAAGTTAAAATATACACGGATCACTTTTCATTTTCAAATTTAATATGTTTGTTTAATTTCTGTATTTATTTTTTTAGTGGTTCTCGATGGCAAGGAAATTAATGAGTTGACCAGACAGTTCCTTATTAACTGGAAAGCATCCAAAGAGGCCAAGAAGAAAAAAAACAAACATATGATAAGTGGACCGTTGATCTCTTATCCTTTAACAAGTAAGTCTACTGGGAGTAAATCTACAGTGACATTATCACAGTTTTTCAACAATTATAATTCATGGAATCAGATATATTAAAAAAAATCAGCACTTCTTTTTTTTATAGTGATTTTTAAAATTTGCACAGTCTCTAATTTAGTTACATGTGTTGACTAATTAAGTGCATTTGAAGTGTGATAATATGACAGCATGCAACAGCTACATCATAATAACATAATTTTTCTGAAAAATGTTAAAACCATCAAAAATGTTAATTTGGATTTTGGAGACTTTCACAGTATTTTCTGTTGTTATCACATTTATCATCCTTTACCTTATTTTGCTGCCTGGGTTTTTACACATTTGAACTTGTTTCTGTGTGTGTGTTTCCTGGTGTGACTTTGTTTATATTCTAGATGACTTTAACATGGGTCAGGGTCCACATCCTGGTCACATCTACAGTCACGCTAACATGCAGAGGTGGAATCCACAGCAGTCCCTCAGGTCCAGTATCATAGTTCATACAGATCTCAGTTAACGTGAGGGAATGCACATTTTTGACTAAATGATTCAACTGTAGACATTAAATACTCAGTGCAGCTGTCGTACAGAATTTGTTGACTACATGATGAAATGTACAAATTATGAGTAATATCAACTGCTAATATACTCATCCCCCATCCTGACACATCCTACAATTCTCCACAAAATCAAGAAGAAATGTTTTCAGATTATCTGTTATTTTATGTCAATATATGTCAGATATTTTTATTTAGCTCATTCTTCCTTTTTGGTGATTTACTTGGTATTTTGTGATCATGATTTCTTTGTTAGTACAGTGTTGTAATAGTATTGTCGATCTCTATTAAACATTCACTAAATTTTATGCCACAAACTAATTGTATTAGAAATGTTATCTGACTGTTGATCCGATAATACTTGTTCTTCTCTCTCTCTGTTAGGGCACAAAAATTAAAGATTGATGTGTGTTGACTTCCCAGTCATGTGGCTGTGTCATCACCCATCTGCAGCCATGGGGATGCTTAAGACAAACCTACCAGTCCACTAAAATCTCCACCTCCTCCACACACACAAATTAGCCAGAGCTGTGGACTTACCCTGCCTTGTTCGAGCTCCCTGTTCATCATAGCTGCAGATCTTTTATCCTTGCATACTTAACAGGACACCGGCTTGCTGTGATGTTATAGCTGCAGGCATTTCAGGGTATCCTTGTGGATTTTGATTTTAAAATGTGGTTTATTTTCGTATGTATTTATTTTATTTCTGTTGCATGTAAATTTACATTCCTATAAATGAATTCATAGGTTGGAAATAATCTACTATTGTTTTAAAAAAGAAATTAAAGAGTAAAACAAATGAATGAATGCTTTGTGCACATTGCTCTCTCTCTCTCTCTCTCTCACTTTCACAGCTGGTTTATTTCTAATTACATTTTTGGGGTCTGAGGATATAAATAATCCGTCCAACTCAAACTATTGCTTGTTGATAGTCCTACATTTTCTGTGGTGTGTGTCATTTTTCTTCCTGCACTTCTGCAAACCAAGACACAATCTAAATGATCACTGTGCCCTACAGTTACAGGGCTTTACATTATCTAAAGCTAACAACATGTGCTTCTGTTCAAACAGCTGTGATAAATGACCCAGCCCTTTTTTTAAATTGCAAGTACAGTAACAATACGGATGTATTTATTGTCATCATCGTTGCTAAATGTTTGAATGAGTTTTTTAGGAGCCACGTGTGTGTGTGACCCCTGAAAGATTTGGGGGTTATTAGGGAAACAAGCTTACTTAACCTTCTTTTACTTCTCCTTATAATTAGTGGCCCGGAGCAATACTGTTATTCCATCCTTACAAAAACAGTGTTTATTAAGAACAGTCCGAGGATATACATATTATGAATAATTCCTTCCATTAATTTGCCGACATCTCCGTTTGGAGCCCTGGAAATCAGAGTGATTAATTTGTGAGTCTCACAAGAATTTCCTCACTTGCCTGCCTGTTGATTGCAGAGCGGGAGTTTATTTATTAGCTGTTCCAATGAACTTGCAATTCAAGACAGCCTGGCAATTAGTCAAATGTTTTGCATATCACCTTACACTTGTCAGCTTGTCTTCAAGGTCTGTTGCAAATGGCGCTTTTTTGAAAGACTAACCTTTATTTCTGACCACATTTTTTTCCTCCCTTTCTTTTTTGGAGACTGACTTTCTTCCCTTTCCCACTTTTTTGATAGGCTTATAAAGAAAATACAGAGTCAGGTTCGCAGCCAATTAGAGTTGGATGTGTCCTCTAACACATATCAGAGTTAAAGAGAAGTCCTGCCTCTGGTGTTGAAAATGAGCCTCTGCAGCCCTCACACAGAAATAAGTTAGGGAAGGGGAAAGAGCCGTCTCCTCCACTGCGAGGGACTGTTATGGGTGATTAATTACATCGGAGAGAAATACTTGTCCACCGCTTTTTGTAACCAATAAATTAAGGGCTCTGGAGACTTTGGCGCACACAGGTGAAGTGTTGGATGTGCGTAAAGGGACCATTGCGCACCTTTTTCTGCAGACGCACCATTTCATAAGGATAAGCAGGACCTGGACTGGGATTCTTGTGCATTGAAGAGCAAATTGTCCATCCTGTCCTGAAGCCCTCTTTGGATTGCCTTCATGTCGTTTTTCAAGACAGCGCCTTTGAGAGAAACCAGAGGTAAGCTTCATATCAAACCACCAGCCTGAACCTGCTCCCATTGTACACAACATACCTGGAGGAGACTTCATTTGTGCTGCAGGGGTGTTTTTCAGCACAAACTCAGGTGTCTTTAGTGCAACTTTTGGACACATGTCCTGTCTATCATTTGGCTTTTTAAATTGTGTGGGTTTTTTAAATTGTGCACCATGCAGATATTTTCAATAATGGACTGCAGACACCTTAAGTTGTGATTTAATAAATAAATGCAAAAGCAATAAATTATTATATAAATTACAGGTTAAGTTAAATGTGGAACAGAGTCATATAGGCTACAACAAATAAATCATATTAGCTGTAAAACAGTCTTGTTATTGAGATGAATAAAACATGCAATATAAAGGCCAGTTAAACTACTAAAATTGACTTAATGTCTTTATGCATTCAGGTCTGTAGGTGCACTCCGATGGTTGGAAGACAGGCGCTCCGGATGGACAGTGCTAATTGCTCCGGGGCTGTGGTGGATGACAGCCCCGCATCCAGCCCTAGCTCCAGCCCCAGTCCGGACGGCCGTCGTCGGGAGCTCCAACGGGCCCGAGTGCTCCAGAGCGGCGGGCTCGGCGGGCTCGGCGGCAGAGGACGCCCGGCCGCAGCGAACGCGGCGCGGGAGAGGAGCCGAGTGCAGACCCTGAGGACCGCCTTCCTGGAGCTACAAAGGACTTTGCCTTCCGTGCCGCCGGACACCAAACTGTCCAAACTCGACGTGTTGATACTGGCCACCACCTATATTGCCCATTTGACTCGAACACTACAAGAAGAAGGCACAGAGGAGGGAGAGAGCACAAAACAAGCAGAGGCGTTACACTCACTGAAGGGTGAAGGCTACCTGCACCCAGTCAAGGTCAGTCAGTCTTTTACAAGAAAATAAAACATATGATACATGTTAATGTGTGAAATTATTTTTTCATAAAAAGAAAAATTCTCATGCATTCATCTACAATCTAATTGAGTTACTTTTAAATCAGTTATAGTTGATGCAATTTTTCAAAGCATGCAACCATCAACATTTGGGCCTATTTTGCAGGCTGATTCACTAATAAATGAAATGTCTTTGCAGAAATGGCCAATGAGATCGAGACTGTACGTTGGAGCAACCGGACAGTTCCTTAACACCACAAATCCTGCAGAGTCAGAGAACCAAGGCCCTTCATCATCCACCTCCCAGTAATAGGCTTCAATCATTTGTATGAAACTATTTCATATTTGCATGAGTTCATGCTGTTTACTGTTGCAGCAGCCTTATGATTGTAGAACAATTATCTGACTTCCATCCCACTAAAGTCCTACCAACATTGTAAATTAATATATTAGGTGAATTTTTATTGTATAATTTTTGAGAAAGCATACATGATGTTTCTCTGTTGTTATTTTGGCTGATCCTGTTTGCCCGGCATTGTGCAGCTCCCTACATGTCCCAGGTATGATATTTGTAGAAACCATGGGGAATAATGAGCCCGTCATGCTTGAGGTGTGCACTTTCAGTTGAAAACATTTGCACTAAAATGCATGTGTGAATAACTCAGCATCTGTCATGTGAAGTGGTCTGTCAGAGAGTCAACAATGGAGGCTCTTCTTCTCATGTTCCCCTCTTATTTTTACATGCATGGCTGTAAATGTGTTTGTGAATAAATGACTTCAGTGAAAGAAGACGAGTCTCCTCAGATTTTGAGACGACAGAGAATCTATGAAAGTGCCATTATTTCATTAGACATATTTAAGAAAATAAAAAAGTATAATCACCGAAATGCATTATTATTATTATTATTATTATTATTATTATTATTATTATTATTATTATTATTCAACACTGACGGTATTTTCTGACCATCTAAGATCACCAGACAGTCATTTCATTTCTGTGCTAATTACTAAGATTCAATCAAATCAATTAAATACAGCTGTCGTGTTCGCCCATGGGCTGAACTAAGAATTTGGTTTTAATAGGTCACAATGCGAAATTTAATTGCAGCAAAATGAATGCACGTGGCACACAGCACGCCTTTAGACTGACATTAAAAAATCAAATGGACAAACAATAATAAATATATACACCGTTTATTTTGTATCAGCTATGTTTATATCGTCAACGTGGTTAAGAAAGCAAACATAAATTACCCATATTTGTGCAGATTGAAGGCGGAATATTAAGCAGATTAGCCTCTTCACATTTAACATTTTGAGTGGAAGAAAAGTGATATGAAATTGTGCATGTTTTACTGGCGCTCATAAATCTTTATTTGATTAACTTTGTCGGATTAATTTATTATGTAAACTTCTTAAAATGTCGATAAATGCATGGGCAGATCACATTTTTTTAGAAGAAACAAGAGGCTAGTTATGCTCTTTCCAGACAGTTTGAAGATATATAGGAGCTTGAAGTTATTATATATAAAGACCCGCGTTTGTTTTATCTGCAGTGACCAAAGAAAATAGAGCTCTGCCAGAATACATCACTAAATCATTAAAAAAAAACCAAAAAAAACTCGTGCAATAAAATGAAAAGAATGCATTCACTGACAATTTTCTAGCGTGAACTAAATAAGATGTAGGTGGTGCTGACAATATAATTATCACTCAGCTGTGCGCTTCAGGAGCTGCAGTGCGCATCTTTGAGGCGCAGTGAAAGGAGGCCGGACCCGGAAGTCCCTCCTCTTGCCTTGAAGACTCAACCATGAGCAGCAGGCTTGAACCTCTGCTCCTCATCCTCTCTGAAAACTAGGAAGACTGCTTCATGTTTAATCTTCACCAAGAAGGTAGGCAATAGTGAGATGGATTTATATGTTTGCACAACCGTTCTGTTGCATTTCGTGTTTACAAGCGGATTCGCAATTAGCTTTCTTAGCTGTTAGCTAACAGCTAGCTAGCGCATGTCTCGGCCACGTGGGAGGAAAAAACGCAACTTAACACTTGTAAGAATCTTCATCCTGGCATCATCATAAAACTAAATACTTAGCTGGAGTTACTTATTATTAAACATATGTCGAGCCTCAGTTTAAAACTGCAAGTGAATTACTCCATTTAGTCATGAAGCCAAGCGCTGCGACATGGACGCACATGGGTTTGGCTGTGGATCTAATACAGGGCCTGCTAATCCATTCATTTACCTGTTCAGGGCATATTTTAAATGCAAATCATTTATTGTAGCCCGTAAGCAGTCAAATTGTGCAATCTACTGAAATGCAGCGTCATAAATATAATGTAACTCTCAGGTAGGTTAACTTTATCTACTAATAAAGTGATGTCTTACTATAGACAGGTCTCTTCCCAGAAGCAATGCAATAAATCATTCTTTTAGACAGTTCAATAGGGAAAAAACGCCCTCTGTGTCATTCAGCTTCTCACAGCCCTGATCATATCTGGTTGTGTCCAGGGGTCAGCAGAAGAACTGCTGGTCAGGGAATTAATTGCCCTCTCCCATTATTTCACTGGGGAAAGTCATCATGGCTCCCTCCGAGGACCTAAGGTCATGGCAGAGGTCGTGACCTGCTGTTGAACCCGTCCTCAAACCTGCGATGTTAGTCATGCTCTCAAGCTGTGTTACACTGTACCCTCTGACCTTCGGGTGATCAGTCATCCTTCGTCACCATATTGGCTATTTCTTCAGTACATCTTATTCATGCAAGCTGAAATCGATAGGTCACTCCTGAGAGTAATTATTTGTGAGGTTTGGTAAAGTCAATGTGACAGACTTGTACAGGTTTTGTGGGGGGAATAGTGCAATTTAAAGTATCGTCATAAATCGAAAGGTAAAACAGGTTTGTTTGTTTGTTTTTAATTTGCAGGTGAAGATGGAAAATTTGATCTATGATTGGTACACCTGATCAGGTAGGACTCAAGTTTTATATTGGTGATGAAACAAAATTGCAGGATTGATCAAATAAAAAGAGCTTTAAAAGACTGTAAATAAGTGAAATCTGTGTACTCAAAGTTCTTTTTTTATTTCAGATGTCAGGTCACTGCTGCATACTATAAATGGCTAAATCTAGGTTTTCACCATGAGGACCATTAGGTGAGCCTTAAATATTTGACATTCTTTGGTGTTATAGGTCAGTCCTGCTGCTGGAATAGTGATGATTTCACATTTTTGCCGTTTACCCATCAGACAATAAGGTGGTGAAACTATGACGAACTGAAACACCAGCATAATAACATCAGACAGGATTGTTTTTTACAGAAGATTAAATTAATATGGATATTATTTTTAGAGTTCATCTCACTTATGTTATGTCTTGTTTTTCCTTCAGCTGCATCAGATGTCGTGCTGTAGTCAGGAGATGCACCAGATGTGATCCTTTGCCTCCTCTGCTGATCAGGAGGTGAATATCTTGCTACAATATTTTCTTTTTTGCATTGCTGTACATTTATGTTGCTGTACCAACATTGGCATTTGTTCAAAATAATTTCCCGATTGTAAGTTTTGCGAACTTAGTGAGTTGAAGGGAAGTTAGAAATGGCTTGTCTGCTGTGCCAAGTGTTGGATAAACATTGAGCACTGATAAGTCTTGCTGCTGGAATAGTGATGATTTCACCTTTTTCGCCGTTTACCCATCTGACAACAGAGTGGTGAGAATTGTGACAACTGAATTACCAGCTGCATCCTTAGTCTAATGCACTGTCAACCCAAGGATCTGGATTTTAAATATTTGCCATGACAGTGGTGTCACATGTAGACAGGAAATGTTCCTTAGGGAATCACAGTGTGTAAGACTAAACAGTTTTCCACATTTCCTTACAGATGATCAGCTGGAACAGCAGTGGAACAAATCACACTTAGTTGTTTGCTTCATCTCATTTGTGGTAAGTAAAGCCCATACTTTATTTGCTGTTTGTCTCAATGTGTCAAGACTTGCCTGTTTGCTTTATGTCCTGATTAAAGAAGTAGTGATGAGTTCACCTTTTCGCCGTTTACCCATCAGACCATAATGGGCTGCTGAGAATGTGACTAACTGAACTAAAGGATAAAAGTTGTAAAATCATACAAATCACTTTTTCCTCACACTCAAAACTGATTATATTTCTAACTTTTTGGTAGAGTGATGGAGCCAGCTGATAAGTCCATGGAAAAGCCTCATTTGAAAGGTAAGTACTGAACATAACCTGTCAAGTAATTCATTGATGTTGAATTTTAGCTGTTTATATTTCATGCTAATTTCAATATGGACACTATCAGTAACTGGAGTACCTTTCTTACATGTCCTCCTCCAGTCAGTCTTGTTTGAATGTTTTTCTTTCTTTTTTTAACAGTGTTGGCTGGTGGAGCTGAGAGATCACCATTCGCAGGAGGTCGAGTTTGTCAGATTTTATCTTGAAATCCTCTGTTAATAAAACCTGTCTGCAAGAAAAATGCTTTGATGTGATCCTTTGAATTTGTTTCCCTGCATAGCTGTTTTGTAATGTATTTTTACATTTTTTTTTTTAAATGTACTGCATTCAGATCTTGGTTAACTCCATCTTCACTGCATTAAATCTAAGGTATAATTTGTTAGCCTGCATTGATTTGATGAGTCTGAAGGAATGAAAGAATATTTATAGTAGTTTATAATTGTGGGGTATGGTTGGTGTAATTTTGTGCTGCCTACCTGTTTTCAAACCTTTAGAGAGGTCTTATTCCTCAGTGATGTATGTGTTGGCCCCTGGTGCGTAGGTGTAGATAAAGCGTAGGATGTTCTGGTGCAGCTCATCCAGGGTCACGTCCCTCCTGTGCAAACCATCCACATCTTCCAGGTCACATGGAAACACTGCGTCCGGTGGTATAATGAGAGCAGATGCCCCTGTAGGAAGAGACATGCATCCCTTGGAAAAAGACTCCTTGAAACCGTTGGCCCACAATGAGCTTATTTCATAAGAAATACCCATGGACCAATTAAAATGTAAAGTGGTACATCTGTGTATGTACAGAATTTGAGTTTTTAATATTCATTGCACTGCTTATAAACAGGACAACAAGGAATAGCATTAAATGACAAAAACAAGATGTGTAATTGAACATGTATCAGTAAATTTGTAGGACATGATTTCTTAAGTACTGTATTTGCTCTTATTGGTATAAGTAAGAATGAGAAGTTGATGATTAAGAAAAAGTACCATGCTTGAGAGTGACAGAGTTTTCACAGAGGAGCACAGCAATCACAGCGTCTTCCTCCAGTACTCGTGTTCTGAGACATAACTTGCAGTGGGCCTCAGCCAAAGAAATCCTTCAACAGAAAAACATGAAAAAGCACATTTATAAGTGAATGTTTGGGTTGAGTAGTTAAGGGTGTTCCTTAAATATAAACAAATGATCTGTAATTGTATAAAGTAAGATGGCAACAGATAATTCAAAGTAATGAAAACTGGTACAGGCCATGTAAATGTTTTGGGATTTAAAACTTAATGTGACATTTTCGTCCTGCAGTCGAAAACAGATTTATTTTCATAGTTTTAGTTCCACATAAAATATGTCACCACAGTGGAAAAGATCTGTAAACATTTGTCATAACCAAATGAAAAATAGTCATCTGTTTTGGATGAGTTCTCCATCTACTGGATAAAAGTGACATTACACTGAGCAATGACTCATGATGTTTACACAGTCTCTGGTTGTGATGCAGACAGTGAAGATGGAATATTTAAACAGCTATTAATCGTTTTTTGTAGTACAGTGCTTACAGTAGTTTGACAGAGGCCACAGACATCTTGACCCCCTGACTCTGTGTTCGAACTCTGCGGCTGGCCATGTAGTAACCGTGGATTATTTTCTCTGCTCCGGGGCTAAGCTCCACTTGCAAACTCTGTGCATGAGCTACAAGCTGGAAAGCAAAGAATTAAAATTTGCACATTAAGGTCTGAGTATGACCACTAAAACATGGCAGTGTATTTTAATTTTAAAAAAGCAATGCAAAGGCCTTAGTAACAGAACATGTCTGTAAACCTCCTGGTAGTCTTGGTTAGAGAACTCCCAGCAGGATGAGTAGAGGGGTTTTCCAGGCTGTACTGCCTGCTGGAGGGTGTGGACGGTCTGGGCAAGCAGGGCATGCTCTCCTACCATGTCCCGACACTGAATGACCAGGCCAAAGGCGTCTGCCAACTGCACTGGTACAGCACCCATTTCCTGTTTATAAAGAAGAGACTGGGCATCAGAAAGCTGTTTATTGTGCTGTTTTCGAAGCCTGCTGAGACGATCCTCTTTTCTATCAGAAAGTAAGCTGGGATCTAAAGTGTCTCTGAAACTTCTATTTCACTAGAACATTTATTATTGTCAACCTTTCCCCTACAAAAAAACCCAAAAAAAAACAAGGCATTGATTTTCCTCAAGGGCTCTGCTGCGAGGTAATGTTGTCTGGGCAGGGCACTTCCTTTAGCAAAAATAAATTGTCTAAATTTCCTGTTTGTACTATCTACAAACAAAATCTGAGTTAAAAGAAAAATGTGACATTTCTTGAACTCAGTGTTCTGTTCCGCATGTTCCAATGACATAAGGCACACTATTATTTAAAAAAAAAAGAAAAAAACACCCCAATGCAGACCACGTTTTAAATGAGCTATACGAAGGTAATACAACACCATGTTGTGACTGAACCCACTGCTGTTCCCAGTATGGCACAGTCTGCTCTCCCTGACCGTTGAGAGGCATCTGTGAGGGCCCAGAAGCTGCACTGGACGGGGAAGGAAAGCTGCTGGTCTGCATCCTCACCGTACTTCTTCCCTGGGATGAACACAGACACTGTGCAGCTCTCCAGAACTGAGAGACATTCAGAGGAAGAAATTATGAATAATCCTTATATCTAATGTTATAACCTATTTATACTTTTTACTTTGGTGCTCTACCTGACTGAATGGCATCCAACCTGTCCTTTTTGTAACAGCCCAAATCTCCCAACATGCAAATGCCACCAGTGGCTAGCAGGGCAGAGCCAGCATGGATGTTAGCAGTGCCTGCTCCATGTTGGTCCCGGGACAGAGATGCAAACATCTCCCCTGATGCCTGATGTCTGACCCCACGATGCGCCAAGCTCAGGCTGTATGTCATTAGTCTGGCACACAGAGAGGGTAATGGGTAATGAGGAGGATTAAATCTCAAGTTTCACATGCAGTGAACCACTCAGGATGTGCAAAGTTGGCTCGTGCAAACTACTCTACCTGTCTGGTATGAGAGTGTCCTGGGTGACAACAAGGAGATCCAAGTTGTGAAATGTGTCTTTTGCATCTGCTCTAGTTTGCACCAAGCTGAGCAACAAGCCCAGCTTTAAGGTGTTATAGCAGCCTGGAGGAGCCACATCCAACCCAAAGCACTGAACCACAACAGCAGAGAACCTCCAGGGAGAACTGGCTGTGGCCTTCAACAGCTGCTGGAAGCTGGCACTGACTTTATGGGGACCTGTCGTTTGAGTTGTGAGACATGATAGATGTTTCAATCCGGTCACGATGCACAATGTTGCATATAAAATATAACAATGGTTCAGATTAATCAGAATATACATTGTCAAGATGTATATGTTATCAGTATGACTCTGGCTGGGATTTCTGTAGATTTATGAGCAGGATTCAATATGAGATCATTTACTGCCTTACACTCTGGCTCCCACGGTTGGATGCTATTTGCCTCTACACTCCAGGTAATGCTGGGCCACTGGTGCACATGCGCAGGAATGCCCAACACCCTGTAGAGTCGACCGACTCTCATCGAGTTACACAGCTCATCTGTGCGAATAGGGGAAACAAAGCAATAACACTCAGAGGGGTTGTTCTGTGTTGCCTGGTGATTATGGAAGAAACATGTGTGCCACCTACAACCCACTGCCAAGAGAAACACAGAGTGAGGCCTACGGAACAAAGATTTCTCTGTGTGCGAATTGCACAGCCAGCTAATGAGTGTTCCTTGCACTTATTAACATATATGTTTAGTAACGGGAACCCAGTGTATTGAATTCCTCCACAGGACTGGGTCAACAGAATATGTTAATCCTGGTGCTGAGATGTACTAAGCTCTCAGGGGCACTGGCTGGACAATGTTATTAGAGGGGACAGAAACACTTAATATCCCACCATGAGGCACTGTGTGCGGCTGGCTGCACAAAAATCTATTTATTTGAACTCTCCCCCACTAAGTTTGTGTTACAAAGTGAAGCTCATTTAGAAAGCCACAGAAAATTAATGACAAACCTCAATGCATCTGACTGTGTGTAAACATAAGCTATTGCAACCACATTAATCAGGACTGGGAGTGAATATAATGAATGAGAATATGATTCTACAAATAAATAATACTTATTCAAATTTTGGGGATATTAATCCACAGTATGGTATCTCCTTTAAGATTTTGACTTGCAAGTGAAAACTGAGCCTTTTAACCTGAAAAACCTTATTGAGACTGAAACTCAATGTACTCATTTGTTCTATGCAATGCAAACAAGAAGGCAAAGTGCTTCACAGCTATGCAACAGAGTCCCTGAAGCCAGTCAAGTATGGTCGAGGACACTTCAGCAGAATGGCTGCATCCTGACACGGATGCTTGAAACAGTTTCCTGCTTAATGGACAGTCTCCGTACGCTGTACCATATATATATGAGAGGAGTGTCTGTTTATTCTCCACCAGAGGGAGATCAACCGATTTTGTGCTCAGGCTTGATTTTGTGCTTGGTTTTGAAGTTGTGAAGGAAAGGAGTCATTCTTGAGTTCTGCAGCTGTTCTCCAGAAGAAAGAGACTTGAAGAAGCCAAAAACCACAAACAAATCCAAATCCTGAAGAGCAGATCAGCGTTGAAATTCATAAAGGACTAGTTGCACTCTGTATTGCATTGCATGCTTTATTGTTTTATGAATAAGTTACTCTGATGTGAACCTTTGATGTGTTTTTGCTTTACAGTTACTGTTGTTGATCATGATGTGTTGTAATACAAGCTGATGGCGCACATTTTTTCACCTGCCACATCACTCCCTTCTCTCTCAAATGGAAATAGGCTACTAGCTTATGTTGCCTCAAATAGTTGCATTTATTAATCAATCGATTTGCTGGCTTGGTGACTATGCAATAGGGGACTATTACAGAGTTAAGAAAATTGTCTAATATAGACATACCTCTGAGAAACAGGGTGGCAGACTGGTACCTGAGCGAGCTTCGCTGATGGGCACGTAGACCATCCAGTGCTTTGACGTGGATCAGCTCCACAAGCTGTTTGTCTGTCTCCACAAAGACACATTTGCAAACATGATTTTTTTTTCAAATCTTTTGTACCCTGTTACCAATCTCCAGTGACATCTCACATCCAGAAACACGACGCTCACCTCCCAACACTCTAAACTTTACATCCTCTTTCAGTGGCGAGCTGCAGATCATGCAGCTGAAGTTGTTTCCCACGGTAGCGGACTCTGTGGCTCCAGGTGCATGGACACGGATGTGGTGAAACCCTACAGTCAGCATCCAGGAAATGAAATCAAATGTGGATCCAAGTTCAAGTCTATAAATGCAACTTGTATGAAAACTGCTTGGTGACATGTCTACCTGTGGAGCAGGGACAGTCATCATTGATGCAGAGGAACCTGGCCCCCTGGGTGTACTTTGTGACCCTGGTCATGGCAATAACCAGGCCTTCCATTGAGACAGGCCTCATTGGACCATATCCTCGAGGAAAACCACAAAGGTCCAACGTGTACTCAGGGAAAGGAGGCAGGTGTGTCAACTTCAGAATGACATTTACCTCAAAAGGAACAACCAGATGACCCATTGTTACAGGACTGAGTTGATCAGGTGCATGCAATTAGGATTTATGGAAACTGACTTGGCTCATAAGCTAAACATAGTATTAGTGGCCAGGGAGAAGAAAAACCCACATCATTTAATCATACCTGACTCTGTGTGTGTATTTTTTCAACGAGTGATAATGTCTTTATGGCCAGGAAGCAAACCTGAAAGAGAAATTAGGAAATGGTAGTTTACCATATATCAGCTTCAAGTTTAAACTGAATTTAAGCTAGCTCATTTTTCACTTACAGACTGAAACAGGGCTGTGGCTTTTAGGGGATCACGCAAGACACAGTCACCCAAAACAGCATCCACCTCTATCACATCAGAGGGATTCACACTGATACAAAACCTGTAGACTGCCTCTATCTGCTGGGGGTCTGGAAAAGAGCAGTTAGTTAGCAACGATGCTACACTAGCTTAAATGTAGTTCGGCCACTTTAGCTTCCATGGCAACTAGCTTAGCTAAGTAAGCTAACAGGTGCTAATAGCTAACACATTTTTAATCAAGGTGGTTTAAAGTTACCGTTTAATGATTTGCAGTCTTCGACCAGCTTCTGAAGGCCACCACTTCTGTCTAAATAAACCAGAACTGATTCTTTTAACGATAAAATGTCAGCCATTTTAACTTAATTGTAGGAAGCAGTGTTTTGATATAAGCTAGCTTCAACCCTGTAGCATAAACAACCCAGCAGCAGTAAGAAGGATGTGATTAAATGTTATTACAAGTTATACTTAAAAAAAAAAAAAACCCACACACACATTATTACTATAAAAAAACACAGACACTCTCAGGATAGTTTCTTTGATAGTTTTTATTACTGTGCAGGAGTATAAAGCTACTTAATTACCAGGCGAAGCAAAGCATTGTGGATTTCTAATGTCTGTAAATGTGTTAAGCAAAGAACAGCAAAAAATAAACAACCCAATAAAAAAACAATTCACTCAGTATTTGCAAAGACTAACTGAAGATGTAAAAGACACGTTCTCTTTACAAATGTGACCTATAAACCAAAATGCTTTATTCAGTGGTCTCTCAAGTAATCCCTATTTCCAGCTCAGTTAAAAATGAATATGATACATGAGTTTATTTGTACAGTAATTACATGGACAAACACACTTATGACAGTGGAATGGTGTTTTTTTTAAGAGTCCAGTGAATCGTTCAAGTTTTTTTCAGAAAACTGGCAATTGATTTCATGTAAGGGACAAATTTAAGGCTTTATAAAGAAATTACATTAATAGAGGATGGATGCCCTTAATTCTTTAAAAATATCATCTGTATTGTATATTTATATATATATTTATATAAATACAAATTGGTAAAATATAAAGACTTTTCTGACATACTTTGTTCCAACCAAAATCTATTATAAGTGCTGTTTCTTCTCAGCTGCTTGCTTTGGCTTCATAGAACAAGTTCATCCATGTATAAATTCTTCCCTTTAGTCAAAAGAAGTTATGATGGTTAAGGCAAGTGAACACCTCATTGGGAATGTTTCATAGGAAAGAGTCATCAGAAGGTGGGGCATAAGAGAAGCCCACAAAGGCATCGTCGGCTTCCATTACACTGGCGTTGACTATGGAGTGATCTTGAGACCAGCAGACAGAGTTGGGGACCATCTCATCTGTGAACTCAGGATCGAAGTTTGAGATATCACAGTAAGAGCTCTGTGAAAACAATAGGGGGTGGGGGTGGGAGGAATAAAAACATGGGTCATATTAGGATTCATGGAACAAATACAAAACAGAATGCATGGGTGTATTCATAAAAAGGACTTAATGTGATGATATAAAATAAATGACAACACTTATCTTGTGTTTTAGAAAGGGATAAAACTGAACACAGTCAGTATGTGGAAAATAAATGGCATTAAATTAGGAAAGTTGAAAAAAAAGACTGAAGAGAGAAAACTCTTAAAACACAACATGAAACTAACTCTACAAAAATGCATTTTATGAAGTTGTTTAAAAGTTAATTAGGCAAACTCCACTGTGAATGAGAAACACATGTGCAATCTAGTACAATCAAACACAACAGTGGTGGGATGAACTCTACCTTCATGAGCTTTTCTATCAGTATCTGAGAGATGAACTCATAGTAGATGAGGACATCTGCTTTAGACAAGGAGCTCGGCCTATCAATACTTTAAAATTCTCAGGAAAAGTCCCTGCCACCCACACAGGTGTTATCAGTTATTCAGTTTGATTAGATCGCTGTTCAGATTGAATTGAGCCTGATTTCCTCCAGACATGTTTTAAGACATATTTAAACCTTATGCTTTTAAATAATATGTAAAATATAATGTTTTTTCTTTAAATGGCTATATGCTACATTGCGGATTAACTGGATACTTGCAAGCGACTTTTGGTATCGCCAAGGACATAGACCATTAAAATATGCCAAAATACAATATATGGGTTTCTCTAGTTCTGTAGACTTCTGATTCTTCAGATTACTGGGGAAGAATTAAATATTTACCACGTTAGGCGTAAATGGAGGGGGGATCTTCTTCTGTACAAGGTCATCCCAGTTGATGGAGGAGAAGAAGCTGTGGGCTCTGATCTCGTTCTGAAAATGTAGAATAAACAGCCATTAGATTTTTTATTATGGAAAATTACATTTAAAAAAGTTAAGGTCATCAATGACTAAACATCTGTAATGTATTAGCTACAATGAAATGATGTATACAGATCATCCACCAGAGGGAGCCCAAGATAAGGAAATTTTACATTACATATAGTACAGTGTCCATATCTGGACAAATGCATTGAATAGTCTCACTCACAAAGTCATCCCTTGACCCCAGTCTGTGTGTGCCATCTTTTTCCAACAGGCCCTGGAGGAGAGACCATGCTGTGCTGGATGCACCAGGGCGCATCACCAACGGCTTGTGGAGGATGTTGTCATACATTTCATGTGTGTCCCTACTGTAGAATGGTGGCTGGATATGAAAGAGAAGTAGAGGTATGTAAATGAGTGTTACAGTGCTAAAACATATTGTTACAGCACATCATTCTAAAACTAAAAAGCATTGTTTGCAAAAGTACTCAAGCCTGCCTACCAGAAAAAAATGAATAATAATCCCTGTTGTGGGCTTAAAGTAAAAACTCACCAGGCCAAAGAGCATTTCATACAGCACTGAGCCAAGACACCACCAGTCCACTGTGTTATCATACGGCTGCTTCCTCAGGACCTCTGGAGCTAAGTACTGGACAGAAGGAGCACACAAACATAATGGTATATGACATTTTCCTGCTGGCTTAAAATACTTTCACCAAATGTATATAAACTATTTTTTGCTCTTGAAATCCTATTTTCCTCCTGGAACATATGACTCACACACATACACAGCAGTGAAGCCCCCTGATGGAATACACTCACGCTTGTAAAATTATTAACCACACTTTATTCCAAAAAGTCTGTTAATAATTATTACTTTTTCACACTGAAAGTGAGAGCTCTTTGGAACACCCTGGTGCAGAGTCGTCAGTAATGAGACATGTAAACATTCCAATCAATGCCACCATACCTCAGGTGTTCCACAAAATGTAGTGGTGGTATCTGTCTGGGAAATGCCTTCCTTGCACAATCCAAAGTCCGTCAAAATGATGTGCCCCTTTAAAGAGAGGACACAAGGACATTTTTAGACAACATGTGCCACACAAGCAGCTCATTATCCTCCGGGACTGTGGATTCTATTGTTGCCCAGGAATGTTGGCTGCAGCGTATCTCAGTCGGTCCCATTCACCGTTCCCTCACATTTTCAATAAGGCCAGGCAGCAAAATCATTAGTAAGGCCTAATCCAGTCACACGCATTCTGTTCAGTTGGAACTGGAAATGACACTGCTGCTTGCTGGTGGTACAAATATGACTGGCAGAAAAGAATGACATTTGTGCTGTGTATGTAATGGTCTTGTGTAATAATCTGCAGCCAGCATTTAGGCACTGTAGCTCCATATACTTTAATGAGTGCATTGTCAAAATAATATCTAACTTGGAAAAATTAGGCACTGTGCAGTCCAGGTATATGCAGTGTAAATAATGTTACATTGATTACATATTGATTATGCAGCAGTGTGCTTAATTAAAAACAGGAATACTCACTTCATGGTCAAGGAGGATGTTTTCCGGCTTCAAGTCTCTGGACAAAATTAACACAAAGGAATGAATTTTAGTAAATCGAGTTAGACTTATGTTAGCTGACAAGAAATCTATTAGTCTGATCCTTAAGAACACTTAATGTACTTAACACTAAGCATGTATTACTTCAATAAACCCCCAGCATACCTGTAAACAATGTTGAGCGAGTGCAGATATCCCAGTGCACTTGCCATTTCAGCAATGTAGAATTTTGCTCTGGGCTCTGGAAAGGTCCGCTCTCTTTGAAGATGGAAGAAAAGCTAAAATGAAAATGTTCCATTTGATTACTGTCATGAATTATATGGCAACTGTATTGTGCAAACACACAACCATGAGTGCAAAAATCAAATAATTAACCATGATCTCACAGTTGCAAAAATACTCAAGTTCTTAATGTATAAAAATGACTTTTTTTCATCCTGATAGATCAAATAACTTCAACTGAAATAATGTAAATAACATTGATCTGATTACATTTACATGTTCCTGGTTTATGTCGTCAACTTTCAAAAGGGCAAGAGGCAGATTTACTTTGATACAGTTAGTCATTCTCACACGGTCAGTCACACATGGCAGCTTTAAAAAGGCCGATCACACTTGAAGGCGATCCAGAGGAAGTCACACTCAGGAGCCATTCTGAGTAATGTCGTGATCTCTAATAAGACTTTCACACATGGAGGTGTGTTAACTAGCTACACTGCTGCTCTGAGGAATTTTATTGAAGCTTTTTATACATATTTACTTCATTACTGCCATTCTCAGCTGTTCCTGACCTTGTGACTCAATTCCGTGAGAGAACATTATTCGCAAAACTGAAAGAACTCACTTCTCCTCCATTGACGAAATCTAAGACGAAGTATAGCTTGTCTGTGGTCTGGAAGGAATAATGAAGCCCAACCAGGAAAGGGTGTTTCACATTCTTCAGCAGCACGTTGCGCTCTGCCATGATGTGTTTTTGCTGATTGGAAGGAGTGATTTAGCAGAAGAATTATAATTCACATATGCATGCCTGCAATATGGGTAGAATCAGGAACATTTTTAACAGTAAAGTTACCTCTTTTCTGTTGAGAATAACCTTTTTCTGTAAGACCTTGACTGCATAATACTTTCCATCGTGTTTTCGTTTTGCAAGGAAAACCTGCATTACAAGAACATGGTGAAAAGTGCATCAAATCAGAGTTATTCCAGATCTGATTCTCACTTCCTGCAGGGAAAGGCCAACACATGCAGAACCAAAACTTGTTGCTAGCCCAATAGAAAACAGCACAGCAACATTTCAAGACTTTTCTAAACATGACTCATGTACCTCAAGTATAGCAAAAATATATCAGTCAACATAATTCTTGTTGATTTGTAAAACTGACTTCTGTGTAATTCTATGTAATGACATTTACATTGAAGACAAAACATTATCTAAACAGATCCATAAATTAAGAATTGTCACTCTGGGAAGAACAGAAACTGACTGTACTTTCCAATATTTTGTTGTTTACATACCTTTCCAAAACTCCCCTTTCCTATGACTTTTAAAAAGTCAAAGTCTGTGGGCTTGGCACTGAAATAAAAATGAGAACACATTAATTTCACTAATGTAAAAATACTATATGGGATGACACACCTGCAGAATTTGAAACGTTTAATAACCAACGGCAAGGCAGCTTGCTTTGTGCTTAAACATTAGATTTTTCTCAAAGAGCATTTGAAAAGTGAACATACTGAGGATTTCCAGAGGGTCCCAGGTTAATGTTTCTGGAGGTAGAGTTGTTCTGTTAAACAGCAGAGAAAGCATTATATAGATTAACTATTAACAATAGGCTAAAACTAAAAATATCCCCTCAACCATTCAGTCCTTTATCTTTAAGTCAAGACAGACTCCATCTGCTGTTACCAAGCACAAAATGCACATTCGGAGATACTAACTGCTCCCTTATATCTGGACTAACCAACACATCAACTTAAAAGATGCTTTCAGCAGGAACACAAGAATCAAAATAAAGAAACTGATCAATCAAAATTGGCTGAGCAGTTACTTACTTTGTCATCTTCGTCCTCAGAGGCATCTGAAAAGTTTTGCATTTTGTCCATCAGTAGAAAGGTCCTCACATCTGGACTGGTTATTTTAAGAGGGGCAGAGCAGTTAAAAGAAATACAGAAACATCAGCAAGTAAAGCATGGCAAAGCAGAACTTTCTCCATCTTTTTTAATCTAATTCATGTCAGGTGTGAAGCATGGATAAACATATTTGATCTCATTAGACTTTTAGGTCCAGATCATTGAAGCCATTTATGTTAATGAAGTCAGCGATGTAATGTAATGCTATGACAGTGAGAACACTTACTGGTTGCAAAGCTGAGGATGCGAGACAATTCGCTTGATAAACTCATGCAACCCTGCTCTTCTTTGCTTGATGAACTCTATTGGGCAGATGCACATATTGTTTAAAAAATACAATCAAACACACTATGGAACAAAAAAAGTGTTCAAGGATTCAGTGTGCATATCATACATCAGTCTAGTGAGAACACTCACCAGGGTCAAAATTGTCCCCAAATATCCTCTTGGCAGGAATTTTCAAGTTCATAGATGGAAACTGTTTCCTTAACTGCATTAAAAGATATGAAAGCAACAGAGGAAATGAGCTAGGCTTTGTCTATGGTCACAAGTATATAATTATTCTAAATGTCAATGTGAAAAACATGTCAAAAAAGCCAGTAAATCAAAGACTAAGGCAATCAAAGACCATTGAACACTCACTGTATTGTAGAGTTTATCAAACTCTGCATAACGCCTGAAGACAAACCATTCCTGTTGTCCGACATTGACTAATACTTTGTAAACCTGAAAAAAAGGGCAAGGAGAGTCCATGTAAACTAAAACTAAAATTTTTTAAAACATTGATAGAAACTTAATGCTTGACAACTTAATTAATTCTTCTCAGAACATTAACCTGAACAATGAACAGAATATTTGTACACACTGTGTAGCGCTTTTTCTTGTCCCTCTGCTCGTTGTGGCAAGGTATGCTGACGCTGGGGACGCTGGGTTGCTCCTCCATCTTAGAAGCTGTAGGCAGTCAAAGGTGCAAGGTCATGAAGTAATGTATCCTCCTCAGGATAAGACATCAAGTATACAACTGGCCCATCCCCATCCTGGGTCACTGCTGCAGAGGAAAAAAGAGAACAACCTCTTTGTTTTTCAGGAAGTGAAAGTGGTGTTCTTCTTCTGCTCTCTACGCGTCAGTCTGTGGTGGTCATGTTGTCTACACCTAATTTGACAGACATCCATCGCTGACTGCAACTGTGTGGACAGTTTTTTTATTTATTAATTTTCTTCAGTACTGTTTTGTAAGGTATTTATTTGCCACAGGGGCCACATGGGACTGCTTTTTTCAAGCTGTGTACAAAAGATCGCTTGGCCATCAGTTGCTTGCCTGCAGGCATCACACATGGCTTTTAGGCCCCAATGTCCCTATTCCAAGTTATGTTCTTGTAAAAAGAAATAAAATAACTAACCCAAACAGTTATTTTCTTGGGCTCTTAACTGGGACCAGACTAACATTAGCATCATCCCTTATGCAGCAATTACCTGTTTGAAATATTATTTGTATGGTTTTCAACAAGTTATAGTGTCTAAAAACCGAGGTGTTGTCAGTCTGCCAAGAATAAAACACTTTGTCTTTGTATTTTGAAGGTTTCTGCCTCTGCATCGCTGCTTGGAAGCCTCATCTAGAACTCCCTGTGCTTTCTTGAAGGATGAAGATTGTAGCGTGCACAGGCAACAACAGGAGGGTCAGTGAGCTGCAACATGACAGCAGGCGGGCTCCCTCCCCCTGAGCAGCCAGTTAACTCACTCCTTCCTCTGAGCATGAATATCACATCCTCCCTCTCATCTGACACTTAAATAGACAACAATCACCAGTTGTAGCACATACGGCTTAATGGCTTTCCTTTTGCTATTAATGGTGCTATCAATCTCCCTCACATGAGAATTAAAAGTCTCTATCTGTGCAGCCTCTTCCACATGCATTCATCTCACACACACCCTCTCTAACATGTTACACAAACCTGTGCTCATTCACTCACACACACACGCACCAGCTCTCTTCACACATGCTGGGCCTGTGACATTCTCCCTTGTTCCGGTCAGTAGAAAGGTATTTTTAAATAACCTTCCAGGGGTCTTTGAAGCTGGAGTTACACAATAGGTTAAGAGTAGGACCCCTGGAGATGTTTTTCCCCAACATTTAAAGAGAGAAACAGAACTCAGTGCTGAAGTGTAATAGGCCCCTTCCCATGACAACTGTAGTGACAAAAAGTCAAGACCTCCCTTGAGACAAGGAAGTGGGGGCAAAGTTAATTATTATTGTAGAGTCTAAGAAGTGAATTATAATCCGTTGTGATATTCAACTGACCTGATGACATGATAAAAAACTATTATGTGTAGGGTAAATAGTAAACTCTGTGTTTTCCATCACTATAAGTTATGCAACGTCTATTTCATTTACAACAAAGCTCTTTGTCTGCCGCCCTGACTTGTCCATTGTTTTCTGTTAGTGACATCAGCCCAGTTTGTTCAGTAGTTTTTGTCTTTCTGACCACAACCTTACTCTCACTCTTGTTTGCTCACAACACACGGAAAACCTGCTTTGTTTCAACTTTCTCTGTCTGCGTATTGATCTTGAATGCATCCTGAAGGGATAACTCATTCTGCTCACGTTGGGGTGAGGGTACAACATCAGAGTGGCCCTCTTTAAAATGCATGTGTGCAATCAGAGGGACCTTCATGCCCTCTTCGTCACTAGCCTCTTTTGTTTCTACTTTCAACTTTCTTTTACTTTCATTTTCACCCACATTCATAAAGATGAACCACAAAGACACCAACAGCATTAACACTTTCCTCTATCACAATCATCTCTACTTTCTGAAACACTTAAAAATGATACTACAAGTAACAATTATTTTCATTTATAAGCAAGAAGTATTTTAAATCAATTATCAAAATAGTTGCAGGTGAATTCTTCGTATAATTGATCAAGTAATAGTTTCAGCTCTTGTAAAAGCTTAAAAACATCTAAAAAGCAAAAAAACAAAACAAAAGACAAATTGTGGCTGTAACTACCAGGTTTGTGTCCTCTACCAGCTGTAGTAGGAGATGTGTTTTTGAAACCTGGCTATTACATGAAGAGAGCTGGTGAAGTCTTTGAAATTGCAGCTGGTACACACAAAAATGGTGGGACATTTCCCTGAGCTGCCTGCCTCACATCTGGGCATGTTTTCATGGTCAAATGACTGTGTACGTCACTGGGTAGGACCCGCTTTTTAACATTCCAGAAATATTTGAGTTCGAGGGAAACATAACCTATAGTCGTCTAGTACAACTTACATTTTTCAGCTGACATTGCTACTCCTTTATATGGAATGCTGTAGTTCACCACACCCACTAATGGACGTTGCATTGTTTGTTACGAGAATTGAAAACAAAGCGTAGAGAGGCATAATGAGTAAAGACGAATGTTAAGCACATTCCCTTGCTGCAGTCTGAGCCCAGCATGGCCTGCATTCATGCCACAACATGAATTAACTTGTGCTGACAGGCACAAATACGCTGGACTACTACAGGATCAAAAATAGCATTCTTCCTGCTTAGCACAGACACACATCCTTGCCTGTGGATATCCTATGAGGATGTTGAACAGATTTTTTTCTGCGTGGCATGCGTGTCAACCAATTTTAGCAGGAAAACAAGGCAGAAGTCACCCTCCAATGGTAAATTTGATGTGAAAGCTCAATCAGGCATACATACACTTATAAACACAGAAGCGCAAGTCAGTGCAAGCTGAAATAGTTAGAGGCAACAACCACACAAAGACCTAAAACAAGGAGACAATCTAATTTAGCAAAACTGCTAATATCTAATCTATCTAATCTTTATTATGACCAGGTACTTTCACTTAAGATAGAAATAAATTTATATTCATGTAACATGTTTAAACGTTCACAATACGCCTCACATGTAAATGATAAATGGTTCATGTTGGACGAAGTGAATAACAAACATTATTTCCGTTTAGGAGTGTGTCATTATAATGCAACAACGACAGAGACTCTGATTGGGAAGTGCAGCTGGAGAAGTGTGGGGAGCATGAACTCAGTCAACCCTGATACGTGCAACCGTCTACAGCATCTGGACAAATTCCTAACCTAACCTGAATGTCCAGACAGCTCACAGACGTCCACTGTGTGCAAACTGTGGCGCCGACTTCCTTTTAGAACCATGTCTGAATCAGCTCGTGCACTGACAGAATGACAAAATTAGATCACAGAGCGTTTAGCTGGACAAGCCTAAGCACCTTCTTGAGTAGCATTTTCTAACACAGTTCTCACAGATGTAGAGCTCTCAAATAGTGTATTAAATCTATACTACCATCTTTGATAACTTGAAACTCTTGATACACAAAACATCTGCTGAATAGCCACCTGTTGCATCAAGGCACCAGCTGTGAATCAACTCATAACAAACAGAAAGTAAGCTGATTTCCGCATAGAAAAGATTAACAAAGAAAAGCAGCCTTCGTGACACTATAAATATGTATTTGGCCAATTTGTTGATGAACTGGGTTTTATGTTATAGCATCACAACCAACCACATCCAATTTACAAATGGTTGTGTGCCAATGTCAACACCAACCAGCTGAATCAACATCCAACATGGGGATTCACTTTGTAAGCCCATGAGGTCTGACACACTATTTCTACATCCAGAAAACAATTACAAGGGGTTGGACACCACAGCATTGGACAGACCTCGCCTATGTCTGTTTGAATTTGGCTTAGTCGTTTTTGTTTTTTTTTTACTGGTTTTCACCTGGAGGCTATTTGAGTACTTACACAGGTACAACTTTCAAATCTCAGCACATATCACGTGTATAACAAGGGGGGAAAAACACACCTTCTCCAGCAGAGGAGAGGAGGAAAAAATGAGGCAGAGGAGGGAGGAGTTGAACACACACACAGACGAAATGAAAGGTTTGACTTGCTGGAACAAGATCCTGTGTGTAATAGAAACTGTAAACAAGCGAACATAACGTAAGATTCTCATGTTTGCTAAGCTAAATAGCAAAGTAGCTAACTTTGTTTACATTATGTCGCTTCGGTTAAACCTCTGTTTATTGTTGTCTTCGACCAGAAAAAGTAAATGTTATATAATATATAACCTATATTATTATCTATAAACAACATTTTGGGACTTACATAAGCACTACATGCCTTTATGCTATGTTAGCTACCTCCAGCTAGCCAACAGTACGTTATCGTTAACATATGAACATCACGTACCTTCCAGTATTTTAAGCGGTCTTCATCTATTTTCGTAGCTCCAGTGGGGATGTGTCTCTCTACAGCCTTTAAACTGTCAGTACGTTAAACATTTTTTCCAGTTAGGTTCGGACAAAAGTCCCCAAAACATCCACCAAACTGAAGGTGTATTTTGTTGCTGCCCATGAAGTGTGTGTGAAGTGAGAGAAGCAGGAAACATGAGTCTTTCCTGGATGTAGAAAGTTCCAATGAAATTTGTCACGGGACCTCAAAACTGCAACCACGGACAAGATGGACACTTTGTAACAGGCTATTTCCGGGTCTGTATTTCAAAATATACCAAGAGCTAATACTTGAAGAAATGGTGCAATATTGACTGTATAAATTACAGGTTTGAGATACTTGTATGTCATTTGAGTATTTATTTTTCATGCTGCTTTATACATTCACTCAACTGCATTTTAGAGAAAAGCATTTTACTTTTTACTTTATTTTGCTTTGTACAGAGCAAATCATGCAATGAACTTATGAATGATGATGCATTGTTACAGTCAACAACGTAATGTGACTAAGACCATAATGTTAACACATGAATATTATTAATCCAGTTTTATATGATGGTAATTCTATGTTTACTTAAGTTTTAAAAAGTCTGAGTACATAGTCATCTAATGATGGCTATGATGCAACATCCCTCTGTGGATTGTCTATGTATTTGTAATTTCTAAGTACACTACTTCAACTTCCTTATATATGAATATTCACCATGTGAGCTTCAATAAATACCTTATCAGAAAACACAAACCACAACTAGACACAACCTCAAGATTGGATAATAAAGTAGAACCTGTTTAAAAGGCTCTTGCCTATGATGCCTTGAGGCCATATAGTAATGACCAATTATATATATTTCTTGCAATTATGTATATTTTCTTCTGGTCTGGACAAAAATGGTTGGAAGAGCTTTACCTAAGGAGTGAGTGAAACGTAATGGAAGTCTTAACAAATTTAATTTATTTAGTTTTTGCATTCATGTAAGAATCACTACAGAAAATACATTACAATTCGTTTTGGATTGAAAGATTTTGTGCTTTTAGTTTGACAAGCATTTTAGTTGTTTCCGGTCTTGTTCGGGTAAGCTTAACGCAGTTACTTTTACATTGAGGAATGAAAACATTGAAAAGTCAAACAGTTAAACAGCGTCATCTATAGGTAGAAAGACAAAACTTGACTATTGTCCAAAAAACATCCTAATTTTACCACCAGAAAAATAAATGATTAGATAAAAAACTAGAAATGATCAATATAATATTATAATAATGACTACATAAAAAATATCAGTAATTATGGAATATAAAATAACAATGAATTAATTATAAATACGAAGTGTGATATAATGTCTAAAGATTCTGATATACTTCATTATTTTGATGAACAAAAAATGGTTTGAACTTCATGTTGTCTATATCTCTGTCTAATATTATCTATTGTCAAAATCCATAAAGACGCATTGCACCACTGATTCCATAAAAAAAGATTGTCCCGACTCGACCTACCTGCTTGAGCTGCTAAATTCTGCACAGGCGAATAATAGCCAGAGATTCTGTCATAAATTAAAAGGAAGAGCACAATGAATAGAGACGTTAAGATGAGATAGCATGTGAGTGATACACATTTTCAGTGGTAAATGTTGTCTTTTTGGGTTTGTAGGAATAAAACCAGTAAACAGATGGCAACATTTTGTCCACAAGGTGTCAGGAAAACACAATTTAAAAGAGCTGCAGAATTTATGAGGATGTGCATGAGCTGCTTGTCAAAAACAGGTAAATCAAGTAAAAACCAAGTAAATGATCAATGACACAGTTTGAATGCTCTAAAATTTCAGTCAGTTTTGTATGAATGTCAAACCAGCCCCTTCTCAAATATGATGCTTTTATCTATCCTTTAAAACCCACCATAATAAAGTAATGTCACTTCAAAGGCATTGACCTTTAGAAGCAACAGCATAATAGGCTATATTCCATGTTCAAAAAATAACGTCTCAGTACTATGTATTAGAAGACAAAACTGGAGATTGGATTCATCAAGCTTGCTTCCAGTGAAATTGTGGGGCAGGGAACCTCATTGGCATTGGTCTTTTGAAGCAGCAGTGTTGTATTATCATTGCACAATGCACTTCAATGCCCAAAATTGTAAATTGCGTTCATCGAGCTTGCTTCCAGTGAAGCTGTGGGAGTGTGAACCCCCTCAACCCCCCCTGAAGGGCCTCAGAAAGTCACCACCGCCTTGATGAAAAGATCCTTTCTGCAGCAGCAGCTGACAGTACAATCCTCCAATTTAACACCCGCCCCTGCAATTATTTTGACCAATGAAACTAAACGCGCTCCCGCTTCTAATCAATCACACGCGAGCCTCTCCTCATCTTCGTCCTATCAGTTTCGAGTACCGACTCCTCTTTTCACATCCCCGCTTCTGACCAATCAGGAGCGAGGCCGCCTGCGCAGTGGGCTGGGCGCGAGAATCGGCGGGATGGACAAAAATCATATCGTCAAATAGAAGAAAAGACAAATAAGAGAAACAGGTTGGACAGCAGAGTAACGTGTTAGACTCTTTCACTTTATATCAGCGTCTTATGTTGAGAAACAAGTAACAGGAGAGACATAGTGGCGCTTTTCTTCGGAAAGATGTTATCGACGTTGAACGAGGTTGTTACAGACAGAGCGTAATGTTATGGACTGTACATTTAGCATTATGTTAGCTCGCTGGCTAGCCGAGCAGTGCTAGCTAGATGCTGCCAAGTCTCAGAGGAAACGAGCCATGACTGACAGCGATTTCTATGGATAAACATCTCTTCATGTGGGATTTTATAAAGCTGCCAAACACAGGTTCGTCTTCGAAAAGGTTCAACCATCCTACTGACTGTCATGGACAACGTGAAAGCACGCAGGTGGGTGCCATAATGATAATACAGTGCGGTTTCATTATCTAGTTTGTCAGTCACCAGAGCTTCAATGCAACAGTAAAAATAAGATAGGATAGCTTCTACTATCAGTGTCCAGATAATAAAGTGAAAACATCAGGTTTCACCTTTGACAGCAAAACGCACACATGCACCTGCAGTCAATATAAGGAGATCCGTCTACGAAATGTATGAATGGTAAAATTAGAATTCGTATATGCTTATGTCCTATATCGTATAGCTTTGTTTCTTAAACATGGATTGCACGGTTGTTTTATATGACAACCGTGCAATAAATACAGTAAGTATAGGCTGCATTATGTTTTGCTATGAATGGGAGGCGCGCAGCTCATTGTCAAACAGCAGCATCACTGCAAACATTACTTGAAAGTGACAAGTCAGTCAGATTAGTTCCAATAAATAAAACATGTTTACTGGTCAGACTTTGTTTTCTCTCAATGTAAAAAAACAAAAGATACTTTAAAATGTTTTTCCTTTGCTTTCAAAAAATGCAAGGAGAAAAAGTACCCAAGCGTTTCCAAAACAATTTGATCTTCAAGAACACTAATGTCAAAAAGTACCTAAGAAAACTAAACAGATGTGTAGGTTTGTGATTAGACCTTATATTATTTGAACCAGGTGCTCAATAATGAGGCTATTTGCTGATTATTCATATTACAAACTATTGGCTGAAACAATACATTAATTATTTACTTCATCAACATATAATCATCACCAATTTGGATAATCAATGAGTCATTTTTGCCAACATGCCAAACATTTGCTGACTCCTGTTCATCAAATGCCAGGATTTGCCACTATTCTCAGCTCAGTCTCCAAGTAAAATAAAGTGATGGGGCTTTGGGGGTGTACAAAACAAGCTATTTGAAGACGTGAGAGTGGGAATTTGTGGTTGAATTTTTCACTATTTTTTGACAGACTAAAGAGAACATTTTGTTGAAAAAAATCAACAGATCAATCAACAATGAAAATAATTGTTTGTTGGGTTTTAGTGATGCTTGCATTAGTTTGAATTAACTGTGACCCATCCCCACCACATCTGGCCAGAGATGGATAAATCTTTTCTTTTGCAATTAGAACAGCTCAAGGTTTGACCTGGGGAATGTGCATCCTGTATTTTTCCATATGCTGTTACCTGTTTCTGACTGATGGAATATTACTAATGCAATAATAAGGGGATTAATAATGTATTCAACAAGATGTGAAAAAGTTATGTAAGTCTGCCTGTTTTTTGAAACTTTTTGAACAACTGGACCGTTAGTTCTTTGCCAGTCCCCTGACCACACCCCAGCGCACCGCCTCCTCCATCTCAATGACACACACACTCACACACCTCTGGAGGTGAAAGAGCCTGTTGATGTGGGATCGCCCCTTTCCTCCAGCCTCCCTTCACTCCCCTCCTTCCTGTTCAGCCATAGGTCCAGACTCATATCCCCACTTCTCTTTGCTCTAGTGAGGGAATCAGGCCACACCAAAATTCAATTGCCGTCTTCAAGTTTCCACATTGAAGAAGACCTTTCACACACTGTCTGATACGAGACATGAGGAAAGCGCTGTTTTCCCCCTGTGTGTGTGGTTAAGTGAGTGCATGTGTGATCGTAAATGTCTGCTCTGTAGTACCGTACCAGCTCTTAGGAACAGCTAACTTAATTTCTTCTCCATTTATTAAACGCCTCTCCACTACCACAAAGAAAGTGTTGCCCAGCAGCAAGTTTTATGGGAACACAGAAGTACAGTGCTACCTGCCAACTTCTTGTGTCAGTGGAGAGGAATTTTGTGTTCTTGTATGCAATATGAATATAAGTTTCTTTCTTTCCTTTTTATTCTGACATGGTTTGTCAAAAACTGTTATTATGTCTCATATTGAGATCCACTGGTCTGACAAATCCATTTCTCTTTAATCTATCATTATACATTATTTATTTATTTATCAGATAGTTTGCTTACTTGCTCCCTTACTCTTTAGTTGAATCATCACCACAGTCTGTTGTGAAAGCAGTCTGAATGCAATGTTAGTCAGATGTCAGAATCAGTGCTGTAGTATCAGTTTAATTATTGAATCACTTTCAGACTTAGACAGAATAACTCAAAGCCAAGTGCCATCCATTTTTTTGTGTTTGATTTTCCACACTTCCTTGTGCATGTGTTTCAGAAAGGAACAACCTAACCTAGTTAAACTGACAAATTAGTCGAAAAAAATCTACTTAAAGCTGAGCCTCTGTACTAGTTAAGCTTCTTGTGCCTTTTTCCTAGTAAGGGAGGACCTTGAGAGCTTCTGCTAGGACAGGATATCCTTTACAAGTAGAGAGCTTTGCATGTTTGCATTTGCATATTCTTTTATAACTGATCTGGCACAGTTTTGAAATACATTAGGTAGAATTAGGTGAAATAGCAGCAGCAGTGCTAGCAGAGTTAGCAATTTTCATGCAATACATATCTAAACTGTTTCTGCTTACAGTCATTGACCTTAGAAAGAACATCAGCTTTATTTGGCATTTACTCCCTGACCACATTTGTCCTGTGTGTTTTTTTTCTTAGCAATGATGAAGATGAAGAGCTGCACTCCACAGACCCAGAGAGTAAAGAGAAGAGCAAAGATAAAAAGACCCTGTGCAAAGTAAAGTGGTCCCGAGATGAGGTAAATTTATCAGACACGTGACACAAGTGAAGTCTGGACCTTAAGTATGGTTTTGTATGTTATTTAAGTGAGTGAAATGTCTGCTTTCTGTATGCAATTTATCTTCTTGCAAACTAAGAATGTGTTTAAGGGCAGTGGTTCTCAAACTATTAATCACTGCTGTTTTTTTCATTTAGTGATGCGGCAAAGTGGACAGTGTCTTCATAGATGTAGATGAAGTTCTTCAGATGGGAGTTTTCACTCCCTGTGCCTCTTCTTTTTTTTCCCCTCCTCTCAGGATGAAAAGCTGAAAAAACTTGTAGAGCAGCATGGAACTGACTCCTGGAAATTAATAGCTAACTTTTTTCCGGTAAGAATGGCAATGTAATGTGTCTACATTGTGTAATAAGAGGATTGAGAGTAGTATCTTACTCAATGCTGTTTTGCTCTACCTCTTTCCATTCTGACAGTTAATGATCATCCGAACCATTTACTAATCTCATAATTAACATTTTTTCTCAATAGGATGTTTTTAACAGTGATGATAAGTCATTGTGGCTGGACAGGCAGATGTATTTACAGCTGTCAGCAGTAGGTGTAACTGTGATGTAGTGGTGTGCTGTACTGAGGTGTTGTGCTTTGTATGGCTCTGTCACAGGGGAGGACAGATGGCCAGTGTCAGCACCGCTGGCAGAAGGTGCTCAACCCTGAGCTGGTGAAAGGACCCTGGACAAAAGAGGAGGATCAAAAGGTAAGAGGAGCTGGGAGTTTCCTGTTCTGATTAGAAAGAGGGATAATAAAATAGGAAAATGATAGGGGAGACAGAAGGAAGCTGAGAGGAGAGTAGCTTAGCTTTAGTGAAAGAACACAATACAAACACAAATGCCATAATATACAATGTCTCTCCTGAAATGTTCCTAAGAGCTGTTACTATACAGCACACCTCTCAGTCTTCTACCTTCAGACTAACAAGGCTGTGCACATGCGCAAGCTTACTTCCCGCTAAAACTTTCTTTGCTTGAGCTTCTTTTTCTTTTTTAGCAAAGTAAATGCTCCACTACGTCATCCCTAATAAAACACAGACTTTCCAAGTGACTATTTCAGAGCCAGGCCCTTCTCTGAACAGTGTAAAGCTCTAATATCTTCCCCAGCTCCAAGATGAACAATGCGTTCCTTAAATGGATCAGGATTCTTCAAGAATGTCAAGAATGGTGTTTCATTCCTCCAACATCTTGGCATCATAACAGAAACCCAGGCCTATCAATAACAGCCTGGGCTGCCAATGATGACATCACAACATTTTTTAGTCTTGACGGGAACAGCCAAACAAGCTCTGCTGCTGCTGCTGCTACAGTCAAAGCTTTCTAAATCCTGGCCCTGCTGTTGGCTATGAATGGGAAAAGCAGAAAGATGTGAATTCCCTCTTTGCACAAGCTTGTAGTTTGAACAAATAGAATATATAAAAGGTGACAGAAAGTTCTACCAGAATGTGCAGCAGTGTACAGATTATGGTTTATGATATAATTTAGAATTTAAAACTGTCTAAATATTTGTGCAGGTTATTGACCTGGTACACAAGTACGGACCCAAACGTTGGTCTGTGATTGCTAAGCACCTCCAGGGGAGAATTGGAAAGCAGTGCCGTGAACGGTGGCACAACCACCTTAACCCAGAGGTAAAGAAGTCTTCATGGACTCAGGAAGAGGACCGAATCATCTATGAGGCCCACAAGCGGCTTGGCAACCGCTGGGCGGAGATCTCTAAGCTTCTTCCTGGACGGTAATACAATCTTGTGCGCACATTGCATCTATCTGTTTACAGTTTGGGTCATGAAACAGAGAAATGCTAAATTTATCTTCTCCCCAACAGGACAGACAACTCCATCAAGAACCACTGGAACTCCACCATGAGAAGAAAGGTGGAGCACGAGGGGTACCTGCAAGATGGCTGCAAGAGTTTCACTTCTTCTCACGCTGGAATGAAGAGACGCCACCACAGACCATGTCCTCAAACTCCAACAGAGCCCCAGCACAGAGATCGCAGTCCCCTGCCTGTACCGGGACCCAACCAGGTCCACTTCCTTTCTGGACTCCACACAATATGGTGTTTTGATTTCTTTATTGATTTTTATTTAACATGATTCTTTGTATTTTAGATGGGGGGCTATCCTTATGATCCTCACACTGGACATTTGATGGACAGTCTTCCTGATAATTCAGGCTTCATATCGGTGAGTCTTTGTGTATTTTCATATGCATGCTAATGGGAAGAACTTATCACATTCTTTATTTTCTGGACTTTCTGTAGTTCTTGTGATTTCTAATTTGGACTTCAAATCAAACACTTGAATGTCCTGTAATCTTCACCTAACATTCAATAACAGATAAAAGGGGGTAAATCTGACATGCTCCCTTAAATATTTTATGTGTCAATCTGTTTTCTTTTTTCTTTTTTTTGGTCTGTTTTTCTTAACTTCTACCTTTCCTCCTGTCCTCTCAACCTCTCTTCCCTGACATTTGTTTATTTCAGCCATCCTGCCTGGATGATCCTGACAGAGAGCAAAGAATTAAGGAGCTTGAACTCCTGCTCATGTCAGCAGAGAATGAAGTCCAACGACAAGTGCAGTGCAGAGGTCCATGTGTAAGAACACACTCCGAATGTGTGTTTGCATACTTAGTCAGCATAGCCTGCGTGTGTTTGTAGCTTTCATACACTGTAAAACGTTTTACAGTCATTTTTAATATTAAATTTAATTCAGTATATAATTTCAGTATTGAGTCTTAAAATCAAATCAAAATGAGATAAAGAGAGAATATTATGAATTATTTTCTACACCTTTTATTGGTTTATATACAAATTTCCTGAACACAATCTCCTTACTGGGCTCTCCATACTTTCTTTAAGTAAAAGAAGATTTTAAGACTCAGACCAAATGACTTTTTGCAGTGTATGTGAAAACCAGAATGGCGCACATGTAGGTGTGTCTGTAGCCTGATTTGCTGTAGTGCTGCCATAGTAACTACCTTCCCCATCTCGCTACTCATTCCGACTGGCCTGAAGCTGTGCTTGGTCGCCGCCTTAACATGAACCCGCTCCTTCATCCCCTCCAATCCTCACCCCCATGCCCACACTCAGCCAGCAGTTTGAACCAAGCACCTTCCTCTGTTCCCGTTCTGTCTCTCTATGACACTGTTGTCACATTTATTTCACTCCATTCATGTGATGAGTCATTCTTCACAGTTAGTGACTTCATATTGAATGATTCAATGGTGAAGATTGGTCTGATATGTTGTAGTATCATTTGTGTTTTCTACACATTCTTAGTCGCACATTAAAACTGTTGCAAATGTAGAACAATTTTACTCAACATCTACCAATCTCACACCATTAAATCAGATTTGCTGCTGAAGCCAGAGATCTAACATGTGTTCTCTCGTCCTGCCTCCTCAGAGTTTGGAGCAGTACTCAGCCTGGTCAGACAGTGTTTCAGATGACACATTGACCACAAGTAACAGTAGCCTAGAGGAGCAGGCGGAGAGAAGGTCCTGGAGGGGCCCTGAGATTTCCCAGGGACCCCCGTCGCAGATTCCTGTCTCCCCCAGCAAGTTCCTGGCTGTAGAGGCCAGCACTGTGCTCTCTACCCTGCAGACCATACCAGAGTTTGCAGAAACCATGGAGCTCATTGACTCAGTGAGTAACGGAGGGAGCACAACAGAAAACAAATGTATCTCAGTGTGAATTTGTTGACTGGAAGTCATGAATGTATTAAAGATCTACTGTAGATGTGTTTTGCTCTGCAGGACCCTGTTGCATGGAGCGAAGTGGCCAGTTTCGACTTGTCAGAGGCAGTGACACCGCCAAGGCACAACCAGGCTGGCTACACCACTCTGCTACAAGAGAGGACGATTGACAATTCATTGTGCTACACAGTCAACACTCCGACTGCCATCTCTGATCGTGATAAGAACTGTGCTGCATTTGGTCTGGGCAGTGTCACCTCCCTGACTCCGATCAACTCATCCAAACCCACCCCGGCATCCACTGGGAGGAGGAGGAGAAGAGAGAGGGGGGAAGCGTCTCCTTTATGCGACAGAACCTGCTCCTCCTTCTTGGAGAATATCACAAATTCTCCCAAGAAAACGCCCACAAAGTCACTGCCATTTACCCCCTCACGAGTAAGTGAAACCTGTTTTTCTTTCTTTGCACATCCTAATCTGCACCTCACCTTGATTACTGCCTCCCTGACATAGAGTTGATGCGCTGATGTTGCATTTGGTTGTGTGGCTAATATGCCTTGCCTGTCTGTTTCCCCAGTTCTGCAACATATCAGCGGCGGAGCATCTGAATCTGGATAACCCCGCGCTCACCTCAACTCCTGTGTGTGGCCAAAGGTGTCTCCTCAATACTCCGCTCCAAAAAGAAACCACACCTAAGCACCAGAAAGAGAATGATGGGTAAATACATATATGAAAACATTAAATGTCCCTCAAGAGCTGGCATGAAATCCAAAAGCTTGATATGCTTATTGGGAATTTTCCACAACAGTCTTTAATATTGATTTAATGATTGTTAGGAGGAGAGTGCTTTGTGTATAATATTCTATGTCAACTTTTTAGTTTGCGGACCCCCAAATTCCGTAAAACTGTCATGATACCAACCCCGAGGACGCCTACTCCCTTCAAAAATGCCTTGGCTGCCCAGGAGAAAATGCATGGGCCCCTGAAAATGGAGGTAAGAGGATATGCTGTGTGCATATCCCCTTTGTGTTCTTTTATTAATGATAATCATATTCTTATTTTGTAAAATATAATAGCTGCACGATCTTCTGGTTAAAATTATATGTATGTGTTTTTCAGCCACAGCCACTGGCATTTCTAGAAGAAGACATCCGAGAAGTTCTGAAGCAGGAGACTGGAGCAGACATCTTCAACAGAGCAGACGTCCAGCCAGACTACAGAGCATGGAAACATAATGTATGTGTAACATGCACTCTTTCTTCCATTCTTCAAATATACTACTGAGCTCAATCATAGTACTTAAACAAGACAGTGTGTCTCTACTCCAGATGGAACAAGTGCATTGAAAGTTAATGTATGTTGGTCCATTGATTTCAGATTGATGGCCCAGCTAGAAAGGTGCGGAAGTCTCTTGTGCTGGACCCCTGGGGGAAAGACTGCCTAAACGTCCAACTCTTCCAAGAGCAGCTCAACAATGCACAAGTGAGTGACGACAATGGTTTAAAATCACTGGTTCAGATCCTGTAGCTAGATGAAAAAACTACCTGAGTAATACCACTGATGTGTACAAGACTGGGGCTCATAACCCCAAAGTGCATACAGTAAGTTTATACATTTAGAACATAGTTTTGAAAATTCATGCATGCTCAGCTTCAGGATGAATAAACATCATCAATAAACGTGTAAATGTTCAGCCTTGAAAATGGTTGTCAATGATAGACATCACTTTGAATTGCTGCTTTAAACAAATTAATTTCAGCATCATCATGTCATCTATTGTTAATTTAGCTTCTCCATTTCTTCAACCTCATATCTCAGGTGCCAGATGAAAGTCTGCTGACGAACTCCTCACTGATCACCCCAATCCCTGAGCAGGAGGAGTGCAGCCGTTCTTTGACTTCTGACCAAGAGGAGCCATCATTAGTCCCTGTTCATCCTCATCGCTTTACTAGCCCCCGAATGAAGAAGCTTCTTGCCTCCCACAAAGCACCCAAACGCTCCACTGTACAGGTATGTACACAAGAGTAGTCTTTACATAAAACCATTGATAAGATTGCCATTGACAGGAATTGAACATGAACATGCACAAAACAAACAAAACAGGAACCCCAAATCAACAAACTGCTCCATAGCAATACTTGAGGTCTGAAACGCCGCACCTTTAAGGGGCAACTATTACTGTATACATAATGAATATGATTTTTCCTTTTGACGTTCTTCATAATGAAGATAAGCTACTTAAACAACAATTGGTTACCTTCTCTACAGGTGAGTGAGTGGGAAGCAGTGGTTTATGGGAAGACGGAGGACCAGCTGATCATGACAGAACAGGCCCGTCAGTACCTTAACCCTTACCCATCGTCTGGCTCTACCTCAAGGGCCCTTGTGCTTTAAAGCCGTCCCCTCGCTGCGCAGCAACACTACTCCACCCGTCCAACGATTCAAACCTCCACTGAATCCTGTAAGAGACAATCCAGTGAAGACAAATGATTTTATTGTTCTTTCGAAGCAGAAATGCACTGCCACGGATATCCACAAAAAGGCATGGCTGCTGGTATTGTTTTCAACACTTTTCCAGATCACTGGCCAAGTAGGTTCTCGATCACAGGTTTGCCCTGTATTTTCCTTTGAATATACACGACACAGCATCATCAACAGTTTTGTATAGATATAAGGCTAGAATTTTTTCTGCACTAGTCAGTAATGTTGAAACAACCTGCGCATACATTAGGCTGTAGAAATAGTGTTTATTACTAGCAGTGGCTGCTTCTGAGTTTTATATTGTTAATATATTGTTGAAATGACAAGAAAGACATTTTATAATGTAACGCTTCTCATTGTGTATCTTCTCTAGCTTGTTTTGCTAAACTGCCCCATTGCTGTTATCAGATAAAAACCACATACATGCAAAACGTGCCGCTTTTTATTGACACCCATGCATTTCTAAAATCACACCATGGGGTTTTAACAAGACGCATACAATACAGAATATAATGTTAACAATTGCTTTGAAAATTAGAGAGACAAAAATGCATTTTTGTGGTTTTTTTCTGACAACACTTTTACCTTGCTGAATGCCTATCCATGGTGATGTGAAGTTTTTGAGGATGGAAATAAGAAGCTGTCAGTATTGCACTACTGAGTTGATTTTGCTGCTGAGAAAGGCGCAGTGTTTTTAAGGGCAAACTGGATAGCACTTGTGATGGTATCTCTTTAACAATACAACGTTTTCCTTTCCAAGGCCATAGTGTCTGTCGAGACATCGGTTGAATGTATTTCATTGCAATGTACATGTGTAAGAACCTCAAAAATGGAAGGGTACCTTGATGTTTATTTCTGTTTGTTTTTATTTATTATCTGACAGCTCTAAAGCTTAGATATTAATATAAATCGGACACCATGAGTTTTTAAGAAGTTTAACTTTGCTGACAAAACAGCCTAAAAACCCTCACTTGCTCTAAAGCTGTTCTCTCTGAAATAGAGAATGAATGATCACCATTGCTTTGGTCAGTGTGTCACAGTTGATGCTGACCGGTTTTCATATCATCAGTGTTCTACAACAAGCATTTGGTCGAGAAGGATTTACTTTATACGTGAAGGCTGTAGGTTTTATTTATTTAATGTCTACTAATTTATTTATTTCTTAAAAAAAAACATTTAAGAGAAATTATTGAAGAATTTTATTGTCTTTTCTCTTTCAAAATCAGGATTGGGCTACCATTCAGTTTCATTACTCCAATTTAGTAGAACATGCACTGCCACTAATTTAATGTGTTAATTTGTTTTCCTGATCAGGCAAGATCTAGCAAATAACCATTGTGTAGTTGTATCTGTCATCTTGTAACATATAGATAGAACATTTTTTTCCATTGATTCTAATGTGTTCCTTGCTGTTAGGTAGCAGAACTCCATCTCCGACCTCTAATCATAGACAAATTGCACTTTTTACTCATCATTTAATTTTTAACTGTTCATTCGGATGATGTAGCTCTTGTCTTTTTTGGTGTATGTATGTGTGTGCGCGCGTGTGTGTGTGTGTCCAATTTGTAACGAATGCTGACCTTAGGATCTTGCTGCTTGATTTCAACATGTTCTTTTTCCCAGAAATGTGTCCGTAGATACACTACCATAAAGCCTTACATTCAATTCTTTTTGGATAGATGGTTCTGGGCAATAAAAGATAACGCAGACAGATCCAGATTTGATCCCTGCAGCAGCAACTAGTATCTCAATAACCTTGTATCCTGCTGAAATGCTCTTGAGCAAGACCCCAAACCTTTTCCTGCTCACTCATTATTTGACACTGCGTAAGAACAAAACACTTAATGTAAATATGTGAAAAAATGTACTGCACTGTGCTTCCATGTTAACAGGCTGATTGATGTCATTTTTAACCACCCTGAAACAAAACTTTCCATAATCTGGTGAAGTAACTCTACAGCTATAAATGCTCTTCTTTGTATTATCGGCATTAGTGGATCCAGTGTTCGATATAATCTGGATTATCCTGCATTAAGCATCTGAGTGAGAATAAGAAGGGAATCTTGTCAGGGAGATCAAGTGGAAAGATCAGAAGTATACAGTCCACGACTCTCAAACAGAAAGTAGACTAATATCCACATAAGACATTTGTATTTGATGGCTGAGATATGTCTAATCTGTATATAATTGTGTTATATGTTCTGTTTGTTGGTTTGACTTGTGTTTGTACATTCCATTTGTTAAGTCCAAGTTAAGATGTTTGTGCGTTAACAACATTCGGCCATTTAACATCATAGGTTTTGAGGGAATTAAGTACATATACAGGATAGTAGCAGCTGTTATATACTACTGTAGTTATGCATGAGCAATACACATGATGCTGGACTTTGCTTTAATCGACGAGGTGAATCACAGATGTAACACTCGCTCTATATTTTGTAGCATTTTTCGGTTGAAATCATAACCAAGGTACCATAGAAATCCTGCCAACTGTCTTTGTAACCGTGTACTTAATTTGGAAAAATAAATGCATAGGTTGTTGCATGACATCTATGGCATTATAAACTTTTGTGTGTCTACATTTTTTCCATGGTTTTGAAGTTGAATTTTTCTCTCTCTGCCAAGTGCCCCACAAATTAGTATAGGTTACATGGTATTTCCCACATAATAAAGATTTCTGATGATTCTTTAGTTTTTCTGACATGCTCACAGCAGGCATAGCAATCTCTTGAGCTCTTGCCAAAAACCGAATCCTTGAAAGACATTTTCTGGGGTAAAAAGAAAAATCCTCCACTTTTAATCTTATTCTGTCACAGGTGGAGTTGACAGCCATGCAGGTGAATTGTTGTGGTTTAGGGATTTACATATGATAGAGTGGTTTAAGGAGACCCCCCTGTCATGTGTGTATGTATATGTTGGGATGCTGTCAACTTGGCCTGGGGTCCGAGGACACGAGCCCCCTCCACCAGAACAAGAGGCCTCTCCACAGGGTCAGCTGCTGGCCCTAAAGGGGCCCACTCACCCATGACTTAATGCCCCCGGGCTCCTTTGTCCTCGGGGCTGTTGGTTTTACAGGCCCATTCACTCAATTGCCCCCCAAACGGAGGGAGAGCAAAGAACGTGACGACTTGCCTTATGCTGAAGGAGCAGCGATGCACACGCATATAAACAATGTGCACATAAACACACGGGCGCCACATGCACGCCATGTCCACTTAATCAATCTGTCCTCCCTTTGCTCTCCATCTCGTACAAGAGGGTCTTTTGTTCTTGTTTGACCTGCACTGAGAGTTGAAAGATGTCAGGGACCCTCTCGACTGGTTATTGGCAGCAGCCCCTCCACCTTATGCTTCACGCATGTATTTAAAGGAAGCAATTCTATGACCATAGTGACTTGTTGACATGGTGACACATACCTGTTGTATACAGACTAGATTTACTAGATGTACAAAGCTGCCATTGTGACATTTATTAAAGGTGAGTTATATTGTCCATCTTATTTGAATACACTCCCATTTTATTATCCAGTACAGGTCCGATATGTCTCTGGTCCTTGAGTTAGCCATTAATGGACTAAGTAAGGTGTGTGTACGTTTATTTTTCACCTCTACCTTCTACACTGAAGACATGGCACAGAGCTTGCAGGCGTCCGACCAAATCTACCCTGCCCTCTTCCTCTTAGCACACACCCAAACGCGAGCACACACACATGCACTGTTTGCCTTTGTGTATGCTAGACAGCAGATGGCAGCCCATTATTGGGCTGACAGAGCAGTCATCTGGCAGGCACCCTGTTACCCCTCCTCCCCTCTTTCCCCCCGAAGACACCCAGCACAACACAGCAAGGATAGGGCACTTTTAGGCGGGAGAGAGCCGTGTGTGTGTGTGTGTGTGTGTGTGTGTGTGTGTGTGTGTGTGTGTGTGTGTGTGTGTGTGTGGTGTGTTCAAATTGGACCCTGGCCTTTCCGCCCTATATAGGTCACTGTTTCCACTTGTGTGTGTCAGCGCTGTGTGAGGTAAGTCAGGCTCCCATTTGACCTGCCAGTTGAAGCAACACCTACAGTGGATGATTTACTTTAATGTAAGAATGAAAGTAAATTGCATCTGCACACTGGGTGACCTTATCTGAATTTGAATTAATCATTCACAACCTACATGTGAGCAAGAATCCCACACTTGTACACTCAGGTGAAAAAAAAGCAACTGGTGCCTTTTGCAAACCTTCTATTCTTGCACATTATAGCTCATTAAGAGAAGTGAACATATTTTAAGATCCGGTCATATTTGGTCATTGTGATTATCTTTAAAGGTCAGAATTTGAATGTGAATGTGCAATATTCTCAGTGTTTCCTTCCCACAATTTCAAAGTGAGAGTCACAAGCTGAAGATAACGGCGGTGGATATTCTCCTCATGAATCAGAGTTTGCTCAGAGGACCAGTGGAGCTGTCTCTCTTTGTAACATTTACACCCATCCAGCGTAAGACATGCCGCCCAAACACTGGCCCCAGAATGACTGCCTCCTACAGCCTTTATTACAAAGGATTATACAACACTGAATATCAAACGGCGGGGGAGGAGGAGGAGTATGTTTCCCCGCGGAGGTCAAGGCCAAGGTTAGGATTAGGATTGGTTTTTTTGTGTCCTCTGGAAGGAGGTAATCTACAGCCCACCCTATAGGACCCAGCTACGGGGACATGCTGGGAGGCACCGCAGAAGAAGAAGACTGCATGCTACATCTGAGAGCTGCTTTAGCATTGCTGGGGCAACCGGCACAATCCCCGGTCCTTTGGCGAGGCTTTCAGCAGGCCTCAATCACACTTCCTTTCGCTTGAGAGAGTTTTTTTTTTTTTTCCCTCAAGCGCTGTTAAATAGGAGGGAGGCCCAGCATGTTCAAAGGAACTGAAGTATGAGGTAATATACTGAGGCATGTTTCCACTGAAATAAAATAGATGTTCGCCTGTGAGGGTTTACTGACTTTATATTCATAATAATTAGTGCATATTAAGCAGCCACATATATACATATTAACAGATTCACATGAGACGATGGAGTTAATGAGTGATGGAACAAAATGTGCACAGACAATGAAAATAACATTCCTCTTTGTTAACAGCATCCAAGTGGTAGAAAAAGGCTACATTTGATCAATAAAGCATCACTTATTGCTTCATTGATTGCTACTAATTCCTATGTTACTGCCCGTTGTTACACATATGGTTGCAGTGATTGGAATTATATATTTCCCAAAGCATAAGCATTTGATCTTTCCACGCAGATAAACAGGGCAGGAAACAGCAGCTCTCTGTACATTCAAACTTTCAGGTAGGTTGCACTTGTGACCACGCCCCCATCAGTGATGTCATAGCAGGTATAGTGCATCAGGCACAACACCTCCTGTGACATCACTGATTAGTGCACTCACCATTCAACCTCCTGCTTCTTGCAGCCAAGTCAAGAATACTTGATACGAGCACAAACACCTGCCCACATCAGGATATTCAAGACCCGTCTTTTCACGTTTCAGAGGTTCCCTCGTTCATCCACATACTCCCCCAGCGCAGCTCCAGCAGAGTGAACTCGGCTCAGCCACCCAGGACAAAGAGGAGGGCCTCTTAGTCGCCCTCGAAGGCCCCGTTGGTGGCTCCCTGGCATTCACTCTTTTTCCGGCACTTGGACAAGATCCTGTGGAGCAGGCCCGGGGATCTGTGTGTCTGAGGTTGGGAGGCCACGGGCTGAGGCGCAGGGATCTGGGGCCTCCGCACCAGGAAGGGGCCCTCGTTCTCGCCTTGGCCCCCATCCAGCCCCGCTCCTCCTCCTCCACCTCCTCTGCTCCCCCTCCTGAGTGCCTGTAGCATGTGTCCACTGGGGGACAAAGAGGAAATAACAAACACAAAGGCCCTGTTTATTCCTCATGACCCAAATTCCACCGCTAGCAGACAAGACAGGCACCGAGCTGTACAGAGGGCTCTGTGTGGTGTGTGTGTGTTTATGTGAGTGTGTGAGCAAAGTTCAGTGGCAGGCTGTCAAAAATAAATGGCCACTATACTGTCAAATAAACTGTAAGAGAGATACAGTGACCTATCAAACATCATTTGCCGCAAAACTGAATCGGCTGCATTGATAAAAATTTAATCTGTGTTTGATGATCTATTGTGAATTTTTCCCATAACATTTTGACGAAGCTGTCAAACATATCCTCAGATGGAGAACTACAAAGTCTTTGCTTTCCCTCCTGCTCTTCTTTGGCCTTAATGAGATGCAGTGCAGTGAGAGGGGATTGACGAGCTTGTGTGTGTGTGTGTGTGTGTGTTTAGGGGGGTTAGTAATCAGTGTGCTTTGTCAACTAATGAGGGACGAGAGGGGCCACCTGTTCAGGGGCGCTGGGTGGAGAGCGGTGGGATGGGATTTGGGGATGGGGGATGTGTGGGGTTCACTGGTGGAACAGCTGCTGTTATGTGTGTGCGTGCACTTGTTGAGGGGTGTGTGTGTGTGTATTTGTTGTCATAGCTGCTGTATGAGTTTTACACTTACTTCCCGTGTCGACCGCGTACACCTGAGTCGTTGTCGCAGGTCGAGCTTCTCAGAGACACACTCCTTCGTAGGGCTTTTGAAGGAAGAGTCACCTGAGAAAAGGAACGGTCGAGTTAAAAATATCCTGCTGATGTCCTGAAATAAACTTCACACTTTGCTTTATGTGTTAAATCTCAATAGACAGCTCAAAGTCCTCAGATATTATTTAGCTTAAATTGATTTCTTTATTTAGATAGTGGAAGTAAAGAAATGTATGATTGTAGGATAGAACATGTCACGACTGTAATGAACTGAACTGTATAATGTATGAAACACAAATTAGTCAAATATGAACTCTACATATTATGGCAAAACTATTTATGCAGCAAAACACACTTATGGCCTATGAGCTTTTGAATTGGACATAAAAAAGAACACTCTAATTATTCAAACACTGGATACTACATTTCCCATAATGCAAACAAACAAACAAACAGAACAAACAAATAAATATCAATAAATCTTTTATTCGGGTTTCCTCTTCCTGCGTCACTTGCCCACATATTTCAAACTCCAGTATGTTATGCAGGTTTTTGGTTAGAAATTTTAAATCTCAAGACCAAAAATGTGATAACCTGGATGACATCACTGTGACATCATCAAGGTTATTTTGCCTGCATATGGCCACAAAGGACATAATACAGTTGTTTTCACCTGCTGAGTCATGCTTTTTTTTGATGGATAGACTAAATTGTATGTGCAAAATTGGTGGAGTGCACCTTTAAAAAAATCAGATATAAAGATCCCATTGCTCACATTAAGAAGCTCATTAAGAAACTATGTTTTCATGATCTTTAAATCCTAAACTGTTGTGGAAGTGCAGAACAGGAAAGGACAGGAAGGACAATCTGCCTTCTGACATTAAGCAGCAGCAACAACACAGCCCAGTAATGCTGCATTGCTGAGCTCATTTAGGCAACCAACCAACCTGGCACAGCTCCATCACACAGGAGGCGGGGAAGTAGCCCCGCTGGCCGTCCTGCAGCCGCCCAAACCACCTCTCCTCCTCATGTTTGGACAGCACCAGGATGACGTCACCTGCACACAGCTCCAGCTCATCTGGCCAGTGGGGTCTGTAGTTGTGTACCACTACCATCTAATGGACAGAGGGAGAGTTACACACACTCCTTTTCATCTCCTGCAAGATGCACTTTGAAATTTTACTCTGATTCAAATACAGTGTGTTGCATCCCTTGTCGTTGCACTGATAAAAAGCTGTGGTCACAGTCTGTGCGCTCTCTGCAGCATACAGGTCAGACTCAGTGAATGGAGAGGATTATGTGTCAAGACTCAGAGATTAACTGCTGTGCTGTGAAATAGAAACCCTAAATCTGGGTCTACTCCTCATTATCTGTTCCTCCTAAATATAGTGCATGTTTGTCAGAGGAATTAGATAAATCACAAACATAATGGAGCCACAGGAAAATGACAGGCTTTGCATAACATCGGTGTCAAACTTATCAGTCATCAGTATATGCAAAGCTTAGAAAACATGAAAAGGTTTTGATTCATATTTCTGCAGTTTAAGACCAACATGCTGCTAAATGAACAACCTGCAGGCTGCGATGCATTTTCATTAATGTTTATTAGATGGTTATTCAAATGAAGGAGAATGTTTAACTTGCCTTTTCAGCTTCTGCTCTGTATCGATACCTCCCTGTTGACCAATGAGAGTAGAAATGAATCAGCAAAAATGTTTTGTTTTGCAGTTTTTCATAGCTGCAAATGTTTTTTTAGATAAATGCATGTACATAAGCATGTCTACAGCCCCATCCCTCAGTGAATGAACAGTCCGCTGGGAGAGAAAAACAAAGGATCGATGCCATTATTTATTAATTATCTGACATTGATTTGCCACCTTGCTCTCACTAACAATGTAAATAACGTCATTCTACACCACACTTCACTGCAGATATGATTCCACTCACCTTGAGGAGCAAGGACAGTGGTGAAGACTTCAAAGTGTTCATTGCTGTGCATGTAGATGCGCTGCATCTCGAAGATCTGACACTTGCACACTGAACCGAAGCTTCTGCGCTCTCTCTGCACTACCTTTAAATAAATGCAGCTGACTAATCCACTGCAGCACTGACTGGAGCTGGACACAAGCACCAACACGTCCTTTCTGGGGTGCAACACACACGCACACACACACACACACACAAGTATATGTACAGCACAAGACCAGGGACAAATAAATATTAGTTTATGGCAGAAAAGTGGATGATTATTAGACTAATAGTTGGGTTTTTATTTAATTTTCAAGATTGAATTTCACCACATGCAGATTTGTTTTTCAATATTTTTGTGCTCAGCAGTGGAGTAAAAAGCTGCCTTCGTGTCAGAGGTCATGCTTGACCAGCTCATCTTCATGCCATTGCCTATTGTTCTTGGACCATCTGGTCACATGCAGTTTCGAGGCTGACTTGTGTGAGAACTCATAATTTTACCTCGTCAAGAGTGCTTGATTGATTTATTGACTGTGTCCTATTTTGCAGTGGCCTGGCTGAGCAGAGACAAAGATGAATGGGCTTGGGATGGGGTGGTGGACTGGCTCAACAGATGGGCTGTGTCTGAAATCACTGTGCACTCAGTCAGCATGTACCTCACACTGCTTACTAAATTAACGATTAATCATGCCCTTACCAGCACTGTGCACACTGAAGTATACTCAAGCAATACGTCTTGTCCTACGGAAACACGGAATTGTCCTTTATTTGAGAATTAAATGTGGCGTCCCGTTTTGAACTAACACAGGACGCGATTTGTCCTATATTTTCACAAATACTCCATACACATGTCTGTCATACACACACTTCAACACTAAATTTAACAATAATGAACTGAATAAAGCACAGGAAACATTAAGGCCAGCTAAATCTTTGTGCCGGGGACCCCAAGAGGACCCGCTACGCTCTCTGCCAATCAAAAAGCGGTTGCCTAGTTACAGACACCGGCGCTGCTACCCGTGCATTTTAAAAATGGCTAGCCCCGACACACCGCAACGTCCTCCAAAAAACAACAACAACAACAACAACAACAACAAAAACGAATGCAGAAATACAGGCGTGAGTGGGAAGATCAAAACCCTTGGCTTGACAGCGTCAGTGGGAGTGAGTACAAAGCCAAGTGTAAAGTCTGTCGGAGAATGTTTTCTGTGGCGCATGGTGGACTGGCTGACGTCAGACAGGCTCAACCAGAAAAGTTAAAAGTTCAATGCATTTAGTTTATACTTGAAATGTTCAATATTGCACACTATCGACACAGTGTCAGATTTTCCAGTGTTATTTTAAGGAGAATTAAAATTACAAACACTTATGTTTCTCTTCTTTCGTTATCTTAAACTTTCCAGTCATCCACTGTGAAATGCTGGTATTCGTTAGGCGAGCATTTGGCCTTGTTTCCCCTCCTGAGAAGAGATTTAGAAACTGCTACTCGTCCTCTGAGACACTACAAGACAGCCTTCTTTTGACAGGACTTTTGCTGAGTCTTGTGTTCTTTATTTAGTAAATTCAGTGTCTGTGACAAAGTTGCATTTCTGTCTCTCAGGGAACTAAGCTTGATGCATTGATCTTCTGATGCTGTGGTCACTTCTGGATACAACTGGTCCAGTTTTTGCAAAGAAGTTTATATTTCCATTCCTTCAGTCTCAACATGATTTGACACTGAGAAAGTCCATCTTTGCTTAGAATAACAATCTGACTTATGACACTTAGCTCTGATGCCATGATGCCCACTATCACAGGGCTTTTATGTGAGCAATGATCTGCTGGAACGTTGCATTACAGCTACATTTATAACAGGTGAGCACTGGCTGCAAGTTGAGTTACTATAGCGAGCCTCTGATGAGCCAATCAAATCCACCTGAGTGTCATCTGAACACATGCTTCACTGGGAATTCGAAATCTTTTGCACAATGAAGTGAAGTTGGTCAGTACCACATGTTTGCTAAAATGTGATTGCTGACCTAGAAATATTGTAGAATCTTAAATATGTCCTCTTCATTTTATATGTTATAACTTCTTATGTTTTTAAATGTTTCTATTTTTTTCCCTTTAGAGTACAGGATGTCTTCTTCAACCACCGACCTCAGAGAGACTGGTATGGCTTTTTATCATCCTTTTCTAGTCCTTTACTCTACTTCAGTTATAATTTCTCAGAGAACTCCACATGCTGTCACAAATTTTCATTATCATCCATAAAATGTACTGTACAATCGTAGTACAGTAGTCTACAACATAATGTAGATAAATGTGGACCATACATTGATTATCAGTACATTTGTGCACTACTCGTTTTTATGTCAGTTCCACTCACTGCAATACTTCACCAAATTCAATGTGCAATATTCTCTATTTAGTATTTAATATTCCATTTTAAGTTCTCATTTCTTACCTCAATTAAGGCCCATTGTGTATATGTACTGGTCATATTTTATACTGGTCATATATTTTTATAATTCATATTTTACATTTCATATCCATACTTGAAACTGTAAATAAGTCATGTTAACTTGATAATACCTTTTTTTTTTAGCCTGTTATTTGTTCTTTTTACTATTTACCTGCTGCTATCCCCTGTGCTGCTGTGATATGTGAATTTCCCCACTGTGAGACAAATGAAGGTTTATCTTATCTTAAAATAAGCAACATCCCTTTAGATCATCATTCCTCCATGTGCACGGATTTACTGAGAATTATGTATTTGCTGTTTCACACTGGTGTGTTACATGGCGTGAAGTTATATTTAGCATACTCAGAAACTCTTGCTAATCTCTTGTACATCCAGGCATTTCTCACACCCACAAAATCCTCATATTATGAAGTCACTTCATACAGAATTTGACAAATGACTAAGTTTATTTCTTGGATTAAATCGGTCAAGAAAATGGTGCATCTTATTTTCCCAATTCATTGCAAGCAACATCAAGAGGAAATGAGGTTCTGCCAGGAGGGCTATAGATTAACTTAGTGAACAGGGAGAAATGTGTTTGTCTGAAAGGGTAAACAACTGTAAATGGATGAGACAGTGAATTAACCTCATTATCTTTGGCCTCAGAAGTCCTGCAAAACACTTAATTGGACTGCACATCCTCTGGCACGAAAAGGAATCAGAAATCCATCAGTTAGAGCAACATGCTCATTAATGATAGAAAAATAGTTTTAATAACAGCATTTTATTTCATTAGTCTGTGTCCAGATGTACAAAACTGTTTTTGTTGTCTGTAACTCTTCTCACTGCCCCTCATTCAGTGTGATGCCTCCAGTCTAGACACCAAGGCCAAAGCAAATCCTTTACATAACCAAAAACCACAGCTAAGCCGCTTAGAAAACAGATCTGACGTTTACTTCTAGTGAGAAGAAAGAGCACCGAGCACCTCAGTGTTCAAGCTTTTAAGACATGTGGTGATGTTTAGAAAGGTCAGGGCAGCTGTTAGAAATTTAGCCAAAAAAGCTGTTGTGCATCCCAGGTTTACTTTAGACATTGGCAGAGATGCAGGTGATATTTTGGCAACATCAGATTTCATTCGCTACATCGGCCACCATCACTACATTAATAACATTTAACCTGTTACTGAGATGCTTTCACTGACCCGAGCTCAGCTGTTTGCTGCTGCAGCTTCATTCAAGAAACCTGATTTAATACAAATGAAGCTCTTTCATAGGAGGGTCGGGTGATATGAAATTATGGAACATTTATAAACATTATAAATGTGCAAACCATTAGAAGTCATTTATCCCTTAGATTTATCTGGGTTAAAAAGATCAGTGTGGGCAATGCTGAAGCAGACTGTGTATAGAAATATTGGAATTTTTTTTAAAGTACCTTGATTTGTCATTAGCCACAAAAACAGTCTCTGCTGAAAGGTGAATTTACCACTATCTTTACTTATCATGTACCATGATAAAGTTCTCTTTCATATCACCCACACACCTTTTTTTTAAGCAGCCTGAATCCAGTGGAGTGTAAATTGAGGTTTAACGTTTCAGATTTTACAGCACTGTCTTAGTGTAATTTAGATGATTACAGCAAACTTGCAAGTGATCAAAATGTCTCATGTTTTGCATCTTGAATAATAACATTAACACCCTTTAATAGAATAAAGCTTTCTCTTCATTTCTAATCATTTTTTGTACAGTGCACTTTTCCTCATTGCCATATGTGCAGAAATGATGATTGCATACTAAGCTTGCACTGTTTGAAATTCAGTGTATGCTGTTGTTATACTACTAGTTACCTTTTCCTGCTATTACAAGTCAAATGAAAGTGAAACATATCAGCTATGAAAAAGGTCTATGACGATGTTGACTTTATAAATTCTGTATTTAATTACAACAGGAAGCACAATCACCTGTTTTTTTAATCTTCTGCAGTTATTAATATGACACATATTAATCAGCCTCCATCAACCCTGGGACAGATATCTACAGATTTCTTTAAACGTACAATGAAAGAGCCACAGAAATCACGAACAGTCCCATCACTCGCAGATGAACCAGTCATTTTTGTGCATCACTTAAGTCCAGTCTGTGTATCTGATGCCAAGGCACGGGCGGGTGTAGCAGGGGTCCTCAGTGTTTCCCTGGCTTGCCTCTCTTCTTCCCTCCTCCAGGTTTACCTCCCTTCCCTCTCCCACCTTTTCCTTTCCCCTTCCCTGCTGGGCCACCTTTGCGTCCCTTCTTGCCTGCTCCCTTCCTGTGCTTTGCCGCAGCCTCCTCTCTGTCCTCCTCCCTCATCTGCTTGTTGACGGCCTTGGTGATGTCCAGCTTGGGCTTCTTGCTGTCCATAACTTTGAGCAGCTCCAGCTGCTTCTCTCTCTCGCTTGAGAAGTTTCCAATGAGGGGCTCAAACTTCCTTTTCTTGCCTGAGTTCTTTGGGGGTTTCTCTTTGGGGAGGCGGTCCTGGAACCGGCCCACGGAGGCTGTGGAGGTTTTGGCCACGCTCACGGCTCTGGACAGCTCGTCTCTGGACTGCTGGGCCGTGGGGGTCAGACCCACGCCCGGCACTTTGACCTTCTGAGCCCTGGCGATGTTCTTGAGCCGGTTGAACTCGTTCCTGGCCACCCTCTCCTTCTTGGCTTTGACTCTCTTGGAGAACTGGTCCTCGTTGGGGTCTGCGGTCTCGGGCACCTCGATCAGCCACTCCTTGGTGTCGTCCTTGGCCCTCTTGTAGCCCCAGCGCCTCCTCCACTCCTTGGCTGTCTCATCCCACACCAGGTTGGTCTTCTTCTTCTTCTGGATGCCCTTCAGCTTGGCGAACTCTTCCCATTTCGTAGGCGGTCTGGGTTTCGGAGGTGGTTTTTCTCTGGGTAAGGGGGTCGTCGGGTCCGGGAGTTTGACCACGATGGCCTCCTCGACTCTCTCCGAGGGCTGTTTCCAGATCTCGTTGATGAGCAGCTGCGTGTTGTCTCGAGCTAAGGCCCGCAGAAAGTCCTCTTTCTTCTGCGCCCTGAACTCTCGGGACTCGATGCGGTTTTTGTCACAAGCCAGCAGGTTTCCGATGTCAAACTCCAGGTCCAGGTCTTTCTGGACCGAGATGCTTTTGAGTTTTTCTGCCTCTTCTTGCTCTGCTTTAGCAAGCAGCTCTTCCACACTGCAGGCGGCCATGTTGCTCTGTGCCGTGAAGTCTGTGCTCCCCACGTGTGACAGAGAAAAACATACCAAATGACTTCCGGGTCAGATGTAGCGTATTGTAATTCTATCTTTTGCCACAAGATGGAGACATCGCTCCATTATTTTTTTCTGTATGTGTCTTTTTGATTTTTTTTTAATTCATTCAAATATTTTAACATCACACAGACATTCTGTTATATAGGAAATAACCCAAAACTATAAACAACAATCATAATTCAAACACAATAAGATAAATCATATTAAAAACAAGATGCATTGAAAAATATATAAAATGGAAAAAGAAAATGGCCATGTTTCATTAGTATGAAAGAGCTCTGCACATCTTTGAAAAAACTATATTTCTTAAATATACTCTGTCCCCTAATAGACACAAGATGTCTCCTATTTCACTTCACTCTCTGTGTTTCTACACTGGAGTTTCAAGTCTCCACATCACACATGCGTATTCGTTTTATACTGGATCACTGATTGACTTTCACACTGTCTTCTCATATGAACACACCTTGACCCTTCCAGTGTCAAACTCTGCACATAGATCATTCTGCACAGTCAAACACCTTTTTGAAGTAACGATTAGCAAAATATATTTTTGATTGGACTTTTAACATTGCGGTTTCTCCTGATTTAAAGTAAAAAGGTTAATAGTTTGCAGGGACCTTTTAAAAATACATTTATGAATACAAAATTTAACTAATGTCAAAATGTTGGGATTTTATATTGTAGGTGGCCTTTTCCAATTATTTGTTTTATATTAAAAACAAATTACCTTCTTCAGCAGATGCTGCTGAGTTTGCTCTGTCGGTAGTGCAGATGTTCAAATTTCCAAACTTTTAAAGCACTTTAAAGATTTCTCGCCCATATTGGCTCCAAAGTGGAGACTGGAAGTTAATTCTCGACCTTGGAAACAGCAGCTGACCAAACATGCCAATGATCATGTGACACAGTTGAAAGCACCAGAACAGATACTGTGTAGATGTGTGGTGATTTGTCAACTGCTGTTTCCAATCACCTTCAGTCTGAGATAAAGAATTTGGACATTGAATTTCTTTCCTCATAAATACAGAGATATGTATACTTATTAGTGCTCAGTAGTTGATTTGTATTGAGTTTCATTCCTTTCATTTTATGGCCTAGAAAGTTTGCAAACTTAAGAAGATTTATCCAAATGTCAGTGCATTTTAATGAAAATAATCTAAAGGCCGTTCTGACTGATTAGGGTGTGCAGATTCTTGTATGAGTGAACCAGTTCAAAATATCAAAATACAAATTAAATCAGTGACAAAATGCTGGGACACAAAACCTAAATAATAAAGACACATTCAAAGATAAAATAGAAATAAATTGCTTAATACAAAGTAAATAGAATAACTTTCGAATAAGCATTTCTAACAGAAGAACACAATGCAAATATACACATTTGCAACACCTATATTCTTTTTTTTTTCTATGTGAATATACATTCTTTAAACAACTGAGAAATAAATTAAGGTCATCTTTGCTGTTTTCATCTCTGCGAGTTTCTGCACCATGACCCTTATAATGGCTGTTCATCATTTTAAAGTTCTGAAGTTGTGATAAACTTCATAATAGGATTACTTTAAGTGTTTTCATGAGAGATTAAATTCACTGAAGTATTAATATCCCTCCGTCGCTGTAATGTATTCTGTATGTTTCTCCCATAGATCCAGGACTCTAATAACTCTATTTTTGTCCTTGTCTCCACTGATTTGTAGGAGATAGAGAGGGCGGACGAGGAGGAGGGAGAGGGGGGGCTATTACAATTGACTGGCTGCTGGTTGCTCGAAGACGATGGTGTTATTATTTTGGGCTCCAGTAATTACATTCATCGCCACACTTGCCATGTGAATGCTAACACTCTGACAGGCACAGAGATAAGGTCACAAGTGATGCTGTGTTTGGAGATGTGAGGAGGAAATGCGTAATTAGTGGCCCAAAGTCCCTGTCCTGATTCAGAGTAGGCTATAAGGTCCTCTGTGACGTGAATGTATATCATCTAAAATCGCCCAATTTAAAACAGAGCCCACTAGTTGGCTGCTGCTCTGGCTGCCTGTGTCATCCAATGTCTCCACATGTGTTGAAGGCTTTTTGCTGACTTTTGATCCAGGGTGAATTCGGCCAAACAGGATTACTTTACCATGGTGTTTCTTTTATGGAAGAATACACATCACAGGCCGGATAAAGTTCTCTATGAGCTGTGACCATGGAAGCAAAGTCATTCGCACTCTCAGTGTCTGCGTCTCCACAGGCCTCCAATGTGCTTAAAGGATAAGATTTAGAAATAGTTCACTCCATAACATATTGCTGCTTTCATGTGAAAGCCCTTCTCTCAGGTTGTGATTTTTTTTTATTATTTGTTAGTTTCAGCCGAAGGAGCTCAATCCTATTTTTGATTCTTTGATTCTTTTTTTCCCTCCAATGTCCTGAAAAATTGACATTTTGGACATGCAGGAGGGTTTTAATCTGACATTGAGCAACTGGCTCAATGGAGTCCCACCTGAGTTCACAGTGTAGCTAATGCAGAGTGTAATAGAAGAAGTAGAGGAAGTACTCAAATCTTTTACTTCAGTAAAAGTAGCAATACCACATTACAGAAATACTCTATTACAAATAAAAGCCATATTTAAATAAGCAAAACATACAAAATAAAACAGATCATAATTTCTGATGCATTAACGTGTAATCATATTATTATGTTGCAGCTGGTAAAGGTGGGGCTAATTTTATATATTGCTATTTATACTATAGACAGGAGCTTAATCTGTAAAAATACAGATTAACTTATTTTGTATTTATAGTATTATCTCTTCAACAAAGGATTGAATAAGAAACTGTTTTATAAATTATTTTTCCCTCAACTCAAGACGTGTTCCAGGAAAAACCACTTGATTTTTTTCATCCCACATCACCACATAAGTGAAGCCAAGCATTATCTAGTCTTCATTGTGATGGAGATTTTGAAATAGCTGACACATAATGAAGACTTTCAGCACCTTTGCACATTTAACATTTGTCATGAATGAATACAGCTTGTGAATGGTTCACTGAGCAGGGACAAACACATAACTCTAACAGGATCAGTACATTTGAAAGACCACAAATTCGTGCTGCATATTGTAGCCTATTTATAGAATACACAGACATGTGCAGCTAAAATAATGCATTTCTGCCAATTTATTTGAAGCTTTTCATAGTTTTTCAAGCCACGTTTTGTTTGATAAATGGGCTGTGATAGTATCTCTATTCTTCACAGAGGAAAATGTTCGTCATATGAAGATCTGTATGCTTCACTTTTGTCGTCATCTTCGTCTTTAAATACCTAGTGACTGGTGGCCACCGTGATCTGTGAGTCACAGAGGGAAAGAAAGGACGTTCATTCATGCAAAAAACTGGCCCCGAGGCTTCCAACTTCCCCCTGCTTCCAAAAGTTGACCCGTTAGCATCAAAGAAGAGGTGAGAGCGCTGGAGGGACAGATATAGAAGGAGGGAAAAATAATCTCATCAGCACCATCCTGGTATAAATCTGACGTGATTAGCTGCTGACAGTTTGCTTGTGTATTTATAGTCATTGTTTTATTACATGAAATTCTTTGACCTGTTTGGCTGGAGGACAGAGGATTTTTTTTTTTGCGCATTTTTTTCTCCAAGATTTCGTGGAATATGATGCTGTTTGTTGTCTTCAAAGAAACAGCATGGTCTGTTTGCTTTATGTCAGAGCGTAGGGTGACGTCTGCTTTTCTACGGGGGGGGGATTGAACATGCAGAGATGGATTTTCAAAATGTGCATGCACGTGACGAGGCACATAGGAGGCTTAAGAATATTCCTTGAACATACAGTGAACTATAGATCCTTTACTGTGGTAAATATCATGGGAAGCGGCTTCACGTGACACGATTTCTCAGGGAGGGATCAATAAGTTCACCCCAAGCTGCTCATGCAAAACAAAAAAAATCCACATGACTGAGCTGTTAGCTGATAGGCTTAGGCACTTTTGTAGATTACATTCGGTACTTCCTGTTTCCACCGTGAAAGGGGAAATGAGCCTGGCGAACAGAGTTTAGTTGGCTGACAGTTGAGGTCAGAGCCTTTATTGATCTGCTGTGGTTGGGACAGAAACACCATTTGGCCCTGTGCAATGCCTCACAGCCGCCTGCTGCTCCAAAACTACCGCCTGCTCCGCGTGGCATCTCACACTCGGAGAAGGACAAGCCAGAAGATAAACTGCATCATCTGTTTTTTTAACTTGCAGGGTAAAGGGGCATCAGCAATGGCTTCACTTTTGCTGCATGTTCATGTCATATATTTTAGAATAGAACAAAAAAGGACAAAAAGGTAATCCAGTGTTTAGACCTCTTGCTGTGGCAGGTATTACCCAGCTGTCCCGGTGGGTGCAGGTGAGCAGGAAACGCAGCTGTGGTCTCCCGGAAGTGCACAACCTGATGTGAGCGAAAGAGTTCAGCTGCTCCCCCAAAACCTGGCTGGATTCCTAGAACCAGCACGGCGTGGAGGGGAGAGTCCTTGAGATATCATTCCAACCACATTACCAGTATGCGTGTATGTGTGTGTGTGAGATGGGCTACACCATCATGCAAGCGAGTGCATGACGTATGTGTTTGCGCGAGTGTGTACGCTCTGCAGTGGCTCCATGCTGGATGTTGGAACCAGACCGAGCTGGTTAGCGCCTGGTGTCATGGCTTCCAGAGGTCGTCCCTCAGTTTGGTATTCAGCAGCACTGTGGGGGCTTATCGCAGTGACATCATCGGGTACACCCTGTACTCTGTTAAGCCAGGGCCTGCACCAAGTTGCAACTTTGTGAGAATAATGATGAAATGTTTAAAGGATCTTTTTGTCTCCTTCATCGAGAGCGGACACTTGTTTTTTGCATCAACCTACAGCACCTCGTTGCAGGTCACAGCCTTCACATCATCATTGTTTCAAACTGTCCATTGTTAGTCCGAAAATATGAAATATGATACCACTAATTTTCATTTTGCCAATAGTAATAGGTGAGAAGCTCAAAACGTCTCTAGTGTCTGTGTGGTAAATATGAAGCATGTATATAAATGCAAGTTTGCATAAATGTACAAATTCACAAAACTACCATTAGCACTGATTCTCCTATGATCATTTTTATAGGTATCGGATGTCTTGTCTCGTCTTGCATGTGTTAAGATCTGACACCTGGTCGCTCCCTTTATATAAAGTCCTGATCTCACCTGGATAAGCTGAATAAGAAAATACTGGCAGAGGACAGAGTCTCTCTCACACACACACTTTTAGATTTCAGATTTTCTTTATTTGTCATTTTTATGCTCTACATAAAAGCAAAATAGTGTTTTGCACATGCCACCAGTCCATCAATCACTATACTTCAGTGCAATATATAGAAATATAAACAAAAGCAATAAGCAAACTTAATAGTAACAGTGCAATGTAGCTTCATATTTAACAGATACTATTTTGTAAGATTCCTTTAAGCTGCACACAATAACTAGTTAGCTGAGCCATGCAGAGGCATCATGGTTAAATTTGTGCTGTCACAGATTCCTCCAGTCTTTCACCTCATAATCATGTTAAATCTCCACTGGGCCTCATGACTTGTGGAGTGTCTTTAAATAGCTTGTCATCTTCTTCTACAGCCTGTGGTATTTTTCACACACTTATAATCAGATCCGAAAACACACACACACACACAGAAGAAGTAGAAGAGAGCGAGGAGCAGAAACACCAACTTTTACCAAACCTGTGCAGCCTAATGTGTCATCCAGCCCCTCGGGTAGAGCCTGAGAAATCCTCTTTGAAGCTTCGGTGCAGCTCCAATAATGAGGGGGCTGAGCAACGGGCCCCTACGTGAGGGGCATCCAGGGCCCTTATTGATCCCCTGTTAATTAGTCCGTAGGTGCACATTGGCGCATAATTAGAGTGATACTGAGCTTAATGAATGCAGACAGCCACTAATTCATCTGGGGAATTGTTCACTGCAGCCACTGTTTGGTCAATCAGACATTATTTTGGGGGGAAAGCACGCTTAATATAGCTAACATGTACGCACTTAAGAGCTGAACAGGATGTATATAATTTCATGCATAGCACTGTTTTTTAATGCAATTTAGCGAGCACTGATCAGTCTGTGTGAAAGCGTCTTAGAAAAAGAAAGCACTCTGATGACGTACCCTTCACATGCTTTATCAAAGACAAGAGGGCTTTTAGCCACTAAGTGCTACTCAACTTGACGCCAACTGATTTGATGGCAATGGACCATGGGTAATGTAAGAAAAAAAAATGATACAGAAAGAAATTGTTTCAGACAAAATATGCGTTCTGACAACTGACAAATTGGCCTTTTCACTGATGCACTGCAGACGCCGTGGAAGTGCTGCCGTCTCCCACGTGGACTGAGAATCAGGCGCTGCCCCGTGTTTGGAGAGGGATTTGTAGGGTCATTCGGACGTTTTATCTGTCTGCTGAACTTCAAAAACTCTTAATCATTCGTGACCAGAACTGGACTGTGTTGAGTGGGAGATGCACGTCAGAGACATAAAGGATGATTCCAAATCATTGACACAGAGGTCAAGTTTGCAGAACGTTTTTTTTTTAGCTTCTTTTGTAACTCGCCATCACTTTTGGAAACTGTTTAATACCTGTTTCACACTGGACGAAAAACCCACCAACACCCACTAACAGCAAAGGTACAATTTCTATGTATCAGCTCCAGCTCCAATCGGTGATGATGGAAACATGACGTCCACGTGAACACGCTAATTTTCACCCTTTTTCTAGTGCAATTCTTTGACATTTTGAAGTTCTGGATGTTGATGCATAAATAGCCAGGAACATTATGTATTGTGTTTTTTTGCAGTCTTGGGAACAGCGTGCAGTGATGACAATGTTCAGTCAGCGTTGAGATACTGAAATAAATGATTAAAAAAAAAGAAGAATGCAACAAGATCATCACTGACCTCATGCTGCTTTGTACTGTTCCTTCTTTTTCAGTGCATTTGTGACGTCAAACATGACACACCAGAAAAAACTGTGAAAATGAAAAATAGGTAAGTCAATCTTCTATTTTTAGGGTGTTTATCTGTGTTAAAAAACCTGCACATATCTGCTAATTTTGGTGTGATAATGGTATCATTTATGCTGTGGTTGTGCAGCTTTTGCATTTTGTCATTTCTCCATCGGCTCAACCCATTAGTCCATCTCTGACCCTGCCGACGTCCACAGCAGGTGATAATGTCACTCTCTTTGCACATGCTCTTTTGTATGATATATTCATCCCAGGCAGGCTGAGATTCCAGGATGATCACCAGGGAATAGTGCGCCATTCAACAGGAGCGACTCCTCCTGTATCAGTCAATGTTGGTGAATGAGTCAGAGGAGCTCATTAGCAAAAGGGCAGAAGTCACCTTGCTCCGCTCATCCTGAGGGCCACTGTCACTTATCGCTAACAGAGTGTCAGTGTGTCACTGGCATGCTAAACATCCCCGTATGACCAGACTCATGTCAGAGCACAGAATCAGTGATGATAATATGCACTCTTTCCCCTTCTCTCATGACTGTGTCCCTCAAAGTGACTCCTGTCAGCCAGTTTGCTTTGTTCTCCAAAAAGTTGTCTGATCAATGCCGCGATTAAACGTTGGTCACGCTTCGCGCAACCCTTTGGCCCGACGTGATGAAACAGTCGCTAATTGCAAGCTACATTCACCCAACTGTCCTCACTTGTAGCATGACAGATGCCGAACAGCATCAGGATCCCAGGGGACGTTCCTGAGCTATAAATAATATGGATCACATACATCTATGCAGGGGCCCTCAAGCAGCGGTATGCTTGCTTTGATATGTAAATGTAATCCCTGCGTTTTTTTTTTCCCCGCATGCCCTAGAGTTTGAGTAAGTGAAACAATTTCACAAGGCGTCTCAGGTTTTGAATACTCAAACACCCTAAAAACGGTTCCTAAAATAACATTTGATCTTGGAGTTAAAGCATCATTTGTGTTAAACTGATCAGGAACAATTACACCTAAAGTTGACTGTGTGTTCGGATTAGTGAGTTATAATGATGATTTTATTGCCAAGGCTGAGGCTAATTTGACTATGAACTGTCGACTCTCTGATTTGCATTTAAAAGCCAATTCTGGGTCTTTGCAAGTGTTGTACAAAACACCGCATGAAAGATTGAATTCATACATTACAATTACGAATGCAAAGGTGAGTCATTCATATGTTGATTGCCTATTAGCCGAAAGTGGAGGCTTTAAACGATTAACGTGTGTTCGCCAAGCAGCGCGAGGCGACCGCAGGAAACGACAGCAGGTGCCATCAGCGAAGAGCAGCACTTGGACATCTCAGAGCGTAGTAGTTAAGTGCCTCAAATGTACAGCCTCAAATATTGCCTCTAAATTGAACGGGCACCTTTGTCGCTCATTCTCGAGGAAAAGCTGTAGGTTGTGACCTTCAGCGCGCAGAGCTTGAATGTATGGAAGGACTGCCTTTCAGACACCACTTTAATCTAATGCCTGTGCACAAAGAAGCAAAAACCTGGTGTAAGGAGCGTAAAACCTGCACCCCTGAGAAATGAATAGATCTGAACATCAATGAACCTTCATAGGAAGTTTGGGATGTCTGCGTGCAAAGCAGATTTCCACCTCCTTCATCCTTCAAAGGGGGGGAATTTTTTTTTTCTATTCACACTTCCAGACTGTGACAGCATCTAAAGGAGGCTTGAATCTGTTTTCAAAGCCGAGTGTGACGCTGACTCCCCTCGTAGGTGCTTCACTATATTTTGGTGTTTCTGGTATTTTGTCCACGCCGGGTCGGACTTTGAGTTCAGAAGAGAGGTTTTTGAAATGTGGGATTCCCTCTGCTCTGTCGTCATTGTGGAGTGAAGAAAGCTGTTGAAATGAGACTGTGCTCTTTTATTTCCATTATTCACAGTCTCCACAAACATCTCAATTTCTGTCACGCTCACACGTTCACTTTTTCACCCTCTCCTCCCGAAACATGCACCTCAAAGTGAAACCGAACATCACCTGCTAATTCTCAGGTTTATTTTGAGATTGATAGACTCTCAGATTTATAGATAATTTACACTCCGGTTTTCATTCACTCATTGCTGGCGTACAGGGTGTCAGCGGCGAGTGATGTGGAGTGACAGCCGCGAGGCCTCGGCTCCATATGTACTCCAGAATAAAACATGGTGATTCAGTGTCACAGATGATTTAAGACTGATAACTGACGCTGGGTCCATTTTGTGATTCTTTACGTGCCGTTACAGGCGGGGAGGAGGAGGAGGGGCGCAGCAAAAGAAGCGTCTTGACTGTAATTGTGTGAATGGCCTCAGGCTGTGTACAACCTACTTGTGGTTAGTTAGGCTCCTGTTCCTTCTGCCCTGTTTGAAAGTCATTGCCAACCCATGTTAAACTAAACTATATCCACCCTGAGGCTCGGCGTTATATCACACAACTCAATCAGGCAGATGGCTGCATATACTTAGTCTCAGCTCGGCTCGCTTTGTGCACAGAGGTTTATTACTGTAGAGCATGCATTGCTGTGAGCATGATTGACACACATACTGTGCATACATGCATGCGTGCTAAAAAAATGTGTGAAGAGCTCAATGCAGAACAAGAGATTGGTGTTGTGCCACTATCCAAATCCCTCATCTAATTAATGTTTACATAACTGTGGCTAATGTAATTCATGCTGGCCCATGTTGAGAGGGGTCAAGGAGCTTGGGGAAGCCCACCTGAGTTGACAATCGCCTGCGTGGGAGTTGTATGCACAGCCCAGTGAACTGGACACATCAGGAGGGATTGAGGGAGAGAAAAAACACACACACACACACACACACACACACAATCTAATTACAAAACACAGGTTGGAAACAGTGGTCGCAGAGCAGCTCAGTAATCAAATTGAAAGTTCTTGGAAAACTTGTTGAGTAACATTTTGGCTATTTGCTCTCCACATTCTGATTGATACGTAAAAGCGTAAACAACAATTAGCTATGTAAATGCAGGTACTCAATCCTGAGATGAAATTAATTTCCTCAATTTACAGTATCCTGCGGCAGAACGAACTCAAAAGCAATCACAACCTCCTGCCATCACCGAGCACTTAGTGAGTTTTTAAAAGGCGGCGTAATTTAATCGCAAGGAATCTGAAAGCTAATCTAAATTGCTGTCTCGACGGAGCAAGGGTGACGAAGACGAACCTCAGTTTTACTTCAGGTGACGTGTGTTATTTTCATTTTCAAGGAACATAAAAAAGCGAGTGTTTTCTCAGATCCGGTTTAAATATAGTAATCCATCAAAAGAGGTGTTTGTTGTAGATGCCACAGGAATAACTGTGGTGAAAGAGACACATTTAATTGTGCTATAATCAGATATATAAAAAAGGTCGGTGCTACATCGCAGCACACGGGCACAGATGAAAAACTCGATCGTGCTTGTGGAGATACAGTAGAAAACACATCTGGAGGTTATATCACCATCAGATATCATGACGCTTATCTCAGGTCTTCATGACTGGGAGCACTCATGACTTTAGAGATTTACCGAGGAGAATGATAAGGTGATGTGAATGGAAAAAACCCCCACCAATGCATGGCAAAGATAGAATTTCTGGACACTGGAGAGGCTTTTCTAAAGATTAAAAGAAGATGGTATAATGTGAACCTTACAACAAAGAAGAGATTTAGGAGCTGAGGCAGGATGTGGTAAGCAGCTTACACTACATGCAGAGGTCGGTGTTAGCCAGCAAACTGAGACTGTTACATCTACAGATAGAGGTTGTTTCATTCTAACAGAGGATTCAAAAACTCCAAAAGTCAGAGGTGTGGTAGTGAAGACAGGCCCTGACGGAGGCAGCCGAGCAGCGAGCCGCGGAACAAAAGAAAACACGACAGGGCTGCAGAGGTCTCGCTCCCGACACTGATAACCCCGTATGAAACAAAACAGGCAACTGGTAGCATCATCAGTGCATCGCCAGCGGGATGTCCTCAGGTCTGCCAGAGCAGCCGGAGCAGAGACGGCAGATAAACCGAGGGAGCCATAAAGAGAAAAGAGGATGGATTACATGGAGGGCAACCTGCGATGAGCTGCCGTCCCCGCAGAAGCTGAGGAGGTGGCTGTGTGGAGACGACGAGTATCCTCTGGGCTCAGACGCAGCCGAGCTTTAACATATCAGGATGCAAAGTCTTTCGCAAGGTCAACACGCTTGGCAGCATAACAACAACAACCTGGCAGCTGCAATCCAGAGCACATACACAGAAACTCATCTTTTAGCCTTTAGCAGAACAGAACACAGTGAAACTTTACAGAACATGGAAGGAGAGGATTTTCTACTCACTGGAAAAATAATAAAAACTACAATTTATCATACATGAAGATCTATATCAGCACTGTCCTGTGAAAGCCACATATGTCCGAAATGTCAGCTTGTCTTGGAAACAGCTGATATTGTCAGCGGCTTTTAACTCGTCACAGTCGTTATCAGCTCCATAAGTAACAAGACATTGCAGCGTAGAAATGTCATATATGCTTGAGATAATTGAGGAAATGGGTCGACATTATGTTCTTTGTCCACCAGTGAGCACTTACAAGTTTATTTCCTGAATGTTCTGTTTAGTACATATCTTTGTCACAATTCTTCAATCATCTATTTTAAAGGAATAGTTTCACAAATTTAACACTTATTTGCTTTCTCTTTCTCTTTCCAGATGAGAAGACTGACCCCGCTCAGATGTCTGTACAGTAAGTACGAATATGATATTATGACAGTATGATATGATGACAGTTCACCATCTAACGGGGGGTTATGTGTCAGACTTTTGCCTGTAGGTGTTTGTGTGGATGAAACTTATTAATTACAACTTCTTAATTAGTGAGCTTTTTGGAACATTTTCTAAAATGTCCAACATTTTCTTTAAGGGATCCTCATCGTCTCAAAAATGTTGGTTATGTTATATGTTAAAAAAGTGCATATTGGCTGATGATCAACTTTTAAAAAACTCTTAATTAGTGACATAGACCTTTAAAAACCAGTAGCTCCTGGGCTCTTGTGCAGATGAGGATTTCCAATCTCTTGTGGAAAGGCAAATTTCAAGGTGTCAACTTTATTACCCGAGTGACCATCAAAGTCAGGTCTGTACATAAACAGCTTGTGTGACGGCCACATCAGATCCTCTGTATTGCTAAAAGTTTGGATGACCTCCCATCATCACTGTATAAAGAGGGGGGGGACAGTGAAGGACAGTGCAGTTCCTGGCACCTCCTCTCCGTCTGACAGCTGCCTCTCTGTGTTGCTCATCCCAAGAAACGATGTCACCCCCGAGTCGTCCAATCAATCACGCTGATGAATTTACAAGACGAGGCCAGCCTGCGTGTCCAACTGCCTGCCGTCGCTCCCGACTGTACCTCCATCTTCCTCCACCGTCTCCCACTTGTGTGTTGTCTGTATGTCTAAACATACTGTACATTCACCCTCTCTCTCTGGAGGGTTAAGCCTGACGTTGAAAGGCTTCTGACAGAGGAGCAGATTAATGTGTGTATCTCTGTTGATTGATTCATTACATTAGTTTTATTTGACTAGTTCAGCTGATTGATGCCGAGGCTCTGGAAGCTTTTAAATTACAGCCACTCAATCGAATTAATCACAGAGAACAAAGTTCGCTCCGGCAGTGATTCTCCGGCACAGTTTATCTCTCTCATAGCCTCAGTTTTATTTATTAAAAACATATTATTCATAACAAAAACCAACAGATTTTTCTTCCACACAGTTTGTTATAAGTTAAATGTGTTCCCCAAGTTTTTTTCTTTTCTTTCCTTCCGCTGTTCTCAGATTTTTTCCAGAGTGTTGCTGTCTGGTGTAATTGTCTCATTTTTTGATTTTGGCCTGGTGCCACAGTGTGATCAGTGCCTGTTAGCTCTTCGCTGATGATCAGAGAGAGAGAACCCGAGGAGGGAACATAGACACCTACACAAACAATTAGAGAAGAGGAACGCTTTTCAGCTTACTGTAGAAAACCCTCACTCATCTTCTGATCTGAACCCGTAAAACAGAGAAAACAAAAACAAAAGGATGAGTCACTGGATTCACGCAAGAGTAAAACAAGCCCAGATAACGGGGTCAGTTATGTACAGCTTGTTTTCATTGGACAGACACTTTTCTAATTGTCTTCTGATATGAAGATTGTATTTGGGCCTTCCAGATATTTCTCAAGCCCATTTGCCTCTCACAGCCTATTGTTCTCCTCATTAGACCATTTTGAATGCACTCTCTGAAAAACAGTGCATCTCGTCCTGAGCAAACACAGCTGATTTCACTGCATCTTCACTGGCTTTGCAATCCTGTCTAATGTGGTGGACGACATCCTTTACATGTGCTATGGGGCAAATGCCCAGTGTGACCGTCATTACAGCACATGGCTTTAAGAAGGGACAGGAAGCCCCCAGTTTGCACACACACAGAGGCAGGGGAAGGCTTTCTTGAGAACTAGCACCTCTCAGTCGATAAAGCAGTCACCACGCAGAAGGGGAAATCTCACATCTCCCATTTCTTATAGACAAAGGCCAAGAAGTCAACTCTGACAAAAACGATGTCAAACGCGCCTGTGACACGTCTTCACTGCGCCTGTCACTGCTGTGTGCTGATAGATTTCTATTATGACACGGTCTCGTCTATCCTCACGCTGAACCATAACTTACTGTGACTCCTCTTGTTTGAAAGAAAAAAGTTGCACGCTGCCTCCACCTACACCCAATGTTTTCTCTCATTAGCCCTCCACTTCACAATAAATGCATCTTACATTTACCAAAACTGACTCTCTTTAAATCCAAGCATACGACCCAGAAGAGTTTTGCCATACACATTCAAATATTACATAAGGCAAAAATGTTTATATAATATCTGGCACAGGCATTTTCATCTGCATATTGGCAACTTTGCTTGGTCTGATGAACTTGTTTTGGATATCAACCCAGATAAAAATGTCCTCGTATAAACATGTCTGAGTCAACCGCCGAATGTTGTAAGACAGACCAAAGTGACATACATCCACAGAGACAGGAAGAAACCCGTTCAACCATTTCAGCCTTTATGCCTCTGATTGTTAGATGGAATGAGGGAAGCTGTGTTGAAAGAAAAAAGAGGGATTTTTAAGGTCAATGATGCTCAGAGACGAGCCAAGTCTAAACTAAAGAAAAGCATCTGAAATGTTTGTCTTCTCTGGCTGTTTTCTGTCACGTTGGCCTGTATGATAACTGTCAGTGTCAATGCATCTGATGTTTGTCAATCACTCAGCACTGATGCCTGGAGTTATTTTGCTCCCCTGCCACCGATTTCACTTTATGGGTGCATGAAGAATTGACAGATTCGATATTTTGACAGAAACACTGGGTTATAAATGACTCAAACCGCAGCCATGAGACGACACGAGGAAGACGGTATCAGCATTATGTGTTCATAATAAGAGGCCCCTAAGAGCCAATTATGGTCAGAGTGTGTTATCAAAGAGAAAGGAAAACTGGGTTACAATTTTAGGAGAATGGCTTTGCCCCAGATTTCTCTTGAAATGGCAATTTTTTGTCAATTCTTAAAAACAACCTAAGAATGGACATCAGCTGCCGTGCATTATTCAACATTATTCAAGAATGGCAAATAAAATAACACTTAATGACATGAATTCATTTCCTGATTTCCCAACATTTCATGAAACAGACCTCAACCCTTGAATGTTAATAATCCTATTTAATTATAAGGATATATTAGTGACAGTTGTAAGCGTAGCTGAGATCTTCAATACATGTTATAATCACAATGTGCAACTTATAAACCAGCCGGGTAACATTTCATTTTGACTAAATAGCGAGATAGACATCCTTCGTCGGTGCTGAAGAGCAGGTAAATTATTTTCTAGTAGATGTGCAGCAAAAGATTAATATAACTTTTGAACATTCAAGGCCACATGTTTTAGTCCTGTGAATTCATTTAAATCCAGATGTGGACCAGTGATGTTGACTATGACTGAAAAGGTTTATTTTCAGTCTTTTTGTCTTTTTTCCAGAAGAGAACGTGTAGATGAAAAAAAAAATCCCATGAAAGTGAAAAATGTGAGTGACTGATTGAAGGATTGTCTGTGTTTGCTAAGCCTGATATATGGTATTCCTCTGTGCCACAGAGCTTCATTATTGTCCAAAAACTATTAAAAACACATCAGTGAGCTACACTGTTGCACTGGGTGACATGTTCCTTCATTAACACGAACATGGGCACTTCATTTTATTTCCATCATACACCACCCTGGTGCTGTAAGCTGTAACTAGCACACCAAATGTCTATTATATAGTTCTGAACAAAAGCAGCGTGGACTGTTGTTTGAGTGACCTTTGATAAAAACTGCAGCTGTTGGAGAAAATTATTGAGGCTTTAATAGAAATGAAACTATGTATTTGTGACCTGTTTTAAAAGACTTACACTTTTATAGGAACAGAAAAGCTGGTGGCTGAGTGCCACAGACAGGGGAGAGTTGTCAGGAAGTAATAAAGGATGGGCTTTGTTGGCTTTGGTGTTTTCACAGGATTTTGTTAATATGAAATATATGGAAAAACACCAGACTTCTTCTTTAATTTAATGTCTTAAATGTTATGCATAGAACAAAGTATGTACTATCCAATTTAAAGAAAGGCTTAAATTAAACACATGTGAGCTGCCAGAGATGGTTTAGAACAAATAGCTAAGGGAGTTTAGACATGAAGGAGATTAAATATTGTCCTTACAGATGCTATTTTCCTTCCACAACCCCTGTGTGAGGAGATTGCCATCCACTATGTGAACAAGCATTAGGGAAGCCTCAGGTTTAACACCTTCAGAGCTACACATGTTAGATTCATATGGACAGAACGGCCCTCAGGGCTTTCGCTGCATTACGGACAGCTTTGCTTCACACGTTCTCATGCAGGCAGCGTACATACTGTTAAGTTGCATGCAAACCATGGGTGAAGCCCGGGAAAGCCAGCTGTTTCACATTTAATTTTTCAAAAGGTGATCAGTTAAAGAGCTTCAGGGGGATTGTTATATTTTAGTATTTTAAGTGCATCAACACAAATTCAAAATAGCTCCTTTTTAAAAGCAGCTGAGTTGCACCGTAGAACACTTTCACTTCAAGTAAACCAGAGGGGAGAACTGGCCAGGAGCTTTTATTCTGCATAATTAATGAGTCTGTTCAGCCTTAAACTGCCATGAGTGAATATTTTCATATGTATAATTACTTATATATCTAGTGAGGGAGTTGTATGAAAGCTTGCTGTAGTTTTGTGGTCAACTGTGAAACAAGAAATGCCATTTCTGTAAAAATTTTCCATGTCTTTTTTTCTCAAGATGAAAGGCCAAGCTCTCACTTCTATTAGAGAGGTGTTCTTATAACAGGTTATATCACTGCACAATAAAGCAGAAGGACACCTGAGCTACAGTGCTGAGGTCGGGCGGTGGTCTAAGTGCGGAGGCCTGGGCTCTGCAGTCCCAACCAGAATCCCTGTTCACCATCACTGAAACAGCCAGAGTGACCTTGTTTATTAAAATGAGTTTGTCAAAGTCGAGCGGCACACCGGAAGTATTAGGAAAAACACGGCTCAATCCACTGGGGAATGCTGTCCAATTATTTAGGAAGGGACAATTCGGGGAGAAGCACTTGTCCCTCCTTGTTGCAAATCACGGTTAGAAAGGCAAACGATCAATGAAAAGAATCTGTTGTCGTAGATGAATCCTCTGTCAGACGCAGCTGTGGAGATTCAACATTATTGCATTAAATCCAGTTTAAATCTGATCTTTTTTTTTTACTTGCAGAAAGAGGTCAGACTAAAGGGTCATATTAAGTGGCAACATTCCAGTTTCAACGGCGGAATCATTAAATTTTATCTAATCTAATCTAATCTAATCGTCTGAGAGACTTGCTCTAATTGAGGAAACAATGGGATAATGTTTTAAGCCTGAGTCTTTTCCGGTATGGCGTCACAGGAGAGGATTTCTCTCCCAGTGATCTGTGCAGGGACAGTGATTTGAAAATGAGGTGACATGAGTTGACCACGAGCAGTCACTCTCTCATCTTTTTCTATTTGTGTCAGCCAACATGTGTTTCTCATGATGGGACCTGACACCTCGCCTGTGGCGTGAGGAGCGACAAAGTGGAGATGCTGTAGAAGAAACAATTTCACACCGACTGCAAATTACACTCTGCTCACCACGGTGTCTACAGATAATATGAGAAGTTTGGAAAATGGCATGAAGAAAAATCCTCCTCGCTCTTCCTGACTACATTTACAAAATCAAATGTTCGCTTCTCCTCTCCTTTAAATTGGATGTTTTTAACTTGAGTGCACAGCGTGTGCTAAGTCACTTTGACCTCTGCATATACTGTATGTCTGGAAATTTGTTTTTCCCAGCGCTGGATGTCTGGGTGATGGGAAGGGTAATGGGAAGGGTTTTATCACATTGTGAAAGCTGACTTAACACATGTGTGGACTTTAAGCTTAACACATTTTACCCTATCTGAATGTGCAGACGTTAGTATTAGTAATGAGTTATTTCATTGTATTGCAGTGAAGCTGAAGCAAGCGTGAACCAGACAAGTGAGAGTTCCACTTTTTATCATCAAACTGTTTAAGATTCTAATGGCTTGTCTGATATTGGATTGAGCTCTCCATCTTGAAAGCGTGGCTTGGCGTTGGGCCCCTCAGGAGCGAGGTGGCCGAGGCACCCAGTGGCAGAGGTGGTGACGTACGTATGTGCAGCAGCAATGAATCACTGGGAGACAATGCCCCTCTCTCAGCCTGAGCTGTTTGCAGATGCACATTCACTGAATACAACACAGGTCAACTGGGAAACAGCTTTGGAATCATTAGTGTGGTGCAATATGCAAAAACCAATTCACTCCTGCAGATTGCACCAAAATCTACCTGTTGTACCTGCAACTATTTGATGCTTTTCCAACATGTTCAGCCTTTAATTTTTCATCATTAATGCATCTCTGAGTTGATCACTGAAAGAACACTGTTTGTTATTCAATAAGGAATATTTTTGTCCTGCAAAAAAAACATTGAAATCTGCTTCTGGACACATCATTCTGAAAATGAAGCAAGAGACAAAAAATTTCAAACTTATCTCGACTTAATGTTCAGTCTTGCACTTTTTTCCACCCTCTGCAATTATTCTGAACTAACTCATTCAAGTGGAAATGTCAGCAGGTGTGGCACCTATAGGGCTATTCTGAAGGCACAGAGGTAGACGCTCGTCCACGCGCGCGCACACTCACATATGACTCATCTCATCCAAACTAAAGCACTTTGTCAGAGGCGTCCATTCACGTTACACCCAAGCCAGAGCGCGCAGACTCAATCCCAGCTTGGTGCGCGACACTTGTAGTGAGCTTGGCTATATAAGTCCATTCAGCATCTACTCTTAAAGTAACTATATACTTGTTTCTTCAAGGGAGTGAAGGAGGGCGGCATCTCGCCAACTACCTGACAACCTACAAGGCTGTACTGGACCTCCTCTAAAGACTGAAGGTATGAGAGGCTTCTTTTATTTAATACACATATTATAAGAGTTTGTCTGCATATTCACATTTTCTTGGCACAACTCAAATGTGATAGAACAGATTTTTGCGCACAAGCGTTTCCAAAATTTTGCAGACGACAAAGTGGATTTCTTATGCTTTAGTAATTATATTTTCAAACTTGTTTTAGAGTCTGGGAAGCAAGTGTGGGTAGTAGACTATAATACTTAAACTTTTACAGCTCATCCATCATGAGCCAAAAACCATCTTTACGCACGACATTTGCCAAATAATATCACCGCTTTTACGCGCGTAAAATCCTCATTACGCGCCACTAGAATTAGGATAAAAACGACATAAGTAAGTAACCCAGGTGTTTGTTTCTCTTCCCAGATTCCTGCTGATATCCTGACATGAAGCTCAATTTACTTGGCACCACCGTGATTCTGCTAGTTGCCTTCTTACCCCGCTACGAATGTCGGGCTATTGAGAGCCCTGGCGGTGCCCTGCGCGTCCCAGCTCCCCAAACCCAAAACTCCCAGCAGCAGCAGCCGCAGCAGCAGCAGCAGCGGACCGGTCCCATCCTGGAGAGGCTTGGAGAGGAGTATTTCATCCGGCTGGGCAACGGGGACTCTAACTCTTTCCCATCCTCGTCCATGTATCCCGGCGGATCACCTGCCATCTACAACAGAGCTTTGCAACTCCAGCTGACGCGGCGTCTTTTACAAGGGAAAGTTGGGAACATCAGGGCGCTCATAAGCGGCGGGGACGAGTCGATGGAGCGGGGAAGGAGGTCCGAGGACCCGCCGATATCCCTGGATCTGACCTTCCACCTGCTGCGGGAGATGATGGAGATGTCCAGGGCGGAACAGCTGGCCCAGCAGGCGCAAAATAACAGAAGAATGATGGAGCTCTTCGGGAAATGAAGACTCTCCTTCCAGTCCAAAGATCTCCCTTCAAGTTCTTTTCCTTCTTTTTGCATTTTTACCATCAGCACAAAAAACATGCTCTGTACAATATAGTGCTGCTTTGTCACTCTATTATTTATAGCTTTAACCTCAAACTATGGAGCTTAAACGGGCTTGACTTATAATGATCCGATTGTACCTTTGCCATTTTAATGTTGGTGTCAAATCTGTAGAATTCTTCATGTTTGAGAAATACTTTTTGTTCAGACACGAAATACTGCATTGACAAAAAATTGGCATTTTGTTTTAGATTCTGAATCACTGTATTTATGATATTTATGTTTGTTAATAAACTTATGTGCAACCAGTCATTTTCTGTTGTGCAAGAGAACGTCTTATATCTATATTTTTTAATAAAAACCTAAAAGCAATGCTTACACTTCTCTGTGAATATCCTTACATATGAGTTAATAATAACTCCCAGGAAAACTAACTATTCCCACTTACTTTAATTACTAATTTGAATAACTCTTTCCCAATGTGACATACAGGTTTGTAATCTTATATTGGAGATAATGTATATAGGTCTATGTTAAAAAAACAAAACAAAACAAAAAACAGTTGGAGAGCACAAACTGCATCTTGAGTCTTGCCTACACACATATTGATTGCTAGAGAAAGGTTTTTCTAACTGAATATAAAAATCTTATATGGTGTAACCATTGCTCTGGAGCCAAGTCGTGGGTTAACACTGTGCCTCCTCTCTCACACGCACAGAAAAGAGCTGTAACAACAAAAACATTTACCAGAGATGTTTATAAGGATGCTGTAAGAGCGCCTGCAGTCGTGCAGGTGAAGAACACTCATACAGCATCCTTTCTCCTAAACCCTTAATCCCTACGAAGCAATTCTCATTATACCAGGGAAAGGCATCCTCAAACAGCTGAAAGATGCACCACTGATAGCTAATGAGTGCGAAAGACACTTTGTGTGTATGTGCATGCTGTGCTGATCCTTGACCCACGGTGTCAGGGTAAACTAAACAAGAGCTGTGGGTGTGAGTCATCCTATTCTGTTTGGCCCACTTAGCAACTTGGGGCTTAGTGCTGCATTGAGCCCATTTGTAAAGGATCCAACTCACTCGCACAATAATTAGATGGGACTGCCTCAATAGTGGAGTCACAGCAAGGTGAGACCATCATAGGGCAGCAAATAGAGAAGTGGTGGCCTGAGGCTGGCTGCATTCTGATATTACAGTATGTTGTAGGCAGGAATGGCATCACGACCATACTGTGGAGAAACAGGCTGAAGAAGCTATAAAAAAATGGCACTAATGCAGTTTCAGCATGGATTTCCTCTGACAGAAATAAATGAAAAAAAAGTGTGAAGAAGAGATAAAGACGGGGGAGAAAGAGAAAAATAAGTCTTTTTCCCGTACACATGCGCACACACATACACACACAAACGGGCAGGGCGTTACACAAAATCTATTTCATTGGTAACTCGGTCCAGGCACAAACCACCAGACGAAGCACAGCGACACGTGTGGCAGTGAGATGAAACTGAGAGCAGCTGTATTTTGGTTTATCTGCCATCAGCAAAGACATGAGAGTACTATCATGTAGGTGTTTGTACAATTCTGTTTTAATGGCACATAAAGTATAATACATCATAATAGGGCAAAATGTGATGTTTAGTCCATGATAGGAAAATACGCCTGTGTCACACAACAGAGAACACAACATGTAATACAGGCTTTTGCATGTGTGAGACAGTGAAATGTCACAGTGATAGTTTTGTACTCTGCTACCCTACTCATAAAGTTATATCGGTCATAAAAAAGTATATGGCAGGGGGGGAAACCTGAGGCCTCCTTGTCATACTCTAATGATGTAGCGGTGAGTCGCAAAAGGTCAGCTACATAAAAAATGCATGAAGCCAAATTCTGGAAATTACCAATCGGCACTTATAGCCTGTCTGTCATTCAGCATGTCAAAAAACACAACTACAGGAGGAACCAAAATGTGTATTTAATTAGACAAAAAAATATATAAGATCAGTCAGTATGCAGTGATGCACGCTTACACAATCACAATAAAAAAGAGAGAGAAGGGAATTGAAACTTCTGTCTCTTCCTTTAGATCTACCTCAGCAACTCAGACTTTCCCTTCGGCACAGATCTAAATCCGTCTCGCTGTTCCCCAATCTAGGAGAAGAAGTATCACAACTGACCTGAAATCAACATCTAGGAGCAAAACTTATCCTGCTCCTGGTTTAGGTGCTGCCTGGGCCGGCGGCTGAGAGCTAGGTCGAGGCGGCGCTCTTGGCTGCGCTTGAGGAGGAGCTCGTCTGCAGGGGGGCAGAGGGTTGGACGGAGGCGGCTGTAACAGCACTTCCTCCCAAAACAGTCTGTGCCCCCTCTCCTTCCTCAGCGCCTGCTTCTCCTTCCTCATCCTCTTCATCCTCGTCTTCATCATCTGCAGAAAGAATAGGAAATAAAAGTCAAGATTACCACAAATCTGAGGAGTGAGCAGAAAATTGCAGCCATCACAATTTTTCCTGCACCTTGGATGAAGTCAATGCTGCGCAGGGCCTTGCCCTCCTTCTTGAACTCGACGTTGTAATGATCCATATTCTCATAGCCGCGCTCAACTTTGTCCAAGTGTGCTGTGCTGGATGCATCTGCAATCCTGAATGAAGAAGGTGCAATTATCATATTAATGAGGAAAGAAAATCACTCTCAGATAGTCGATGTACCTGTCAAATATAAACAATCTGTGATGTTTAGCAAATAGCACAAGTTATTTCAGGATGCCACAGCTCAAGATAGTGATTTGGTACATTTCACAGAATTACTATCGACAGCTCCCAGAGAGCAGGTGTAATTGTGCTACATCAGGCTGTTGGGTTTTTTGGAGGTGCAGACTTAAATTTGGTAAATCTTTTCACAAGAATATGAAAAAAATGCAAACAAAAAGGGACCATAAACGACATACCAAGTAATAGCTGTTAATAGTGTTATGTCAGATTTTTACTTTAAAATGACAATATGTTATATTTTTACATTGTCTGTGCAAATATTAATGCATAAAAACATGTGCTTACTGTTTGAGGAGAGGCTTTGTGTTCTGAAACAGACAAGAGGAAGAAAGAGTAAATGAAAGAAAAATATCCATTCAACAACTAAATCAAATCATTTTGTAGCTTTGGAATTAACACTGACCTGTAGAAACAAAGCCATTTCTGGCTCCTCCATAGTTTGGATCCCCTTCTCCACGATCTTACAGCTCTCTTCCAGATGGTCTCCGTACTGTCTGGTCAGGCCCCGGATGTAGTTCACCTTTTCTTCCTGTTCAGCCGTCACCTTCTGACTCATATCCCTCTTCTTCTCCTCCAGGATGGAGTACAGCTGATCAAACTTCTCGCACACCAGATTCTTCTGCCTCCGACCGTTCTCCTGTGTGTGACAGACAGAGACATATGCACACGCATAAGGACAGATCATAAGAGTCCATCTATATTAATTATTCACCACAGTCTTGTAGGTGAGAATGTATGTAGATGCAATTTTGGGGTACAACAGAGTTTAGAATACTGAAAACCAAAGATCAAGTCAAAGACAACGAGGTAATAGCCTTCTGTGTATGGTCGTGTATATATGGTTAATTACAAATGTTCTGGTTAGTCTGCGTTCCAACCATCAGGTAGTGCCATATGTGCAGAAAGGGCAGTGAAGCTCATTCTGCATGTCCGTCGTGAGTGACGCCACTGAGAGTGACACATGAGGGACTGGAGCCACTCCAGCTTCCCCCCTCCTATGTCCAACTGCGGCACAAGAACCATAGGAAAGCTGTCTGTTCTCCTGCCATCAATTCCACTGCTCATTTTTTAATGTCAATGAGGCCAGAGACAGAATGGAGAGCCCCGCTAAGTGCATATAGAAGAAAATGTGGAAAAGAAAAGAGAAACACAGACGAAAGCACCAAAACATTAATTTTCCTCTCTCCACCTCTCTGTCTAAAGCTCACAGACAGATAAAAGCAGAGAGAGTGGCGGTGACAAGGACACATTACGTCTCTTTGTGCGTCTGTGCAGGTGACTGCAGGTGCATTAGTGTGTGCATGGAGCGAGTGCTTGCTGCGTGAGTGAGCGGCCAGGCACTGCAGCAGTTGGACACTGACCTCTATGGCACGACAGGCTTCTTCTAGCTGACTAATGATGCCTTGCATCCTGTCGTTGTTACCAACCATCATGGCAATCCCGTCACTCAGCTCCGTCTGGGGGGCAAGGACATAGCAGCTTAAATGCTTGAGATCTGACCTGAGTAAATGCACTTCATTGAGAAATATGGCCAGATTGACTTTTTCATGTTTAATTCTTGATTAATTTTACAAATGAAACACAAATATCTATCTATCTACGTATAGTAAGTCTCATAATGATTGTCAGTGTTCATGACCTCTGTCAGTATTTCAGGTCTCACCTTCTTTGTCTGGTAGATGCTGGTGATGGGTGCCACCTCACAGTCTTTGTGAGCTCCAAACACCTTACACATGGAGCATGTGGGAACACCATGGGTGACGCAGTAAATGTTGATCTTTTCGTCCTCGTGGACATCACACATGGGCGTCTTTTCCTTTCTCTCTGGTGCTGGCTTGCTGCTGTTGAGGTTTAAAGAACACAGCGGTATCTTCCTGTCAAGGCCCCTACATTTCAGTGCATACTGATGTGACATGTCATGTCAGTTTGATAATGTCACAGGTACACATCTCAGTAGTTTATTGATGATCCATCAGCATTGCCTGGACAGGCACAGTGACTGTCAGCACTGTAATCAATACATCACCATCACACAGTGCAGTCTTCAGGTGTAGGTGCAGGTGTATGGTGTTATCTTTTGATTTCTATTCATTTCTATCTTTTGCTTACATTGTCAGGTTGATTTATCCCAGAATTACACCAAGATATCCATTAAATATTTCACTTGGTTATCAAAAATAATGCCACAAAAAATTAATCCAGTATGAGGTTGGGCAATCTGAGTGTTGTGGATCTTATGTCACACAAGCCTTTTGGCTGTCAAGCCAAAGGCTCAGATCAGGGAAATCAACTGCTTAGATAATAACTAAAACTAGAACCCTCCTGTCATTCACTCCAGCTCTCTGACTCAGAAACCACTGGCACCAGAAACTGCTACACCTCCTGCCATCACACCACGAGTAAACCCTTTTTCTTCTTTACAATCTATCTTCACAGCTCTCAGGCTTAAAGACAGCTTTGACTGATACAGAAAATCAACAGAGCACATCTGTGTATCTGATCTGTCTCACCTACTGGACTCCTGTTTGAACATGTCAATGATATTCTCAACCAGCAGGTTCCTCTGCAGACCGTAAACACCATGCCTGTCCAGAACCACCTCGTGTCTGCAGGACGGGCATCGGAAACGGCCACCAGACGTCAATGAGCCTCCTCTTGTTGGAAGGTATGGATTTGAGGCCTGTGAGTAGGCACAATGCAAACCCTCAATTTAGTATGATGCCACTGTTTAATGGATTCATCTCAGCAGCAAAATATTATAAATTGTTTCTTCATAATAATGAGTGTAACCTCATTGCCAAAACTCAAAACAAGGAAGCGCATAGTTATTGCTCCCAAATTTGTTGACATGTGTTTTATTTAAGGGACTAAAACCACAACAACTTAATCCAAACAAGAAATTTGAAACATATAAATTTAATTTATGTTGTCCAACCAGTTACTGGTTTGGTCTTTCATCACCAATGTAGGGCAACTTCATAACTGTACCAATGGTTCAAATGACATATGCTGTTAAATGAGGATGCTTTATAAAACAAACATGTTCCTCAGCTTAATAAATAAATAAATACTTTTCCCTTTATAGTAGAAATAAACAAGTGTCACTTTGTTGTGTGTCTTACCTGGAAAATGTCATTGGCACATTTCCTGCAGAGGTTGTGCTGGCAGGGCAGGATGACCACAGGCTTTGTAAACATCTCCAGACATATGGGACAAATCAGCTGTTTCTCCAGGTTGTCCATGTTATTCATTTTTGACAGACACTTTTAGCAAGACATAAAAAAAGAAAACTATATTAGACAAGACAACTAAAGCTGATAAAAGATGGTTTATGAAAGCAATCCAAAGCAGGCCCGAGCCAGGCTAAGAAGTAGGTCTGCTGCTCTTGTCCTAGCGGGTGTGGGCTCCTATCTCACTGGTGTCAGATCTGTTTTTAGCAGCTATTGCTGTCACGTCAAAGGTTGCCATTTTTACCCTGCCCATATTTGAAACTGAGCAGGGTAGCACTGAACAGCTGCCTACCAGCCTCCATGTCCTCCTATACACCGCTATCACAGATGGCTGTACAGTCTCTGTAACCTAAGTGTGTTTGAAGGGAGTGGAGGCATCACATATAAAAATCAGTTAATACATAGTCGTGATAAAAGTATGCCAAGGCTACCATAAGCTAGCTTACAATTTGCTTCTCATAATTTAATGCATACTTGATTGTAAACTTTTTCTTCAACTTTTTTTTCGTTCCCCTAACAAAACCATAATGTTTAATCAATCAACTGTATTGACTGAAAGTAAATATAGTAAAAAGTTAACAGATGTGCTAGGCAAACACACAAACTCTGTTAAATGTTTCCTCTGTGAAGTGTTTGCTCACGTTAATGCTACTTTTTGGCATTACGCTAACTTTTAGCTAACCGTTAACCACGCTAGCTAGCACGATCAAAAGCGACGATGACTCAACAACTTCATCATGCACCAAAAGGACAAGGACCAACATGGATATATTGGTATAGGTATTTCATAATTTCAGCTAACTACAACAGGGAGACATCAGTATTTACACACCATTTAACAAATTGTAACGTGTTAAATTAGTAGTTAGCAGGTTTTTGTTCCGTTACTAGTGGTTCTTTGTGCTTGGACTCACGGCTAACTACAGCTAGCTTAAGTTTCCAAACATAGTTTGTACCTAACTTTAAACATTTTCTATTTGTGACCCATTAAACTTACAAGAAAAGCAAAATGAGTAGAAAACAGTGTATCTTACATTAATGTTACTGTTTTCACTGTGTTTTGTAGAAATTATATAAAATTTTTTCAGCCTAAAAAGCTTTGGAGAATGCGGGCATCGATCCCGCTACCTCTCGCATGCTAAGCGAGCGCTCTACCATTTGAGCTAATTCCCCTTGAACATTATAGGGTAGTAGGCCTCTTATTAATACGTGAGACACACATTATGTGGAAAGGTCCAACCTTGACGTAACTAGCTTTGACTAGTTTAGCTAGCGGCAATAACAAAGTATCAGCTAACCTTTAACGTTTTAACGTAATAAAGTCGTCGCATATGTCGTGCTGTGGTGTTGATTTAACGATATAGTTCGGATGGCATGAGCATCTCCCTTCGATAGCTCAGTTGGTAGAGCGGAGGACTGTAGTGGAAAACATGGGCATCCTTAGGTCGCTGGTTCGAATCCGGCTCGAAGGAGAGTTACTTTTTTTTTTTTTTTTTTTTTTTTTTACAATACTTTTCCATTTCCGCAAAACAATAACAGTGCAAGTAGAAACGACCCTGCCTGTATAAGTGATTGTATTTATTTACTAAATTACAAAAAATGTTTTGATAAAACTTTCTGTTTCTTTACATCCTTATTCATCAACTTGTACTATAGAGTTCAATGTAAAGTGAATTGGCCAAGAAAGGAAAAAGGGCACATAATAGAAATATTAAAGTTGTAAATAAAAAAAAAAAGTAAATAAAGAATGAAATAAGTAGTACAAATAATTAAAATAAGAAAGAAAGAAAGCTGGTTTCTCCCAATTGCTACATTACACACTAAAAACAAACAAGAACTATCTTTTTTGTTAGAAGTTGAAATGTAAATGTATTTTCTGTGCTCCTGATATTACAGATTAACATTGAGAAAGGAGTAATCTGCAATCTGTCTTCTATTTACCTGCCAACAATTGACATTTGTTAACATGAGGAGATATTTTGGTGTAAGTTTTTCACTGTCTGACACAAAGGTTAAAGTACAAATATCCAGCCCTCCTTTGATTACAGGGGAGGTCTCGTCGGTAAGGATAGAGCATGCTCTGCATTGTCGAGCTGCATGTTTAATGAAAAACCCTCACACCTGCGAGCACTCTGTTCAAAAGGGAGTTTAAATGTGATTGTTTAGTGTCTGATTTGGTTGCCTCTTGTGATGAAACCAAACATTGTCATTGGACTGTGAAACTGGCTTACAAACGCACTACAAACACATTTGGAAGGATGACTCAGAAACAACAGCAAGCAGCACATACTAATAAATTGTCTTTGTTTACCATGGTTAACATTCCTCTATGTCCTTGCACAGATGCAATCCAGTGGTTCTCGTTAGAGGGTGGCACAGGACTGGATTTTCACTCCTGTCCCATCCCACTCCCACAAATGTACCCCCATTCTTATGTTATGTGTTTTTAAGGGGAGGGTTGCTTAGATTACTTTGTGTCCTACTGCACAGTTTTTTTCATTCACACCATTGACTTTTTTCCTGTCCCTATCTCAGGGGAGTCCCACAGAAATACGGATTCCAGAGAAAATGTCAATTTCTTGTCAGCAGTGTTGTTATTTAAATTAAGAAATGATATGTCTAAATACATGCCAATAATGAAGCGCTCAGTTTCATGAATATGTATGAATGTTTATTTACATACATTTGTGAGATCTGAGTTTCTTAGAGAACAGTTAGCGTTACAACCTATATAGGATTGCTGCTGCTGTGGGTTGTAGGTTTATTTTTTGACCCAAAACTTTTTGTCTTTTTTCAGGAGGATTCTCACTTTAAAATATATTGTTTTCCCTCTAACTAGAGAGCAAAGAAGAGGCGTTAACATCTTCTGCCCTAACTGTTCAACAACATAGAGGCCCACGGAGCTGCACTGGCTCTATACTTCTCCTCATGGTGCCATCTGACAGCAGTGAGTAGGCAGAGTTAATAAACTACTAAACTTTTTTTGTGATTTTAGAGTTTCCAGCTTTGTTGTTAGGGCAATAATGAAAGTTTGATGTCTGGAGAAAAAATAGCCAAGTGTATTATTGCACATGGTTAGTATTGATTAAAATGGCCAACAAAATGGACAACTCTACACACATCAGATATAGTTTGGGGTTCAGTGTGTCGCTTAAGGACACTTCAATACATCGACAGGAGGAGCTCGGGATCAAACTCTGATCAATGAACAAGCCTCTAAACTAGCGAAGTTACTGCCCCCACAATGTAGCACCATTAGTCAGGAGGGTTTCCAATATTGAACTGTTCAGAATCCATTGATATTTTCAACAAATGTCATTATTCTTGTGGGTGAGGTGATTATGTTACATTTTAAGACACTATGTAAGCCAGTGTCAGTATTCTGTCAAAACAACACAAGTCACATACCTAAATAGATAAATATGTTGAGCTCTAACCTTATTAACAAGAGTACAATTTTTTTTGTCTGTGACTCATTCAATATGACACCTGCCTTCTTTGCACCTCCATTCCCTTTATAATAAGGCCGCAGGGGTAAGCACACAAAGCTTTTCACGCAGGCATGTCAGAGTCAGTGAGTCATATTTAAACATTTTAGACAGATGTTATCACTGAAAATGAATGCATGTCATTTTCCAGCCCTCCCCTCTAATTTGTGTCTCTTTGTTTCATCCCCAAGCAATACAGCACCGCTGTGAAGACACTAAATATGTGTCAAGTAAACTCCTCAAAGGTGAGAATTATGTCTCGAAAAGTCATCATTTTCATACCCTACTCTTCACTGTTAACTGATTTGTAAATCTGTGAAAATGTAAAATGGCAGACTTGCTGCCTTTCAACATTATATATGTCAGAACAGACATGTTTCACACAATTTCCCATTTCTATGTATACCTTGTGATCTACTACAAATCATGTTTTCTCGTTAATTTGTGATGCTGTGGACCCACTACTTCATTCAGTATTAATTAGCAGTCCTTAAAATGCATGACGAGTATGATTACATATTCATTAACAACAAGCACGGACTGTTCAAATGCTCACCATTTTGATGGCTTCTAAAAGTAAATTCAAATGAGATCAATTAAGAAGATGTTCTGGAAAATGTCTTTGTGGCTGATGTGAATTCGTAATTTTGAAGCCATTACTGTCTGACTTTAAATATTGCAGTGTCTATTGGTAGGAATGCAATAAAGATTGAAGATTGACAAATTAAGAGCAGTATGAAGATTGCTTGATGATGAAAAACCAGACACGGTGCTGTGAGTTTTTGAGCCCAGAAGCTGCTAGTTTAAAGAGCACAACGTGACCATCTTTTTTCTCTAATTTGCTCACTGGTGGTATGTGCTGTTTTGATTATATAGTAAAAAGGTGTGCAGGTCACAAAATACAACAAGAGGTGTTATACACGTACTCTCACACAACTGCGCACATAAAGGTCTACTAGCACATGAGCAAGATTAAAGTGTATATGGGGCCAGAATACGGAGCATAGTAAAGGGTACCATCTGTGCTCATGTATGAATATTTCAGTTAGGTGGAAGTCATATTGTATTCATACAGATGGTAGCAGTCACTGGCTGTGATTTAAAAGGTCTTGGCAAGCATTCTTACATAATGTTGTCTGTTTCTGCATTTCCACATTTGTCCTAAAAATTAAATCTTCTGACATGGTTCCAGGTCCATGTGTTCCTGTAAGACTGTCAGATGGCTCCTTGTGGGCAGGACGTCTGCAGCTCCAGACCAGAGATCTTCTTCTGAGGTTGAGAATTTTATTGCCAAACTGTAATTGTTGTGCTTAAAATTTAATATACTGAAAATCTAACCAGACATTACAACACAATATCTCACATTTAAATGAAAACTGCAGATATGATTTGCTTTTTTAAAATCATGATCGCTACACCTTTCCTGTAGTCATGCCTTGTCATATATCACCAGTTGTTGTTAAGGTGCAGTGCGTTTTCCTACTCGCAGGACTCACCTCAATCTGACACTTACATTTCTTACAGTTTAGAACTTCTAAGAGGCAGCGACTGCTTAAGATAATTGGCATATGAATCAAAGTAGGAATTAGAAATCATCCAGTCACTGTAATGAAACACATTAACCTGCAATATCATAACAGAAATCTTGTAATACTAAGCAATCAGACACAAAAAGATAATGAAAATAGAATAACAGTGAAAAAACTGCTGACAAGCAGCTACATTTTCCATAATCATAATCTACCACACTGTGTCTGGGATCAGCCAGCTGAAGTATAAGTAGCGTTACAGATAGTGGATTTGCATGATAATGTCATGTGGATTTGCAAATGTCTTTCATCGTTTTTGACATAAAGTCACTTGATGATAAGAAAGATGAAATCAAACACCCAGATTACCACATGGAGTTTTATGTAACATCCTCTCCCATACAATGACGTAAAAGAGACGTCAGTCTCTTTTAACAGGCACTGCTGCAGCTCATGGTCATGGGAAACAGAGATGCGCTCGGCATTCAAGTGCTTCTCTCAGCCTGGCTTAAACCTCACACCCTCTGCACCATGAGAAGTGCTGTCCACATTGTTTCATCTTTAACGCTTTAATTCAAAGAGTAGTGAAGCAGGGTGATTTCAACATCCTGCAGCTGGGTGTTTACACAACAAGAATCTGCTTGCATTAAGCAGGTTACATGAAGGGTACAGTAGCACACAGACCCTGAGTGGAGAGGATAGAGAGACTTTGACAGGTGTAGCATAAAGTCATCAAATTTTCTTTGATGCGGTGTGAATCAAGCCAGCAGTTCCCACAGTTTTTGCAGTTCATTCTGTGAAATGGGTGAATGGTAAATTATCTACAACAAAACATGCACCCTCTGGGGTTCCTGTTACTCACCATATAAATCTGGATCTAAATGTCTGAACACAAGTTGCAATGCATTCAAATCTTGGTAGCAATATGATCTATTGTCACCAAAAACATCCATGCACACATATACACACCATAGTATCAAAATATTTTAAATTTGTCTGAGCATTTATGAGATAGCACTAATGCAGGTTCTGGGTAATAGATGTAATAAAGATCCCCTGACAGACATTTAACTATGGCTAACTTATGAGTTCCCATATTACGGCACATCAGTTTTCAAATTCCATCAAATTCTTTTTGAAATAAACAGTACCAGTCCATAAACAATCCGAATGTTAATGCTGATCAAGGGAGCATCATATTTATATAGTAGTTTCTGCTGAAGAGCTGTGATTGTAAAGCCTGCTGGCCTATAACACAGTAAAAGAGTGCTATCTAGTGGTAGGAAGTGGGCAAACTAAGTTCAGTAAAAGCATCACTGCAGCTTTCAAATAGGGCTTCCATTGTACTTGTGGCATTTAGATAGTATGATTCATACTCCTTTCAGTTTGTGTAAATAATGTGGATGGAAACAAGAGATTTTTCACTTCGGTAACACATGAACAAATCAAGCTGTCACACATTGACGCTATCTAGGTCTCAGTTATGAATTTTGGCATGTATGAACTTATTATGTTACACTAAAACTATGTGTGCACATATCCAATTACTGAAATGCAAGCAGCATATGTGCAAGGATTGCAACATATTTTTGGCAGGCATTGTAGAGAGTAGTTGTGTCTATATTGGAGACTATATGTCTAATGTTAGTTTCGTGGCAAAATTAATACCTTGTTATTAGAAACCAAGCTAAATCCACACATACTTAAGATTTACTGTAATTAATCTCAATATTATTTCAATTATTTTTTTATTATAAGGGTACACTGTCCTTGTAATAGCTCCTTTTCACCACAAGATGTCTCTACATACACACAAAAATACATTCTTAGGTGTTTGTAATGGCGTTTAATACAAAAGCAGTAAAACAGTATATAAATGCTTTTCCAATTCTAATTTAACCTGGCAATAATAAAAACAAGCCATTTTGATAAAATTAATAAAACACTGACAAATGAAATTAATTAGTTGTTGAAAGAGGATGTGTAGTTACTTTAAATATAAAAATCTAAATATCAAGAATTGGGCATGTCTCTGTGCATGCATGTGTGTGTGTGTATGTAAATGTGTGGTGGTGTGTTTGTTTACAGATGCACATATAGAATCTGTATGTCATAGAGCACAATAGATGTAAAACTGCTGCGTGGGCAATGGAGCAATAGATAATGACTCCTCCGATGCTCACAGTGTTGTCAGAGGGTAACTACTAAATCAATTAGGGACACCGTGGCGGATTGCAGTCTGCCTCCAGAGAGCTTTCAGCGAGACTAGAGTCAGGGGAAGTGGATCACTGGGGGCCTCACAAGCAGATACAGTACCAAGGGGAATCAGCAGGTATGCAGCTCACCTGTCTTATAAAAGCTCCTGAGGCTGGTGCTAGAGTAGTTAAACACACCTGCCATGCTACAAAGGGATGTGTCTGTGCCTGATGTGTGTTAGATCATGCGTACGTGTGAATGTGGCAAAAAAGGGGCTGTGGAAGAAATTAATTAACAGAAAATGCCTCACAAATCCTTTTCCCACATGTACACTTAGAGGAGCGAGTGTAAAATATGTGCTGCCCTGTGCACACACACGTGACGTGCCATTGACGTAGTCATATGCCAGATCAGGCAGTTTCAGAGTTGTCTGGCAACAACAGGTTTGTAAACTGTGAATGCAAAAACAGCGTGCGTGTGGTTGACCTTCTCTGCTCTGTTTGCAGCAAATATCTTCAAGGATCAAGAAGTGACATGTTAGTCATTTACATTTGAGGAAAAGTAGCAGTTAACATCAAATTAAAGAGTTTTAGAGTTTATTCTGAGACACAGGTTGTTCCACCACCCAATGTGGAAAGTAATTAATTAGAAGTACAGTCATTGAGTGGCCTTTTCACCACATGTACTTCTGAAAGTAAATTCTAAAGTCGCTAATTCAACTGTACATCAGCTGATTCTACTCAGGTTTTCCAAGACAAACATTGCTGAGAAAGCTACAGTTAATTTAGGATTTCACTGCTTTTTATTGGACTTTATTGGACACAAGTACCTCACTTTAAAAACACTGTATACCTCTACTTGAGCTGGGTATTTTAGAGTTTTTTCCACCCCTGCCACTGTCCACCACTCATTTGTTGTTGTGTTTTGCAGGGTTGCCTTAGCTGCCTGACATGGGACCTCTTTGGTGGGGGGTATGATTGTGGGGGAGCTACATTCAGACCAATGGAAATGGGGAGGGAGGGGATTATGCCTCCACTGGCACAGGACCTGACTGTTGCCATGGCACATCCATTGCCCCCCCCCAGCACATGGGCATGGCACAGAAACCTTTAATGAAAATGTGCTGGCCTGTCAATACTGTGTTTTTCTTAGGGTAAGTATTTGATCCTCTCAGCTGCACCTTATCTTTCTCTAACTGTGATCCAGTATCTTACATGCATTTTGGTCCAGACTGATAAACCAAAACAATGCTTGCAGACACTAAAATGAGTAACTCTGAGTCTACTTTACAATCCAATCTGCATGTGTCTTGAGTCACCACAAGCAGCCATATGGAGCAAATTGCCTGAGCCTCACAGAGCTGCAGCGTCTTCTGCTGTATTTCCTAGGCTGTATCTCAAACTCCCGGTGTGTCTCAGCTCCCAAGTAGTATGAGTCATGAGAGGAAGGTAATCACAGGCAATGATGTGGACCGCTGCAGGGCAAGCCCCGTTGTGGAGGAATACCCTTGAGAAAGTCCACGCCGTCTGCAAACGACTGCTCATATAGGTCTTGGGATCGCCCTGGCTGGATATCCAATCGTGTACGCTGGTTTATGCGTTATACGCGCATTTATCCAATCAGCGCAGAGGTTACATTAGCTGCTCTGACGCCATTGGTGGGAATTAGACCAGGGCGTTTTTTGCTCGCTCCAACAGCACCATCTCTGGCAGGTGGTGTGCGCTTTAAAACCATACAGTAGGCTAATGTTTAGGTCGATAGGTAGGTAGTTATAGGGAAATAAACACACTTTAGCTCATTCATTTCTCGTTTTTTTGCTGCATAGTTCCGCGTTGCGTGCCATCACGTGTCCTCCAGAGCCGCCGGGGTCGCAGCGAGTGAGATGAACGTCGGGGTTTCCCTCTCTGATCCAGACACTTTGTGCTTTACGGTCAGCGGTGAATTAGACATCATGCAGCTTGTGCAAAAAAAGACGGAAAAGCCCTACATGTTGATTAGATTTGAGCCACCGGTGCGAGCGTGAGTGAGTGAGAGCGAGCCTCCCCGGGCGCCACGGCTGACGAGGGGGGTCTCACATCCCGGAGAGCCGCCTCACCTCATCCGCCGGCGTCGCACACGATATGATATGTGGATGAGATTTTTTTTTAGGGGGGAAGCGGTCGTGCCTTTTGTTTTCATGTCGGGATATGTACGTGAGATCCGCGCACGCGACCGAACGAGCGTCTCTTTGCTGCTCCGAAAATGAGGAAGCGTTTTCATAAAGACCCAGAAAATGGCAAGAAGGTCTCGTCGTCCGTGGGCCCGGATTTGAGTAAAATGAGAAGGAAAGGAGCAAATGCAACAGCAGCATGATTATTTTCTTCCTCCCCCCCTTTACAGAATGACACCAAAGGAGGTAAAACGGTGGAGGTAGATAAGACGCAGCATCAATGAAGGCGAAGTTTTGACTCGCTCATAATGAACAGAAACACTTTGCAGCTCAATAGCATCCTATATTGAAAGATTTTTTTTTCCGGCTTTTGGAGATTTTTCTAAGTCATCTGTTTTTTTGCATTGCATTTGTTATCTTTTTTTCATCATTTATTTTTTTGTTTATTTTTTTTTATATTTTTGATCCGGATCCAGCCCTGACTATTCAATGGAAGTATGTTATCAGCTGCCGGTTTTGCCTCTTGACAGGCCGGTTCCCAAACATGTCCTTAGCCGGAGGGGAGCCATTAGTTTCAGCTCCAGCTCTTCTCTCTTCGGGGCTCCTGATCCGAGACAGCTGTCACAGGTAAATAAACAAAAGATCCTTATACTTGTTTGTTTTTTTTTAATCGTTTAGTCACAATGTTTTTTTTTGGCTCTAGGAATCACACAGGCCTTCAAACCAGCAGCTTTTAAAAACAAATATATGAATATTCCACAGGAATCTTGCAGGTGGTTGTTGGATATCTAGGCCCGAACACTCACTTGCACACACACACATATATACATGCACACACACATTCTTATCTCTTAGACCTAACACACACACTCCAACCAGCCATCTCCCAAAACTACTTTGCATTTGCGCATGTTGCCCACAGATAAAGGCCCTTTTGGCTTACACTTTAGCCAGCCATGAAGTCCTGGGACTTACATTTGTCAGAGAACGTGCCACACTGCTATTTATGTTACCATCCCTTGACACATTGACAGAAGAACCACAAATCATTGAGTCATATTTGAACTTCCTGCTTTCTCAGAGTCTTGAATTCTTGAAAATGTGCCTCTGTATTTCTTCTGTGTGGTGAAAGAAAAGAAAGGTAGGCCACAACAACAGTCTTCATGTTGTGGGGTCATGTTTTGCTCGGCTCTCGCGTACACAGAAAAACTGGCACAGCTGCACAATGCATCTCCAATGCATTAGCCAAGCACTGAGTCACTGTTGTGTATAAGCATGTGTCTCCGATGATGTACTGTCCGTTAGGCCTTTGTGCAGAACACTTGCTTCACTAACTGTAACACGTGTGGCTGTAACCTCAGCTCAGAGAAAAGTTGCACATTAAGTCATGAGTCATTGAACTCTTTCCCCACAGTGTCACACTTTTTAAAACTGGAAGAAAAAAAAAACATCCTCATTGTTACTTCAGTAGTTTTGCACAAAAGCAGATGGATGTATTCTTCTCTCTGTGGGTCACGTTGTTGGTCATGAACAGAAACTACCACAACATTGCTTGGCATCTTCCAACACATTAACTAAGCATTAAGTCACTTCCTTCAATGGGCCGTCCATTAGTGCTTTGTGCAATACACTGCTCCACATAACCACCCATGTGTGTCCTCTTTGAACCTACCACACCATCAGAGGCAGCTCCCCAAACACTAATGCATGGCCATGGCTATCAAAGGCCCTCAATGTTGCTCATCTTCAATGGTCTCTGTTTTGCTGGGTTATTAGTGTTGTTGACAGATGCCATGAAATGTTGGGTAAGCTTGTTGGACGAGACTTTTCCGACCATCCCCTCATCTTTCTATCCATTACCCTACCACTCCATCATCACTTAGTTAGGAAGACTTAAAAAACTAATCCAAGGGCCTGAAGCTGTCCTGCCCTTTGGTGGTTTTTGGTCCTTGCTTCTCAGACCGCAGCCCAAAGGAGGGATCCCGGAGAGGTCCCAAAACCTCAGGAGAAAACCCATTTCAGCCGAATGCTAGCTTGCACATCCTCTGCATACAAACACAAGTATGAAGCCATTGTGTCTCTCGGCCATGATCACCAGTTGATCTCTCAAGTGGGCCAGAGTTCATTTTCAATCGGCGGTGTGAGGTGTGTCGCCATCGTGCTGCTTTGTTGTGGAAAAAAGGGGTCATTTGCAGCAGGCAGTGCACTTTGTAGTGTTAAGTGAGTTTCCAGTGAAACAATAATGATCTGCATGTCATGTTTGCGGAGACATTGTTGAATTGTGCGAGGTTTACAAACACTTTATTTGCTTTCAGCGACAGCGAGGGATTCAGTAATTCAACATTAAGACCTGCTGACATAGTCATTTGTCTCTTTTTTTTTTCTACCTCAACACTGGCAGAATTGGGTGAACATGCATGCACGCACACAGCCATGTCACTCAGCCTTTGTCACAGAGCAATTACACTTCTACAAATATTGTGTTTCGGGCCCTATTTATGACCATAAGGGTGCATTTGTCCTTGGTGGCTGCTGTGTTTTTGTGTGTGGTTCCACAGGCCTGTTGTTTGTGGAAGCAGTTCTGGACTACCATTGCAGAAAGAGGCAGTTAGGCATGTGCCTGGGCTCTGTGGGCAGTGGTTTGGCTCGCCGCCAGACTCACAGATGGCCGGAGTCTCAGTCTCTTTTCTTTCTCTGGCTATCTTGTTCCGCTCACTCACAAGCTCCCTCTCTTTCTTTCTCTTTCTCCTCTACAACCCCCCCCCCCCCCCCTCCACTTCCCTCGCAGATGAAGACATTTCCTCTTGTAAACAGAGGACGAAAGAGTAGGGTCAAAGACACGACAGAGTCTCAGAAGAATATGTCACTCTGTGGTCGTGGAATGCTTATAATGGGTGTAAATATGCTGCTGAAGAGGCGTTGAAAACAGCAATGGCATTAAATAAATGGGCTCATTTGTCTATTACAATGCTTCTTTTGTTTTTATTACAAGGCCTGTTGGCTAATTCCTAAAAGTGACGTGGAAGATGATTTGAATTTGGTTGTATATAGCGATGCGTGCTGGTCCCCTCTGGCTTCTCTGGAGTGAAGGGTAAACACAGGACTGAGATAGATTAGATTGCTGCAGAATGAAAGGACCATAAGTGAGAGCAGAGGAGTTGGACATAGCAAAGACTCGTGGTTCCTGTTTAAACTACAAAATGCACATGTATTTGCACGTAACGTTAGTTTGGTGTTACAGGAGTGAGACTTGAGTTTCTGTGCCATGTGGCTGGCTGTCGTGATTTTTTACCAACAACACCTTCACACAAAGTCACGTGGCTCTGACAAGGCTGTGTCATTGACAACTTTTTCAAACAAGAAAAAAACATGCAGCAGAGATGCAAGAATCAATAAACAGATGCACGGTATTGATGGAGCCTGGGCAGTCACATGGCTTTTGGTGATAATGGGAGCTTAGAGGGAAATACTGATCTGCTGTCAGCTCAGGTCCATCATATCAGGGTCAGAGATATCATCAAGTGCATGTTGACCACTGACCCCAGATCGGCCCCTTTTCATTTTAGATGTTCAGGGACTGGAGATGATGATAGGCCTGTTCGTAAGGGCAGGAGATAGCGCCGCTTAGTTCATCCACACTATGGATGTTTCTGTGCAGAGTATGATAAGGGTATACACTACAGTGCTTCTTTCTGAGGGAGTTACTTTGTTGATTTTAACTGAACCGATAAGGTTGTTTCTGCGCACTGCCATCGGATTGACGTAGTTTCAGGATGTGGTAAGAATGCTGAAGGAGCCGCTCAGACTCTGAGCCTGGTGTTTCACAACCTTTCCGAAAAACGTTAACTCTCTCCCTGCCAAAGTCAGATTCTCTGCGAACTTTTGCATGAATGAGCTGAAATGAATGAGACTGTTTGTTATTAAGCAAGGATGTGTATTATTTAGTAAATAAACAAACCTCACGGTCTGTCTTCATTTAAACACACACAGTTTCCCTGTTTCTCAGTCTGTCTCTGTCTGCATGAGGCCCCTCTTATCACATGACCGTTCTGTTTTTGTGCTGCCGTGTCGAGTGCAATCGGCCGTGAGAATGCGGTTCCACACATCAACACACTAACGGACACAATATCAGGGGCCAACTGCTGTGGCTGAATATTAATCATGTTTACTGTAGCCCTATAGACATTTGAGATCAGCCTACACAGGATGGGAGAATTAATTTACCAGCGTTGCTAGTTTTAAACACCAAATAGTTGTCCACAGGCACATTGGTGGCGACTTGGGTTTTGTTTGCCCTCCTCAGAAGGTTAAGACTTCCAAGGGGCTGGGGTTGGGGGTGGGGGGCATTAAGCTGGCCGAGAGAAGCAATTAGAGCCTGGGGATGATGTTTAAAAATGAATGAAATTCCTGTGCAGGGTAGACAGCCTGTGAGAATATGAAGCATGTCTCCCCCTTCCCCCACCCCTTAACTCTACTTGTTTCATAGAGCAGCATTTATACAAGGCCCCTTCAAGCACTCTGTGTAAAGAAGGCTTAAATCATTTTAAGACACTTTACCCGCCAGTAAAAACAACAACAACATTGGTTTCAGATATATTACTGCTTGACAAGCATGCTGCTTTGTTCTTTGGCGACAACACCTCCCCGTCATTCGTCGGTTCAGGCAACGGGCCAATTCACCCCGGGCCGACTCTCAAACCAGCAGCCTCTCTCTCCAAAACTCACTGCAGCTGGAGTGTGTCAGAGTGGACAGTGTTCTCATAAAACACTCTTACAACAGGTAGACTCCATCTAGGGCTTTTGTTTATGCAACGGCTGGTGCACAAACACACACACACTCGCTCAATCCAAACCTGTCCACGTTTATGGCCTAGCACTCAGTTACTGGAATGTGCCGTCCCACACAGCAGAGCACTGCAAGAGGTCATAACTCAGAAGGAAGATTTCAGTTTATGGAACTGTGCTGACTCCAGCTGCTTTTATCTCGGGAATTTGCATGTGTGTGTGTGGTGTGCGTGTGTGTGCACTGCTTTGTTTCTGATATGACAGTTTATAGGAATATTGCTGGCTTCCTCATTTGCTTGGCCCCGGCTGACTTACTGACTGTGCAATTGATCTGTCCTTGGCTAAACACCCAATTTTACAGCTAAATGACAGAATAAAAGCCGCCTTTAATGTTTGAAACAAGGAAGTGTGAGAATGCTGCACTGTGCAGTGGACCATAGAAAACCATTCACAGGACGTCAAACTACAATATCAGCTCAATCACAATGCTGTGATGACAAAAGAAGATGTTTGAAAAAGCCACTAGGCTGTTTTACTTCTTGCAACTTGGCCGGTGCCTTTTTGATTTTTGATTAGTCTGCATGCATGGAGCAAACATCACCATCATCATAAGGTAGCTGTTTATGGAGATAAAACAGTTATTCAACACAACTTTAGTGACAGAATTTTACCAGATTCCAGTAAGGTCATTTAAGTTCACATTTCTGAACCTCTGTGATGTTAGCATCTCTTTAAGTATAGGAGTCAAAAAAATGACAAACAATGAAGTCGTGACGTAAATCACCCAGTCAGAAGTTTTGACATCACGTGACCCCCACCGACCTCAGAAACCTGAGTGCCATGACCTCAGGCAGCAAGACCAAGATAAGAAACAGAGCCGTATGTAAACGAGCTCACATGGAATTGCAGGGAGCACAATGAGCCGACTGTTATGCTAGCAGTAAACGCCAAAACTGAACTAGGCTTGCTCTCAACACCAACTGCCTGCAACTCCAGGTGTCCGGTTAAAAGCACCCAAAGCAGATGACGTGTCCACATGCCTGCCAAAGTAAGAATTGAGTTTTAGTTTAATTTGTAAATTGTTTTGGAAATAAACAAAAAGTCTGGTTGAGTCTGATTTGGTGCTTTTATGGTTGGAAATCCAATATATTTCCTGTAAAAGAGTAATTTAAAGTGAAGTATATTGACAGCCTCACTTCACAGTGTTTACTCATAGTCATTGTTGAGTAAGCTGCTCACCCACACAAGTAAATTTACAAAATCCAGGTGACAAAATAAGCTAGAGTTTGTCTTGTGGTTTGATTTGGACATATGCACATACAATATATGCCTTTTCAAAATAATAATCCTTGGACTGGACAGGAGTGGTCTTTACAAAAGGTTGCATTTCTGGATGCTGGATGCAGATTATCACTGTCCAGGATTCGTCAGAGATGCATGGATGATGACTTCATTCTTTAATAGCCCAGTGAGTCAAATTTCTCCCTTCACACCCAGGTTTTGCATGAGCCTGAAGTGAAAAACAAAATGCCGCAAGGAGACAGATTGGTAGAAAATTTAATCCTAGCCCTGCCTTGTTTGATGCCAGAGGCTGTGGGTCAAATGCAAAGTGGAAACCAGCACGGCTCAGCAGTGAAGCCAAAACACAGCAAGCTGCAGTTTCTCTAATGGCCACTAGACACTGGCACCGAGGAGCTGGACTGTATTAAAGTAATTGGAAAAAATTAAACCTTTTCTATTTGTGAAATGCAAATGTACTGCATGTGATCTGATTTTATTCCCCTCCTAAAATCTTCAGTTCAGCAATTACAGAATGAGAAGATCAGTAAATAAACAAGTAGTAAATGTGTTTAACTGCAACAAACAACCAAAATAACTAATTGATAAATGATGATAATAATGTACATCACCTGTTTACTTTTAGCCCCTCGCTCATCCCTGCTTGTGGATGGAGACCACACTGTCCTACAGTTAGAACATTTCTTTTCAGTCTGTGGTTAACTGACAAAGTTGGTGATAAGGTGCAAACCCAAATTCAAGCTTCAAATATCCCTCATGAAACCCAGATATGACATCTCAGATGTTTTATCTGTGTTTGTCTTCATTCAGCCTTTGAAAAACTGGCAGATGTTCATTAAGCTGGATGCCTTTGCTGTGACGCACTTGTGAGCAACCATGATCAGAACCCATGATACGGGCACTGCACCACCCATGTTCCCAGTTAGAGGGTTGAGATTAACCCTAGTGGGGTTTTTTTTGCCAGCACCACTTTGTCTAACCATCAGTTACTTTGCAAAATTTAAGCTTGATCCACAAAGCAAAAAGCTCGAAAAAATGCCCAGATCTATTGTAGATTAGCGCCAGTTTTTATCAGACAAAGGCGTTAGCAGTCAGTCACTGTTCTCAGTTACCAAGTCAAAACCTCCTGCAGCTGCTTCGTAGTTAAAACTTCCCAGTTGCTATCTGGCCTGCGGAAGACTTTCATTGTTAAGCAGCTGTACAGGATTCTTTCTAGTTTTTTTTCATGAAGGGTGTAAATTGAGCTGGTCAGTTTTCTGTAGAATACTCTAAGGATGCAACAGAAATGCAAACAAGCACAACATGCTGTTTCTGAAAAAAAATCCAAAACAGGCTTGTGAGTTTTGGAATATAAGATATTAGCCTTACAATTTCTGAAGCTAAGTGACATACAGCAAGGAAAAGGTTTGGATCAGACAGGCAACTTCAAAATGGAGATTAAGCACTGTTGGACTACATTCCTAATGTTTCATATGATTGAAATTTATGATAAGTGTGTGCAAAGTGCAAAACCAAAGTGCAAAGATAACATTAATAAATAAACTGTGCGTCAGTGACATTAAGTTCAAGTCCTGCCTTTGACATCCTGCATCTCTCTCTCTCCCTTATTTCCCATCACCCTCAGCTGTGAAGCATAAAGGCCCAAAACAGAAAGCTTTCAAAGGGGTTCGTGTCGGACCATGACAGGACCACTATGGTTTTTTGTGTGTCTGCACTTGGCACTGTGAGGCGTGGCCGGGGTGTGTGTTGTGGGCTGGCCATTTCAAGGGTAAAACGTGACTTTCCCCTCCGTTCACAGTGGGAATGTGACATTGACAAAGTGTTTGCACTGCCGCCTCCTTCTTACCAGCTCACAAGGGAGCACATGCCAGTGTCCACTTAAGTGCCAACTGGTGGCTGGCCCTGTGTGTGTGTGCGCTTGCATTTGTGTTTGCAAGCTCTGGCCAAAAGGTTTGTTTGGGCAAGTGTTGGCAGTGCTGGTCACTCTTCCATTCCCAGCTCTGGAGCCAGCATTATACAGTTCCCACGCATATTACAGCCGATACCAACCCCCCTGCACACTCACACACACACACACACACACACAAACAGACACACAAACAGACACACACACACACACACGCACACACACACAAACAGTCACACACAGCCCATGCTAGATACACACAATCTATAATATTCACACTAACCACTGGTGCTGTGTGTAAACACAGAGGCCTGTTGACACTAAAATACAGCTTTGCAGATTACCCACCCTGAGTCAAGCTGTTTGCTAGCCGGTAAAATATTAGCTTTGGATTGGCGGCTGTCATGAGCTTAGAGGACAGACAGTGTCAAGTGTATATGTGTGTGTGAAGGAGACTGACAATAATCCTAAGTATATGAAGTAATGAGTGTACAAGTATCTACATTTGTGTTTGCACATGTTTGTGTTTGTGCTGTGACCAGTTGATGGTGGTCATTAACCGGTCCCAGAACTTAGACAGAGTCTATCGGTGAGCCAACCGGTCAGTCACGCAGGCTCCCAATGGAATGGGTAACCCTAGACGAGGGTAGCCCCAGAAGGGAGAGTGGGCTTGGAGAGGAGGAGGGGGGGCAGGATTTGTGGAGTGCACAGAGAGGTGAGCCAACACCTCAGTGTAGCCCGGAGCAGCTGTCTGTCGACAGAGCAAATATGCACTTACCACAGCCGTACCTGCAACAACTATCACTGTGCTTGAGACTGTGCAGCTGCTGCTGCCTGGGACACTGTTGGCACTGCTTGGTGTTGGAGACACAAGTAAAGATGAAACAGATAACGTATCAACTGCGTTTGCTGGGAGCTTCATCCATATTTTGGCAACTTGTTTTCCTTCCCTGATCAACAGAAGCACCCTTATTCAAACCAAATACTACATTGTTGTATTTTATAGTAGGTCAGTGGTGACTGTGGCTCTAGAAACCTAAAGAATGTGTTTGCTTCTTATTTTGTTTTTTCTATTGTTTACTGTCCAAAACCACATTTGGAGCCCATACATCAAAAGGGTTTAATGCAGCACTGGAAACTTTCAGTGCATGTGGAGCCAGTCTAAACAACTGACTTATTCGAAACATGCATGTCTTGTGTCAGTGCTTTTTTTTCCGGAGACATGATGTGGTTTAACGTGATGTGATTTGATGTATTTCTATGTAAAGCTGTGCCCAATGTTGACTCAAAAGTATTTATAAAAGAAGTTATAGTAATATCGAAATAGATGTTCTGGTCTCTGAATAGCAGCCCCCTTTAGTTAACATGGTATTTAGTGTCCCAGGGTTGAAGCAGTAAAATGGTTCCGTAGTAGGACATTAGCAGATGGTCACTAAACAAATCAGCTGTAGCTGCTTCTTAAAAAATCTGACTTAAGGGTTAAGTTTAGATTTATCTTGCAAGGGAGAAAATTTAAAACTAAAGGTGCTAGCCAGCATGTTTTTAATTAATAGATGGTTCTAACAATTTATCCAATACACTGCTATTGAGGGACGGTGTTGACTTGTCAAGCGTGAGCTGCATCTGACCTGTTATCAGATCCACTAAAGCCAATTCAAATACAAATTCAAATGAATTCAAATTGGGTTCATTTGCTGATGTCAGATTAGGCAAGTAATTTTTTTTCAAGATATATTCTTTTTAATCTTTTCGCATTTTCAACTGTATTTTGTCTGTCAGACAACAGAAGTCAACATATCTCAGAATACATAGTGGGTGGGGGCAAATCTTTTTGGATGGGACTCAAAATAATTTCTATTTATGGGAAATGCTGTGTGTGTGTGCGTGTGGATATAACACGTGAGTTTCTCGCATTACTGATAGCAATGGTCTAAGTGCCATATCGGACTGATGATATGGAGCTGGAACATGTTTATCAGTGTGACAGTTTGTACACACACATACACACAGACCGCAGATTAGAACCAAGAGTAGCAACATTACACCGCCCTCCACTTATCTAGCTCTGTGTATATGTTAGAAAATGGCCTGTATTTTGTGTTTTTGACGTGTGCGTTTGGGGGAGATGGGGTTGTGATACCACCCACATCAATTTTGGGCATAACAACCACTGGTGGGACCTATTACACTGTCCTAATGATACACTTGCAGCGTTATATTGGTATAAACCTTGGACGGTTTGTTGATGAAGCTTCCTTTTGTTTGTGCAGAGACGAGGGGCCATCTCCTACGACAGCTCTGACCAGACAGCACTGTACATCCGTATGCTAGGTAAGTGTTTCCCCAATCTCAGTGCATACACATACTCACATGCATTTTTCAGAAGGCACATGCATACACACGTTTTCCATGCATCAGTAGGTTTATCTGCCCTGTGATCATGTTCATTTCTTAATACACAATGGCTTAAACCGCGATGAGATGTGAAATCAGATCAGAAATGGAGAGATGAATGTAGAGATTATGAAGAGATGGGGACGCGCTGGAGTGCATGTCCACTCAATCCCTGGCCTTTTGGTAATCTCTCAACCAGAATAGATTTAGGTTGTGTGTGTGCATCTGTAATGTTGAGTCTTTGAAATTTTGTCAGGTTTGTGTCCCTAAACGGATTCATTGGCAGAGTGTGTTTTTGTGTTTATGTGCGTGTGTGTCCATTTGCCCAGCGCTGCCCTCAGCGACCCTAAACAGGATAAGCAGTTTAGAAAATGGATGAGAGGATGGAGGGCTCATAGCTCTGCCAGGCAGATGGAGTCAAATGCATCTAGCAGGCAGCCAGATCAGCCTTGGCTTTCTAATCAATAAGGTTTTTGGGGATAATGGTGCGATTAGAGCCTGGGTGTACCCCTGACGTCCGTCTACCACACACAGATGTGCCTACACGTGCTACTTTTGCCGCCTCGATTCATAGATCAGGTGGTGTTTGGCTGGCAGCGAGCAGAAATAAAGAAAGAAACTAGAATTGCTCAGAGTATTATCCTGTCAGTGTCGTTCATAGATATTAGATTGCTGCTGTGAAGCATAGTGAGTAGGCAGGGAGCATTAAACAGCAGGGGCAGTTTAGGGCCTACTGAACGTCTTTGTTGAAATCCTGTTTACTGTAGCTTTCACATAATAGTGCTACACTTTGTTTCTCTCCAGCTTGATAATGCCCATGAGTCGACTGCTGCCACGTGCGTCTCGTCACTGTAAAGGCGATTTATTGAGCTGACTGAAGGAGCTTTAGCTTTTTAATCATTTTACTTGGCTAAGTATGATGGCAGTCTCATACGTCACCGGCATAAAGCATCTGTGTCTGTAGATTTTATATTAAATTGAGTGTGAGGAGAGGCACGCTAATGCAGACTGGTGTTTGCCTGGGCCAGGGTTCAGTCTGCCAAGTTAATGCTGATGTGCTTTCAAATAGCAGGACTCAGAGCTTTCGCCGCATCAGTTATAATGACATGACCTACATCCACCCCAGAGCACCAGCACTAATGCACCGCAGGGGAAACATGGACCCTGTGACTCTCAAAATACACTAATCACACAAGCGCACACACACGTGCTGAGCCCTAGCACATGCATCTGCAGATGTGACCAATGTACATACATCTGGGCACACACACTCTTTCACTCACTGCCAAGGAGTGCATGAAATGTAAGTCTTTGGGTCATAATTTATGTTTTGCACGTGAAACGACACTGATACGGTTTCACTCTCTACATTCATTCCAACAACTTTACAAACAGCTTTTCAAAATAATGTTGAGCATCACTATGCCTTGAATTGTAATTCTTAGTTTACTGCATCAGTGTCATAGCACCATGCTGTCACTTCACTATGCTCTCACTGCTCCTGACTGCAGTCTACAAGCAGGCTGGCCGCCGTCTGTTTGGTCCGAGTCTGGGGGCTGTTCCTGTTCCTCTGTCTGACTCCTAAAAACAGTCATAGATGGACTATAGGTCACTGCCAGTGGCTCTGAGTACTAATAGTAGAGCAGACTGTCCTGACATGGCATTGCATGCTCAGCTGTTTGATTGACTTGTCTGTCCATTGAATTTTCTCTTCTGGGATGTGGGAGTATCTGTTTGTGCGTGACTGCGCCTGCACATGGATAGTATCCTCCAAACTTGGGTCCAATAGTATTTACAAAATCACATCTTTTGCTTGTGTTAGTTGTGCTTAAAGTACCAAAAGGATGGGCTTTACCACATTTTAACATTGGAGAGGTTAAGTCCCGCTTCACTTTCAATGCTAAGTATAAGATGGATTATTTCCCAATTACCATCAGACACATTTCAACAAAAGATTAATTATTTTGTTAGCATTCACCAACTACAGCTCCCATGAGGCTTTTACAGTGATTTGTAATAAAAAAAAAATCAAGGAGTTTATCGCTGTTGGATTCTAACAATTTACACATTGTTTTCTCTTCAAAATGACAAGTTGCTCAAATTTTACTAAGCTATACATTTGTAAGTAAGAAATATTTTTTCATATAGGACTTAGCACAAAATATCAAACAAGCAGGACAAGAAGAAAACACAAAAAGAACCAAATACAATTTATAGAACTGAAATAACAGAAGCAAAAATATCACCTGAGTAAAGTCAGAGGAATATAAGATGAAACCTGAGTTGTAAATTCTCATTTACTTAAAATATTGTTAGAAAATCTGAATCTAAAGCACTGATGAAGGTGAACCTCTCTCACTGGCTGTGGCTGGTGGAACAGAGGTTTGCTTAGCTGTGTTTGTAATTTCACATTCATTTGCAATTGCATTGTTCAATTTATTGTCCTGTGGTAAAGCCCATCCTTGTGGCACTTCCGCAAGATAAACTCCAGTAGATAATCGAAAACATTTGTAAATACTGCTCGGCCTAGCCCATTCAGACACCTTTCTTTTCAAGTGGCATGAATCTTGAGGAAATAAGTGCTGATTTCTTCTAGGAGATGTGAGAGTGAGAAGTCAGGTTGGATTTGAACCGGAACGAAGGAGCTCCCACCCGTACCTGTGCATCGACTTCCGAACTCTTCACAGTGAGTATGAATCACAGCCGATTACCTTGACCTGCCAGCCTCTGTGATAACGAGACATTATCAAACTGTAGCTCTGCACGCAGTTTGTTCCTCTGCAGCGAGACTGACATGTTTGAGCTCTGCTTTCATACTGTGTCTCACATGATGATAAAGACTGAGGTGGCTTAGTGTACACCTTGTGAGAAGCCTTTTTTAAAATCAAAGCTTTGTGAAAAGGCGTGTGATAAAATAACTTTTATACTTAATGTGTGTGTGTGTGTGTGTGTTAACACTTGGACCCAAAAGTAATCCTACCTCATGCTGACGTGTTTCCGGATCACAGTCACGGTTTATTCAGACACAGTGCTTTTGTGTGCGTGTGTGTGTGTGTGTGTGTGTGTGTGTGTGTGTGTGTGTGTGTGTGTGTGAGTGTGAGTGAGAGAGAGAGAGAGAGAGACCACTGACAAAGCATGTCTGCTGTGTGATCCCAGACGAAAGGCTTACGAGTGGGCGGCTGTGTCAGCACCGACTGTTTGTATATCTCTGTGTTGGTGTCAGATCCCCACCAAGTTTGTGCAACCCAAATGGTTCTCTGAGCCTAATGAGCTTGTAAAAGGAACATTAAACGAAAGCATTGTTAAATATTTCAAATATTCCATCTTCTGTCAATTTGTGTCTGTGTGTGCAGCACGACTGAGTTGTGGGTCGACGTCGGCGAGCTCTGCTCCTGAGAGGAGGGTCCACAGGCTGCTCAGTTTCCAGAGGTACCTGCACTCATCCCGTCTCCTGCGGGGAGTTCCCCAGCAGATCCCCCTCCATATCCTGGATGAAGACTACACTGGACAAGCCAGAGTATGACACCCACCTTTATGCACCGATACCATAGTGGCGCATGATTTGCTTTGTTCAGAGCTCACATGGCTGATTCTGTGCTTCTCTTTTCCCTCACTTGTAGTGCATGCTGGAAAAGGTCGGGAACTGGAATTTTGACATCTTCCTCTTCGACAGGCTGACAAATGGTAGGTAAAATATGATCTGAAATACTGGTCAGAGGATGTTGTAAAAGTCATGATAACAGAAGTGATGCAGCGCTGAGTATTCAGCATTAAACCAGCCTCAGATTCAATGTGTTACCAATGGTGCCATCTATTGGATGTGGGCCGACACAGAGGATCTACTGTATGAAGATTAATTCTTTATCAGAATCACTGAATTTTTATTCATTTATGGGGAAAACCTCATCTTGCATTGGTGCAATCTTGGGTCCATTTTGCTTGTTGAAGAGGACAGAAAAATATTATTAATTTTCCAATGCAGCAATGCAACAGCAGCTCTATAGACTCTTCATTTTGTCATATAGGGAGCTCTTTGAAACCAATACATTCTTCTGCACTGACAGTAGTCACAGTAGATAGAATATGGTCCAGGCACAAGTGAAGAGAAAGCACAAGAAGAGCATAACAGACTGATGATATTTTAAATTATAACTGTGTTTGACATTGCAATTCCTTCTTTTTAATGCTCACTCTGATTGATTTCTTGTTCAGGAAACAGCCTGATCACCCTGACCTTCCACCTGCTGAACCAGTATGGCTTGGTGGAGCTCTTCCAGCTGGACATGGTCAAACTCTGGAGGTTCCTGGTCATGGTCCAGGAGGACTACCACAGCGACAACCCCTACCACAACGCTGTCCACGCTGCAGATGTCACACAGGCCATGTACTGCTACATGCGTGAACCAATGGTGAGATGTGCAAACAAGATATTTTGGTTCTTGTTGTCTTGAGAAACTACCTTTGTACTCGGTTAGTAGTTAGAGTGTTTCAGTGAGTATTTTAATGATCAGTCATCACAATGTTTGTGTTGTTGTCTTGTGAGTGCAGCTTGCCAAGTCGCTGACCTCCTGTGACATCCTACTGGGAATCCTAGCAGCCGCCACACATGATCTGGGCCATCCTGGGGTCAACCAGCCTTTCCTCATCAAGACTGACCACTATCTAGCTACACTCTATAGGGTAAAACCACACAACCGTTGCTCTGTTAGCTGCTAGGACTTAATTATTAATGTACTGTAGTGGAGGGCATCATATGATTTCTTAAATGAATGCGTCTCTGCACATTTCTCCTTTTTAATGTGCAGAATACCTCAGTTCTGGAAAACCACCACTGGAAGTCGGCAGTGGGCCTGCTCAGAGAGACAGGACTGTTCTCCCATCTGCCTGCTGAGGACAGGTCAGTCTGACATTGAAATGATGCTAAGTGCACCATGAAAACTGCTACACACAGCATTCGGTAGCCCCAGTGGAAAGGTTGTACATGTTACTGCATTTCCAAAGACTTCTCTCCTCTTAGCTTAGTTTTATGGAGAAAATGCCCTCAGATATCACAGTCGGTGCTCAACATTCTGATCATTTGATCTTTCCAATCCCCTTAGCCTGAACATGGAGAGGGAGTTAGGCTCCTTAATCCTGGCCACGGACATCAGCAGACAGAACGAGTACCTGTCCAGGTTCCGCATGCACCTGGACCAGGAGAACCTGTGCTTGAGCAACGGCAGCCACCGTCACTTCATCCTGCAGGTCGGTTACCTCCTCTGTCATCCACAGATGACTCCTGCATCTCAAGAATAGTCTCTTATTTTGTTATTATTCCCACCCCGTACAGATGGCTCTGAAGTGTGCGGACATCTGTAACCCCTGCAGACCCTGGGAGCTGAGCAAACAGTGGAGCGAGAAAGTGACCGAGGAGTTCTTCCAACAAGGTTATCTGTTTTTCTGCTGCCTGCTGTTATATTGTTTGTCGTTCTCCTTCAGTTATTTATTTTGCTCTTATCTTTAGTCCCATGACATTTCTTTCGTTTGATCTTTCTGTGTTTATTCTCTACCACCAATTAATTCTACAATAGTATTACATGTAATGCCATATAAAAGCTCATATATTGATTGTTTTGTTGTGTTCTTTTTAGGAGACATTGAGAAGAAGCACAAACTTGAAGTCAGCCCACTTTGTGACAGAGAGGCCAACACAGTTGGCAACATTCAGATGGGTAATTAACTATGTTGTATATTTGTTGTATTCAGATTTCACTTGTATAACCCCAGTTCCAAAAAAAGTTGGGATGCTATATATAAAAATGCAATGATTTGTATGTGTCAAAAAGGATTAGCAAATAATTACACTCTTACAGACACTGTAAAACTAACTTTTTTGGAATCTGGGTTGTAGTTTCTATCGACTGTTTCGCCCTAATCTATGTCTGACATCTTTTTTGGCCCTTCAGGCTTCATGACATATGTGGCGGAGCCGCTGTTTGCAGAGTGGGCCCGTTTCTCCGACACACGTCTGTCCCAGACCATGCTGGGCCACATGGGGCTGAACAAGGCCAGCTGGGGGGGCCTACAGCAGGAACAAACCCCTGTCTCTGAGGAGGCAGAGCCCAGCCCAGCCGGCACTGACACAGAAGACGCCACCGCTGCCCGAAGGGACGGCACCACCGCCACAACCACAGGAGGAACCAGCTCCAAAGAAATACCTCAGGGAAGCAGAGAATCCTGACACTCCTCGCGTGCCCTTTCACCTCAACCTCCTGACCCCTGACCCCGGCCTTAGGGCCTCACCACACACTGGGGACCGGGTGGGGCATGTGATGGCCTGCAGCCCTCTGCCGCCGCCCCACCTGGTCCTAACATCTTGTTTATGTTTTGTTGCTTTTGCCTCCCATCTTGATAAACCACTGATTTTATTTAATTTATTTAATTTTAATTCCTTTTTTGGCATAGAGCAATACATAGATACCTCATTTGGCTACTGCTGTATTTTCTTTTATTTGCTTTGTTTTATTTATTTGTCCACTGTAGTTTTGGCATTACTGACTGAACACACCACTCTTTGTGTTGGTGAACCTTAAGGGGAAAGCAGTATAAGAACTGAAGAAGACATTTTTTTCTGGTATTTTGAAGTGCCATTTGAAAACAAAGATTTGAAGAATGATCTGAACTGAATTGACTGAGACAACTGGAGTATTCAGACATGAGACCCTCCTAAGACTTTAAAGTAAAGCCGTGTTGCATTTGTATTGAAGATTCTTCCTCATGTAAAAAGAAAAAAATAATGTGACAAGCCCAGTCCTTTTGCTGCCTCTACGAAGACTGTTTACGCATCTCCTTGTTTGTTGTTTCTTTCCCTTGAACTGAAGCGAATCATGTCGGCTCCACGGTTTGCCTTCGAAGCACAGATGTGAAGAACCACTCGTTTGAACTGTCATCCCACTGTTGAAGCCATGAGCAGAAACTTATTCAAACACACCAGATGCCATAAGAAACTCCACCTGTGCTACAGTGTGTTCTTGCACTCCCAAGTAACGATGGTGTCGGAGGTGCAGCTTCGTCTCTGTGATGCCTCCAAGAGACCCCGCGAAGGTATTGTAGAAATTAGTCCTTTCCTGATGATGTTTCCGACTCTTCCAGTGCTGGTTGAACTCGGGGTAGCTTCCCTCCCAGACTGGAGATCAGTTACTCACTGCACATGCATCTCACCTGGAACTCCACTCCACGCAACTCGACTCGCTCAGGGTTTTGCCAGTCTCTTATCAAGAGGGAGAGGGGGAGGACGTGACTGCTGGAGATGCAAGGTTGTTATTTTTCTTGTCCTGGCTAGGATCTACTGAAGGAGACTCTCCCTCTCCGCAGAATGTCTCTCTCAGCCACATGCAACCTAAAGGACTGCTCGATTGATGCCTTATAACTATGCACAAACTATGCTAAGTGACCAAACCAGCTCCTGTTCCCATCAAGTGCATGGTGTGCTTGTCTTTGAATGCACTGTCCAATCCCTTTGCCTTTATGTTGTGAGGAACAACTCCAGCTGTCCTTTTTTTTTTTTTCTTCCTTTTGTACGGAAACAAAATGGTCAAGTGACTTTGAACATTCCATTTCTTTGTGTTTGGTTTGTCTACTTTGATTCTGTATAGTGGCACAAATTGTGTTTGTGTTTAAACATTTTGGAAGATAACAGGTGCTTTTCTTACTTTAGCTGATTTGTATTTTGCTGTAAGTGCTGTAAGACTGTTGATAAAACTGTTTACAATTTGTTGCGACAGCCATTTTTGGGAAGACTTAAGTGTCGAGCCAGATTTTGTAAAGGCTTTGCTGTATTGACCTTTTTGATACATGCCTGTTGCAGTTACAATTTGAATAATAAAACCTGTTGACAAATGTTTCTCTGACTTTCACACAGTTGAAGCATGTTGTCTAATACTCTGGCAGAAAAAAAAAGTGAATTATTAACCAACGATAATGTCTTCTTCACGTGAAGTTACTTTCATTAGGTTCAAACTTAACCATTGACAGACGCCACAGCAGGTCGTGCAGATCATAAACTTTTATTTAGAGATTTGACACTTCAAGACAGTTTTTAATGGAAGACAACTTTTCTATAAAATCTTGAACAATTAAATCCCTTAATTACTACAGAGTCCACCTTCCTTTTATGAAAAAGGTAATACTAGTAGAGTTGTCTTGAAGCAGCAACTAAACTGGCATCGTGAACAGAACTGGAAACAATGTGCAATCAGTCACTATGAACAAAATACTAAAAATCCTCACATGGCCGCAAGGAGCCAGTATGTTCTGTGTCACGTTCAAACTGAGACATGAAAATGTGATTACTGGCACAAAAGCATAATTTGTACCTCCGACATACTGATAACAGTGGGTGCCTTAGGACCCATGATTAATATGTCGTGGATACAGAGTTAACTACAACAATTCAGTATTTCTTTAATGATGCTGTTGAACTCTTAAGTTCTGGGGAAGTTGTTTAAGATTAAAAATTAAAAGAGGTACTGATGAAGCAACAAGAGATTGCACATGCACCTGTACCGTCAATAACCTAGGAACATGAATTTTATTGAACAATTACAGTATCTGTTTTCCTCACTATTCACGCACCATCCTAAATGGGAAACAGGAAAGGAAAAGAGATATTAAAATGTAATATTTGGCAGTGAAAGGCAGAATCTCGCAGAGCGTCACTGGAATGTCTTTGGCTCTTAAACCCAAATCGTAGAAAAGATATAAGTAAATTCAACCAACACTGGGATACATATACTTGAATCAGCAAAAGACACAGAAGCCCTGGCAAGACTGGCAACTGCAACACAAGTTAGACAGGCTCAACAGATACATAATCTAACACTGTCTAAAACCCAGCTGGAATTAATAACGGACAAATCTACGATAGAATATGTTAAAATCTTAATTATCTACTTAAACCACAACATAAATAGAAGGATCCCACTTATAAATTAGTCTACAGCTCATGATACGTATATAAACGACACGACACAATGTTCCACAAGTAAGAAAGTGCTCCCTTTCCTCTGTGGTAGAAGAACCTTTCAGCTTTCACAAACCCCTGAAAAATGGGAATGGCCAAATAAGTTACGTGCAACATGTTTAACAAAAACTTAAGTAACAATTCTGTAGTGTTGCTTAAACATGTGCTCGTGCCTCTGACACTTTCGCTCAAGACTATGATGAGCTGATTTTTAGACTACTCAACTCAAAAAGACATTCAGTAAAAAAAAAAAAAATCATGTTTGTAAAACAGAAAGCTATTATAATTTATAAAAGTGCAAAAACAGATGGTCAAGGTGATCATTGGATGCAACACTATGAGATGACTGATACTTGGAACAGACTCGCTTAGTTCAGACAGAATCCCTTGTCCTTCCACAGAAACAGCTGGTATTTAAAGGTTGGTAAGGCACTTCAAAGTGTCCACGGTACATCTGGACCTCGAGTTCATCGCCTGTTCAGAGCAGCTTCCTCTTTCCAGTTTGTTTCAACATGTGCTGCCCAAACTGTGAAAACAGAAAGAAGACAGAATAAAGTACATGACGTCCAGCAAACCACTTAGAAGATAGCACTCAGATGAAAGTTCCACCTTAAAATAAACAGTCCACCCAAGTTGACATTCAAAGCAGAGACTTTTTTAGTAACAGTTTGTACAGTTGGTCCACTAAGGATGAATAATGGCTAATGATAACAGTGATGAAAACAGTAACATCTCTCACCAATGGGGTTTTGGTTTGAGGTTTCGCGTCTGGAACAGGAAGTTTGAACTCCTCCTGGTCTTCTCGTTCACTGTCGTGTCGATAGCGATGGGCAAACTTGCGTTTCAGGGCCTCCGCGATGAGGGCTGCAGCGTCTGCCGGCTCGTTGGACTTCACTTTGGCTTCATCTTCAACTGGACGACTACACAGCATGTAAGGAACAAGAGCAATTAAAAATACTGATGGACAGAATTTGATTATTTCAATTCAATGATCAATTCCAAATGTATATAAATGCATTTACATTGGTTCACTGTTTAAGTGCAAGCTCACCTTTTGACTGATCGCAACTTGACTTTGCTCATGTCTTTCAGGACATCAAGCATGTTGGGGATTTCTGCTGGCTTTGAATCCAAAACTGTCTGGCTGCCTGTCTTCTTCCCTCTCCGCTCCTTTATCAAGTCAATGGCAGAAAATGTCCGCTGGAGACTTGGGGGTGGCGGTAGTGGTGGTGGTGGAGGAGGAGGAGGAGGAGGGGGAGGCAGGGTGCCAGAGGGTGGAGGGGGAGGTGGAGGTGTTCCTGTGGTAGGAGCTGAGGTGAAACAAAGGAAAGAAAAAGCTCAAATCTGTGCAGCATGTAAAATTCTGCTGCCATCTAGAGGAAAATGCATGTTACTACAGTGGAGCAAATTGAGGAAACCAAACCACTCAGTGGATTCATCCACAGAGGGGCAACTGTGTGTTTTCTACAGCCATACCTGGTTGTGCACCCTTTTCCTGAGCCAGTACAATTTGTGCTATCTGAGCTCTGAGTTTTGCAAGTTCTGTCTCCAGTGCACTGATCTTCTGAATGGCCTCATCGTTGGCGACTGTTGGCCCCTGAGGGTCCGGAGGCACCTCATGAAGGCTTGGTAATGACCTCTGGCGGGTTAAGGCTTTTCTCTGAGGATGAGGCTGGTGAGCTCGAAACAAGAGTCCTGGTGGGATCCCTGACCTGTTCCGATAAAGCAGAATCACCCTTTTTTTAGACAAAGGAGCAGATTCTCACACATGAAACTGCAATTATCCAGAGGATGTGAGCTGACAGGTCACAATCCCACTCTCACCTGGGTCTGCCAAAGAAGTCTTCATCGTCATCCTCCTCATCCCTGTCAATCCAGGCGATATCAGCCAAAGAGGCGACCAAGCCATTCTGCCTCCTGGCGCCAATCAGGACACCAGCGTCCTCAGTGTATGGATAAAGCTGTCAGAGAGAGCAGTCATGTTTAACATAAGAAAAAACCTCAGAAAAATTAAGTAAAAATGAGGAAATGAGGGCAGCTCAGATGGAGGAGGACAGGAGAGGATCTATTTGGTGTTAATGAAAGGTTCAGGTAGGTCAGGAGGTCTTTAATCAGCTCAAGGTTATTGAAGGTTGCTGAGCGAACTGACCTAAAGCAGACATACTGCATTCCTCATAGCTAGGGAGGGCAGCTGGAGACAGAGGAAAAGAAGAAAAGAGAAAGCACAAGGTGACAGAAAAGTCAGGAGAAGTAATTTTTAAAATGACATGCCACTGAATTAAAATATCTCAAAGGCTGATTTGTTAACAGTTTAAAAACTTCTGAACACACAGTTGGTGCTCTGACTATAAGAAAAGATATCTGTTATAATGACTTCATCCACTCTGTTTATGGTTCATAAATGTAAACAGTCAGACAAGCAAGAGGGTGTGTGATTTGGTGTCACATGGCTGGGACTGTGACGGCCGGGAGAGACAGGCAGAAAGACAGTAGAGGAGACAGGCCTATATCATATGTGACAAATTAACAAAAAAAACATGAAGTTCTTACAAGGACAATGTGCCATCATCTTAAAATACAAAGATATATATACCGCATTATTAAAGACTGATTGGTCTGTGTGTAAAGTGACAACACGATAAAACATGATCCTGTAACCTTCCCTTACCTGAAAATGAACCCTAGGGCAGGGTTGAAGAGGAAGACTAGTAGCTATTCTCCTCACAATACTTCTTGAGGACCCATAGGGCTTGGAAGATCCAAAAGCCTGCAAAACAAAAGATGAATCACAATCGAAAGAAAAAACAATATGCCAAATTCTGTGAATACCAGTTCATTTAATAAATAACTAAATGCAGCCTACACAAGCTGCATTCAATTTGGAAACACCACAAGATTTTACTGGTCAATGACTGGTGCTTGTCAGTCGCAACAGAGAGCTCAACAATACACTTTCAGATGAAGGCCAGACAAAAGGTACAATGGTCTGTGTGATATTACAGAAATTTTGAAATGTAAGTAAACAGTACAGTCAGATATCTACACTTTCACATACCAGGTCCATTTCAATCTGTGCATGGTCTTTACTCATTTCTGTCAGTGTGTTTCACAGGGGCTGAGGAACCATGCCTGAACACCACGGGCATCATCACCAAATGGTCATCTAGAAGAATACAACTTCTTGAGGAGCTTAATTGACATACATTACATTGACATACATTTTGGATCAGCTTTTAGATTGTGTGTTTAGCTTGTAATTGTCAAACAGCTATCAAAGTATATGAAAGTTATTGTGATCCTTACAATGACAACTTTAATATACAGTTTTTAATTATGTTAGCAATGGCACTAAATGCAAATCGCTCCGTTTGGAAAAACACTATGGGAGGGTGCAGAGTCGAGGTTAGGTAGCAACACTGCAATTTCTTACTGTGGTTAATAAAATACTTTATATTTAACACTTTAACACATCTATTACATATATGCATCCAACCATCTTTAACGTTACAGCGACACGATAAACAAGAGCGAACGTTTTCGAGCTTGCTTATTCATAAGTTAGCTTGTTGTTGGTCCTAAGAGCTCATAACTTAAGCAAGAACACCAAGAAACGTGTAAAAGTGAGTCAGTGGCAGTTGTCGTGTGTGACAGATGTTGGCCATTATCATGCTTGCGACATGCTAGTGGTTTGCTAAGCTAAACTAAACGGGTGAATCTGAACTTTAGCGGGTACACTGGCTAACTGATGCTAACAACGATAGCAGACGAGCTAACTCCGGCCAACTTTAACAAGCGCTGACAAAATCTAGGATGTATTGAAGACAAGCACATTTCTAATTAGCCCTGATGTGTGACAGCTAGCTACATGTGTAAACGCTATATTCCTTTTCGAAGATCGGTTGTGTGTGACTTTGAAACCAACTTACCGAGAGAGACGCTGTCTGACAACTTGGTAATTTTTTCCAACTTGTCTTCAGACGGATGTTTCCAACAGGAGTCGAGTGGGAAGACTCATGGATACGGTTTGAGCCAATGGGATTACGGGAATTACAATAGTAGGTTGTGACTCCGGATCATCATATTGATTGACAGCAAAGACACCAATTAGATGAGACATATGAAGAAAAGCTATCTGATGATTGACTTTTACATCAGTCACTCAGATTTTATTACCCAATCACATGCCAGGAACCCTATGAATGTTCGTTATAGTTACCTACATTTCCCGGCCTCACTGTGTCCGGCTTTAACTGCTGGGATCTTTGAGGAAAACTGGGATGTCCTGGGTGGCAAAACAGATGCACCCAATGATGTGCCACAAAACCCAAACACAGCTGCTAGCTAAAGCACCGGAGTAAAGAAAGAGGCGCAGGCCTAGCGGCAGAGAAATTGATTAGCTATAGTTGTTTTTAAGGTGTTATCGTCTTTTGTTTGGTTTCTTCTTTTTGCATCTGTTATCACAGAAGTCAGCTGGGGTTGTCTCATGATTTTACTGAAAACTGTCAAAGAGGTATGGTATAATTGTCAAGTAACGTTAGCTAGCTTAGCTTAGCTGCTGAATCGCCCCTGGACCACAGGGCGTGATTTGAGGTGAGGTTGAGGGTCGTGAGAAGTGTCTTTGGCGAAAACGAGTATTTGTATTTTGGCTTGCCACAATTACTTGATCGTGTTAGCAGCAAGTCATGATATCAAACCGCATGATTCTTAACATTTGCTCTCTAGAGCATACTAAGCTAACGTTATTTGTTCTTTCATGTGGTAACTACAGCTATGCATGTCAGTGTGATTAGTAACTTCACTGTCACCAATCAGCGCCAAATTCCAGAGATTATTGCTGCTATAAATCCACAGAAACTTCAACATATCAGTAAAACGTGGTCTAACGCAATGGGATAGTTGAGAAAGATTAATAGTCAATACAGGCCACCAACACTTCATTTTTCAAGGTGTAACTTTATTCTGATACTTAAAACAAACAAACAAAATAAAACCCGGTTGAAATAGCTTTTAAGATATATTGTTATACACACGAAACACATCTGTGTTAGTGTTGCAAGATTGTTTGATGAATACATCAATAGAGAATTACTTGTCATCAATTTTGATAATCAGTGATCATGTCATTAAGTTAAAAGCCAAAACATTAACTGGTTTCAGCTTCTCAAATGAACACTATTTCATAGTATTGCAAATTTATCTTTAGGTATCTGTTAGTGGTGAGAAAAATTAAGCAATTTTAATAATTGTCATCTTGGAAACTGTGATAGACATTTATAGTCATTTTCTACAATTAAAATTCTACAGATTAATTGATTATAAAGTCTTATTTTTTTCAGTAACTACTGTGGTTTGATGTGCGAGACGTCAAGACAAGAGGCACCATGAGTGCGGAGATAGATGCACTGACCGTGGTGAACCAACTGCGAGATCTTGCTGCAGACCCCCTGAACCGAAGAGCCATAGTAGAAGACCAAGGCTGTCTGCCAGGTCTCATTCTTTTTTTGGACCATCCCAACCCACAGGTGGTCTACTCTGCACTGTTGGTAAGTAGCATCCACTTATTACATGACTCTTCACATCACAGATTCTGTTTCATAAAGGAAGTTTAGGTTTAAATACACAGGGGTGATTTTTTTGCTTTTTTATATTTATTATTCAAACATTCTAGTTGAAATATCTACATCAGGTGTTTGGATTAAATTAGTCCTGGTTAAATAATCAGTTAAATTCCCTGCTGGTTCTGTAAATTAGGTGTTTCCTGCTCATGCCATATTTTATCTCCCTCTGCTGTCCAGCAGTGTCAGAGCAGGTTTCAATGACGGTCTAAAGGCCATTTCTACCACCACTGTGTCCCTGTCACCATCACGAGCTGACATGTGGTGACATTTACGCAGCTCCATATTTAAAAACACTGTACAATGGTGACATCTGCTGTCTGTTTTGTGATGCATACACAATACAAAGTCTAGATATAGCAACCTCTCCCCACTTCCACCACCACCACACTGTACAGTACAAGACTTTATTGTGAGGAAATATTTATGTGGCATTGTGTAACACTCGCTCCTTGATGCTAGCACTTGCTCCTTGACGGTAACCCGTGAAGTGCAAACACAGGGTCAGTGCATGCGTATTTATATTGGTTATGTAATATTTCACCATGGCACATGCTCACACATTTTAAAGGCTCTCTCTCTCTTCTGATATTACAAAGGGTCTGTCAGCTTTTACCACTGGATAGATAACGGTTGCCCTTGTCCTTGCAGGCCGTGCGCTACCTGGCAGAATGTCGAGCCAACAGGGAGAAGATGAAGGGCGAGCTGGGCATGATGCTGAGTTTGCAGAATGTCATGCAGAAGCAAGTCCCTGTCATCACCACATCTGCACACACACACGCTCACTGTGCACTTTCTTTACATAAAACCTTAACCTAGGATTTCTTTTGTTTTGCGCAGACAGTGTGTGCTAGTCTGCAAATTTTGCAGGCAGGATGATGTCCTTCCATTTGACATGTCAGGATGAATATGATTAAAGTTGAGTAGGGTGGCAAACAGTTAAATTGCTGTTTCTGCATTTCATAGATTTTAATAAATTTTGCCACCCTCTACATTTGATGAGTCCCCATGCATGTTTTTACTGATGTGATTGCGTTGTTGTGGAGTTAGCGGTTTTTTTTTTTTTTTTGCAGAGGTGGCTCATTTTGCACACATGGCACATTTTAAGCGTTTTTCTTGTCTTTCTCTCGTTGCATACTCTTTTACAGTGTTTGTTCTTTATTTTTCTAAAAGAGCATAATGAGCACTCTCTGATCAGACATGTAGCCTTGTAGGTTTGAGGAGATGAGGTATACTCTAGATAGCTGGTCTTATGTGAGGGTGTTTGTCAGTCTTGCTAAGTGACTGCTGCTCATCATTAGCACCAGCCATTAGCCTGATAGGAATAGACCTATGTTCTAGTGGCTGGCTGCAGCTTGTATGATTTTGTCCTCCCTCTTCCTGCGGCAAAGCTCTTGCTTGCCCTGGAGTAAGCCAGTCACTTCAGCTAGTCAGGGGTGGCATCAAGACGTGTCCCGCAGTAACGGTAGCAGCTTTCACTGCTCGCAGTCCATTTGATCTGACTTTGGGGTAGAGGTCGATCATAGCTGTGCAGAGTGCAGTGAATACATGGCTGAGGGGGAAGCAGCAAGTACTGTAGCACCAAACAGGTGCGAATGCCATTTTTGTTTCTTCAACACATTAGAATCTGAAGCCCTAGATGATGTTGGCTTTTATTCAATGCCTAGAAGTGGTGAATAGATAAATAAATCAATTGAAGGAGAGTGTTTGGACTGCAGAAAAGCTGACAGGCTTCCATAGGCTAGAAATATGTTGTACAGTGCCGGGAAGCACCAAGCTCCCAGAGGGCGGCCACACCAGACAGCTGATGTCATATATGGTTACTATAGAAGAAGTGACGACTTGGTGACATATAAAGCAGTATAGCCTGCAGGGGTATCACAGGAAACCTCACAAAATATCTGCAACTGACCTCATGTGGCTTCATCAGGAAAGCTGCTGCCCACAAAAATATTATGCTCTGCTGTGATTTTTTCGCTAAAAGGGCAGTAAAAACATGGCTGAAGTGCAGAGTAGGCTTAATTAGCATGACTTTGAATGTTGTGTGATCAGGAAGGATACAGTCAGATTCAGGCCACTTCTACTGGAGCTACCAGAACTGGAACTTGATGAATTTATTTCAGTTTTAGGCTCAGGTCACACTTCCTCTCTCCCATACATCCAGGCTTGATTTGCCATGATTAGCACAGTTATATGGCCATTTACAAGAGCACAAGAATTAATTTGCCATCAATCTTACCTACATTCAACTGCAGTGCACCTTTAGTATTTTTACAGATTCACTTACAAATTCACTATGCCAACGCAACAGATCATTTGAGTACATGATCCACATTTGACAATTACAACATAAGTCGTTTTCCTTTCATGATTTTCTCCCTCTCTCCTGTTGTATTTTCCCTCTGCCACCAAAGGAGCACATCACCTGGGGAGACCAAACTGCTGGCCTCTGAGATCTATGAGATTTTGCAGTCGGCTGGTAAAGAAGAGGCCGAACAGGCCGAGGCAGCAGCTGCCTCCTGCCAACGTAAAGCCCACTTTTTCCTGGGTTCCAACAACAAGAGGGCCAAAACTGTGGTGCTGCACATTGATGGACTGGATGACCCTGTAAGTGTTCGCAGAGCATATCCAGGACTCAGCACGATGCACTGGCGCACATTTATCATGCTCAGACACACCAAACGTCTGTTGATACAGAAAAATCTCATTTTTTGGGCATCATGCTTGCTGCTGTCATTATCACAGTGTTGTCAGTGCAGCTTAGCAGTGTCTATCTGGCACAGGATAAGTGGGGGGTGGAGGGGTCAGGTTGTAAATGTCAGCCATTGAACAGCAGGACATTGAGATTGAACCTGAAAACTGCACTGCAGGAAGCTTGCACCTAGCCAGATTGCATTACAACAGACAGACGGCCTCTGGTGGGCTGCATCCCCATCACTACAGGAGAAGTACACAACACTGTGGCAGCTGGAAATTCATGTAAACTCAATTTCTTGTTTTTCTGATATTTTAATGCCCTCATTTGAGCTGATTCTGCATCATCTACCTTTCCCATCTTATTCTGGATAATGTACCTTTAAGCCACAGTCCTGTCTCAACTCGTGACGTGTTGGCCTTGTCGTTTCGCACATCTGCTCCTTCCTTTCATCTGTTTCCTGTCTGTTGTCAGACTCGAAGGAGCCTTTGCGAGGAGGCGTTGCTGAAGATTCGAGGGGTCATCAGCTTCACCTTCCAGATGGCTGTCAAGAGATGTGTTGTCAGGATCCGCTCCGACCTTAAAGCTGAGGTTAGTGTCTCTCCGGACGCAGGAAGTCATCCAGGAAATTTCGCTGTAGCCTGTTGTTTGTTGCTATGTTGCCTGTTTTTGATAATATAATTTTGATAATATAAAAAGTGTGAAAATCTGCTCCTTTCAGTCACTGCAAAAGTTTTAGAACAAAAGGGTAGATATTACCTTTATTGTTGATATTTTAAATGGGCGAGTAATGGGTGAAATGTACTCTTCAGCTCACTCAAATCATATATATTCTACATACAATCAGTTGGATGTGATGATGACATAACTCAAAAATTGTTGTTGTCGTTGCTCATGTGCTTAACAGCAGTATTTATCAGTGTTATTTCATTTACCAAAAGTATTCGTGTTTGAGATGAAGACAGAAATAGAAACAATCACAAAGGAAGAAGAACAGTGTTTTTTTTTTTTTCTTCTCACAGGCATTGGGCACAGCAATCAACTCCACCAAAGTCATGAAGGCTCAGCAGGTGGTGAAGACAGACGATGGAGGAGAGGTAAGACAGCTGGGGGATCTGTAAGATCTGTTTTTTTTTTCACCTTAATTTGCTGTAAGCCGAGAACAAGCCAGCTGATGGATCAGTATGCTCGCTGTATGTTGTGTGTATCTGTGTACAGGCCGTGTAGCCGCCCTTGCCTGTGGCTGAGACTTATTCACACTGACATGATTAGCTAGTCACATCTCTGCCTCAGCCTGCAGGCTAGTTGCTTTTTGCCAAACACATGACCAGTCCTTGTTGCACCATTTTGCAGCAGCGTATACTTGTACCCAAACTGTGTAGAGAAACTTCTGACTTTAAACAAAATATAAGATTTTTTTCCAATACTCTGTAAAGAATTGTGATGGTTGTTGCTCAAGTGATTGAAAATAAATGGCAAAGTCTACATTAATTGTGATACGTCAAGTGGCCTGCAGGGGTCAGACCTGGCTCAGTCATGAAGCTTGTGTGTAGATGATGATAATGTGTGTCTGGAGTTGAAATGTCCCTTACGTTATTCCTGGTATAAATTGCTTGTTTTGTACACATTGCACTCTTCATGATTATATAAAAATGAATTTTTCTCTTTCCTGTTTTCTTTCTAATTAATATTTGTGTCTTTGTGCAGTTGATGGTGCCATTCCAGGAGGACTCTGCGGTGCTGGTAGAGGAGAACACGGACATCCCAGACTACCTGCCCGAGGAGGAGAGTCCGTCCCAGGAGCAGGACAAGGCCGTCACCCGCGTAGGCTCCATCACAGACGGCATGGGCTGGCTCAGCACGGCCGCCAACTTCCTGACGCGCTCCTTTTACTGGTGACCACTTCCTGTGTTTCCCCTCTCTGCTCCCTGTTTTCTCTAAACGTACCATCCAGCTGCAGCCTTAGCGTCTCTCAGCCTCGTCCCGGACTAAGCCCTGCCTCACAGCCCTTGACTAGTCTAGACCTCCCCTCTGCAAAGCACACAGACCCCGGCCACGTGTGTGCAACAAGTGCTGGACTGCCAAGTGGAACCTGCAATAACTTTAACTTGTGTATATATTGAGCTACAAATCCCACTACTGGCTGCGTGTGCACAACTATATACTAGCTGCATATGTATCTCACAAGGCATAGCCAGAGGACTTTAAATCAGCCGAAACCAAATCACATTCTGGAAATGTCTACCACGGCGTTGACGGCGTTGACATGCAGCAGGTGTATTTAATTGTTCTGAGGCTGATTTTTGAAGACGTTAAAAAATTGGGAGTTCCTTTTTTGTGCATGATTTTTGTTTGCTTTCCTCCTGGTGTCTGATCTAAATCATTGTCATTTTACTATATATATTTTTCATATTTTTTCTTTAATTTCAAAATTAAGCTGATTTTTTTTTCTTCTCCTTTCATTTTTTTTTTCTCCTTTCAGTTTTATTAGCATGCATTGAGTCTTTTGTGCCAATCTTCCTTGATGCCGAGATCTCTGATTATTGTTTGTGCCTTTTTGACATTTTACTTTAATATTACTTTTTCACCATACATTCAAATGATTTTTGAGAGCTCCAAGCATGTGAGATGTGACATTTGTGCTTCCCAGGCCGCTCTTAGCAGCAGCGGCAGCCTGGCCTCCCCAGCTTTTAGCTTACTTGACGTCACGTCAGTAGAAATGGAAAACTTAGACACCAGCAAGAAGCCGCAGCCCATTCTGCCACTGGCTCACACGCATTAGACTGTTGTAGCCTGAAAGAAGCGATTAGCTAGTTGGCTGATTAATACAACACCCTTCACTGCATTTTGCAGTTTCAGCCACAAATCAGGACTCCACTGATCATGCTACAATGTAGGAAAAAACAAATGTGAGTTCCGCAGTGGCGATGACTTGACTGACAGCTCCTTGTGTTATTTGCACAGACTTTAGGCTACCTCTGCTTTCAGCCCTCTATCTCACATCAGCTTTATGTTCTTCTCTAGTTTTAGTCAAACCCGAGATCAGCATGGTGAAGACAAACATGTTAGCTGCCTGCTTGTCAGTGACTTCCCCTTGTTACCTGGACTCCCACTGACATTTTTACAGTATTGTAGCTCCCACCTGTTCAGTTAGATTTTCAGTTTAGCCAGCAGTGTCCTTAAAGCAAAGATCATGTTGGTGCACACTGACACACACATACAGAGGACTCAATAATGCTGTCATATGAGCAGTAGTGGTATACTGGAACAAAGGTGTGGTTATGTACATTTTGTAAATGGTGCCTGATTCCCTAAAATCTCAGACCTTACAAGTGAAGGAAAATTTTGTTCTGTTTTTGTAATACTGATTTTTAACGTCACAGAATAGGATGAGAGATTGTAGCAGCTAATGCTAACGCCCTTTGCGAGTTTTTCTCCTTTTCTGTAGCCCTTACAAGCCCATGACTCACACCAGGTTTCATTATCATCTTCTCTGACTTGTGGGAGTGTCATTAGCAATTATTATGTACAATGCTGACCAGGCGACTTATATTGTTCTGATGGTGCCGAGACGTCACAGTCGGTTGAGGTCAAGCAGAGAGAGGACTGGCACAGAATGACCTGAATAATATGAATTGATGGTGGCTCTTCTATTGAAAAGCAATAATCATTTTTGCATTAAATGTAGTGATTTTAGATCGCCATCATCCTTCAAAATCTTTGTGAATGAAAGGTATTAGGTCAAAGTTAAGATCATCATCAGTATTAAAATTTCTTCTTTATTTTTCCGTTTTGCACAGAATTAATCTCTTAAATTGCATCATATAATTTCATTTTTAATAGTTGGTGTCTGAGCTCATACTGCAAAGAAATACTTGAACATCGTTTCTTAGAAATGTCCTCATGTGTTCATAGAAGTGTAAATTACCCTTAAACTGTTAGATTAACCACATCTGTAGGTTGACAAAAAACCACAATCTCAAAAATGTTACTTCATGTGTACAGACTTCATGTGTCTGTCAGCAAATGTAATATAATGTAATGCAGATCTTAAAACTGTAGATTCCCATACACTGTTAATGCAAATGATGATAAACCTTAAATTTAAAATTTGTCTGGTGCTTTTTATTTTTGTGGCTGGTTATACTGAAAATGATAAGATGGCGTCATTTCCCAGTGTTGTGCTCTCATGATACTCTACATGGCCTGTGCAGTGGTCACACCAGTGTTCCTTACATTGTCAAATTGCTGAAGGCAGCAACCATTCTTAACAGAGAATGAGGGGAGAAATTCAGTTTTCTTTACTGGTGCATAAGTGAGGTGCCCCAGGGCAATCCAGTGGCCTGCCCACCACCTCCCCCAGCCTCGGTGCTGGTAGGCAGGCAGAAGCAGCAGCCAGCCCCAGCTGGAGGCCCTGGAGCCACTGCTGATGCTGATGCTGCTGAGCCTCCAATGAAACACTGTGCCAAGCTGGAGGGGAGGCCTTCACTGGCCTGCTGTATCATCTGGATGGAAGGTGACTAGAGAGCATGTTTAATGACAGTTTTGACCAAACTGTTTTGAACCTGCTCAGGCCATCTTAAATGAAACTGTCTTATATACTGAAGGAAATCTTTCACATCAAAATACAGCATTAATTAAAACACGAAAGACAACTTAAGTAAACTTGCGGCACAAGCAAAAATATTGTGTTTTCAGTTGTAATTCAGTGGATGTAACGTTCAATGCACATATCAAAGTGAAACAGACAAATGTAATTGGTTCAGTAGAGCTGCTTTAAAAACAGCAGTTCGACCTTGTTTTAAAGGGTTAACCATGACATTTTTTTGTCATTATCTTGCCTCAAGGGACTTTTATTTGCAATTCTGTAGCTTTTGGGTGACGTCGTGACTTGTATTTTTGGAAGATCTTTGTAAATTTTGGAAGTTGATTTTACATTATGTTTTCTGAGGATTTGAGGGCCTAAAAGTTTCAATCTTACATTTTGTGTCATGTATTTAAAAACACTGTAGTACTCTGCATCAAGAGGCCTCCTGCTGCATGTACCACAGATACTGCTACCAAAATCTAAAAGTCACTCATGTGTCCTTTGGAGCACCAGAGACAGTGTGTAAAAATACCAACTGTTCAGTGACCAGATATACATACGGGTGTCTGATTTGCAGCAGAAGAGGCCAGTGGGGCCTCCGAGCTCAGACTTCTCACTTACCACCACTAGAGAGAGACAGTAAGCCTGACAAGGAAAACAAACTGTCTGGTCCAGAGCGTAATCTGAAAGCATCCAATGAAAACACTTGTTTGTAATTAGATGACCTAAGATTCCTAATGCCATTTAGAGCCCTGCTGAAACTGCATTTCCATCTGGTCAGTTTGAGCTTGAGCAAGAATCATCATAACCATTAACACACTGCAACCATTAACATGCTTTGCTCACCTCACACTGTAATATCTGCAGACTAATGCAGCCATAAGGTTGTTTTTAGAAGTTAACACAGTGTGCACCTCTTCTCCACAATGCCTGAGCACTAATGTGGGCTAAAAAGCAATTTTCAGTTTTAAACGATCTTCCTCAAGGGTTCATGTGCTGCCTTATAATGATATTACTCCTCTCTCAAGTTTTTTTTGATAACCTCCAGAGAACATAACAGTGGCGCTCTCACTTTCAAATTAAAGCCACAGATAATTTCCCTTTCACTCCTCCTTGAGTTCTGTGGATAAGCCACCCTTTGCCTCTCCGACCTCCCCATCAGATAAAACACAATCACTGCGCCAGTCATATCAGCCCAGTTGCATATACCGTGTGAGTAAATGTGGTGGTGGTATCACCCTCCCACCTGTGCGTATTTGCATGCGTAATCTGTGCGTAAAGGGAAGGATGGAGGCCTGATGGAGGGGAGATAGGTGCGTCTCACGGCCTCACGGGCTCTTGAGGAATTTTATTGGAGGTTCAGCTCCCAGTCAATGGGATCAGCCGTAAATCCAGCTCAGAGTGTGGCAGGAAATGATGTGACTCCGGCAATTTATGTCAAATAACTTTTGAGGATGTGTGAGTGTGGCGATCAGCGCCACCAGGGCAGCGATAACTCTTCCCCCCGGTGAAGATTTAATTGAGACATTTTTCTTTATCTGGAGCCAAGCGCCGGAGCCGTGTTGTTGTGTAACGAGATGTAATGTCTCTCTTTATACGGGGGTCAACATCCAGGATGAGGGAAGGTCACGGACTGACTGTTTGAGCATCCAATTTGCTCACCTAATACCCGCCTCCACAGGGAGCTGGGTAAAGAGTATTAAGTTACACAGTCCACATATCACAGACAGACATGGTGGAGTAAAGTGCATCCTTATGATTTTATACTGTGAGGCTGGTGTGAGGGAACAAAAATGTTGAGCAATGTGGTTGGAGTGTGATAACATTTTTATTTGTCTCAGTAGTAGAAGAAGCATTGATACAACTTTCTAAGGTTATAAAATGACTATATCAATGGTTATTATTGTAAAGCCTTGGTCATAATCCTTGCTAGTATCAGGTGGAAAATCTCATTGTCATGTATTTATCCATTTTATCTTATAATAATAGTGTCTGTGCTTTATATAAACTAACTGATATATGATAACAACTTTTGGGTTGGGTTAACGCTTTTATTAAATGATTGACTTACTATGGTAGCACTTTTTAAAGAAGGTACAAATAATATACTTCAGTAATACCTAATTAATGCATGACTCATGATCTTTCAATGCAGGATCATGAGTTCCTGTTGCTCACCATTAAATGATGAAGAAAGATGTATGTGATTACTTTAGCCTTAATAGATAATCAATTAAGGAATGTTAATCCATAGTAATTACTTCATGAATTAATTCATATGCAACCAAATTAACTGGATTCCAGTTACATAAAACTTCACTTCAGCCCTGTGTATTTACCTGTTCTCATATAAATATGCAGCTATTTTTTCAAACTGATTGTCAGATGCAAATGTAAATACAGATAGATACTGTTACAGAAATAACTTTAAATGTAACTGAAATCCAGCTAATCTGATTGCATGTATGACGGATCAGTGAATTAACATTCCTCAACTGAACTGATCTATTAGGTGTGAACTAATCACACACAGTCATAGCGACTTGATCATTTGTTAGTGCTGAGCAACAGGAATTCATGATCCTACATTAAAGCATCATGAGTCATGCATTAGGTAAGCATTACATAAGTATATGATTTGTACTTAAAAATAGTGTCATTAATGAAGGATAACCCAAAACTTGCGTTTATGACAGCCATTAGTTACAACATCTAAAACCTCTATGAAGGTATTCAGGATCACAACCTAAATATTTTCTATTACATGTTAAAGTTCTGCATTAAAAATTTACCTAAACCAAAAGTCAAAAGTATAGTACCCACAATGCAGAATGGGTCCTTTCAGTATTATGTATTATAATACTGGATAATTATTTCTGATGCATATAAACACCATGTAATATTGTTTTACTACTGCTGGTAGTATAATCTAAAAAATGGACAATTTTTTTTTTTTTTTTTACAGTATATTCATATTCTTTGTACTGTACATAGGACAATGTAAAAAACAAAAAAAACCCCAACATAACAAGTAGAAGTCCTGCAAGGATCATAAGTACAACTTTTAAATTTTGGAATAGTATAATTGTTCTAATATTGAATTATTAGGCAAGGTGCATTATTAAGTTAATTTGAACAATTTCACATAGTCAGCTGTTGGGTAGCAATTGCTATGATAATGTAACATATTTTATAAAAACATTATAGCTTTTGTATGTAAATTTTATTCCTCAAAGTAACCAGTAACTATAAATGTTGTAGTGTACAATATGTCCAACTTGAATGCAGAGCTGCAGAAGTATAAAGCAGTGTATAGTAAAGTACTCAAGTCAAGTGGAAGTAACTCAAAATTGTCCTTAGTTACTTTCCACTACTGTTAATCTGCAAAGGTACTGCAGTAGGTGTCAGATAACTATTAGAAAAAAGTACAATGTTTCAGTTCTTATCTCCCCACCAGTATAATGTAATATCACCTGATTTACATTATAAAATTATTTATGTTTGAATAGAAATGAAATCTTTGATGCACATGTGTTGCACTGTGTATGTCTGTGCGTGCCTCCCCCTCCTGCAGCAGCTTGCATGGGGGCCTTGATGAGATGCATGCACACACAGGCAGCTCATAATTGTGGCCATAGCTCATTATTGTCCCCCGGATGATTTGGATCCGCCGGGGGGAGTCTCGTCCTCTGACACCGCCTCGTCCGACAACCACTCCAGGCACTGATTGGTGGGATGAAATATTGCCGGCGAAAATTAAAAGGTCCCAGTGTCAAAATAATTCATGAAATGCATATCTTCCCGGCTTGATGAAATCGCTGATATCTGGATTAGGTGGATAATAAAAGCGATCAGGCTACAGTTAAACTGTTTCAGCAGCAGTGGGAGGGGAGGCATCTTCTTTATGTGTCAAGAGAGGTGGGCTTGCAGGGTCAAGATACAACAAGTGTGTGCGTGCGTGCGTGCACATCAGCCCCTGTCAGGTTGTGTGTGCTGCAGTTCACCACACACCCAGACCTGTGATTTGAATATCCGCTGTAATTGTCCCAAAACGGCTCATCAGTGGATCTGCCTGCTGCCATTAGGGCCCAACAATATGGTGTGACATTCAAATTCCCCTCAATGACAGGTTATTAGGAGCCCCAAGCAGCCGGCACATAATTAAGCACCGTAACGTTGACCTGTAATATGAAGTGATGGCTCAGTCGTATAGTGGGCAAAGATGAAATAGGTGCTTTGTTAAAACACAGGAGAACTGGAGGATTTTTCACACATGGAACAAAGTGATCATAAAAAGGGGGACAGCTGTCAGTGTAAAATTCAACTCAAACTTATAGAGGCAAATAACACAGACTGTGATTTTTATAACTGGGGAAAAAAAAAATCCCTGCATGCCAGCTGCCCTGGCAACAGCTGACAGATTAGAGAGTGAGATAATAGTTATCAATACTGTTCAATATCACCAGCAGTGATGAATCCTGTTCCTCTATAAGATCCTGTTGGTTTATGTTACACAATTGACTTACACTCCGTTTTTATCCACGGCGATGCTGAGCTGTGTGAACAAATCTTCCAGTCCAAAAAAAGGGAGAAAAACAAAGAACCTGAGAAAAATAAATGAACGTGTGACTTTCATTTGTGACACTAAAAGCCTGTTACACAACTTAAGACATGCTGTCTGAGGCCCCCGTTTTCCCCTTTAGAACAAGTGGACGTTGTGATGAGCAATGGACCCATCTGCTGTGCCCTCTCCTCCAACTGGTGTGTGAATATGATGTAGTCTGTAGGTGCCATTTCCAAGTCGGAGTATAATACCAATGGTACCTGGAAAATAGTCTTTAAAAAACGATTAAGTTTCATGTTATGGTTCCTGAGAGTTGAACAGCTATCACGTCTCTGCGTATAGCGTCAAAGCAATCCTCTGTGTTGTACAGATAGTGTTTTTAAATGGGCTTTAGGCACATGTAAAACAATAACAAGTGCACAAGCTTTATGACCCACTTCTGCTTCTTTAACTGGACCCAGAGCTCACCTTCACATACTGAGGCGACGCGAGCCTGTATGTTAAACTGTAGGCCAGAGGCCTGTGTAATGGTGGGTTTGTGGCAGGGCTGCTGAACAGAAGGTCTGCACTTCCCTCCCTCCCTTCCTCCCTCCATCTCTCTCCCTTTCTCTCTCTATCTCTCTGCTAGCCCTCCCCCGTCCCCCCCCCCCCCCCCCCCCCTTTCATAACGGTGGCAGATGGCTGCAGATGAATCCCTCATAATCATGTCAGGACGGCTCCTCCGATCCCAATTCATCTCTTTAAACACATTTCATCAGACGGAGAATTACACAAAGATAAAGGCGGCGGGCAGACAACAAAAGCACACAAAGATTGTCCTTGCAAACAAGTGTTCTTAGTCCCGAACACCACTTAATCATTTGTGCTCCTGTTATTGCTCGTCACCCCCTGTGCAATCAACTCTAGCCCATTTTCCTGCTCTGCCTCTCACTCTTTCACTCTTTATTTATGTTTTTCCTTACTGTTAATTGTCTCCATCCCCTGCTACTGTCTGTCCTTATTAAGCATAAATCTTTCTAACAAGCTTTCCTCTCATCCCTGCCGCTGTCTTTTTTTTTTTTTTTTTTTTTTTACAAAGACAGGTGTGTAAAATCCTCTCCTCTCCTCATTGACTCCTGGTTTCTGATGGCTGCCCTTTTTAGGGGTGATAATTTGCCACAAAGTGAATTGTGATTTTTTTTCCCCTCCGCTTCCCCCCACCCCATCCTCCCCTACTGTGACCCTGTGTCACCCATCCGCATGATGCCGTTAATTGTGGATCAGGTGAAGTTTGTCTCACCTCATTTCAGGGCCATGCTCTGCTAGGGCCATTCTCCCCACTCAAAGGCCACATAATTTCACAGCCTCCTACTTCTCATTAATCCCTCCTGAGTGGCTGCTCTTCGAGTTCCAGATCACAGATTTGTTTTGCTCTTGTTTTCTGACTCACTGCCCTTCCTGCCCCACCCTCTCCTCCCCCCTCCGCCTTCATATTAACCCCTTTAGTGAGAACCCTCCCAGCTCTCCAGCGTGCAGGGGTCGTCACTGTACTCCTCACATTTCCATCAACTCTTCTGTCATTTCCAAATCCTCACATTTTACTAGTGAGTCCACTTTTTCCCTTATTCCTCCTTTTGCAAGATCTCTTTGTTCTGCACCTTTGGGAGAGAAGCTACCACAGTCTGCTTTGTGAATAAAGTGGACATGAAACAGGCAATTGTGGTGTCTGCTTGCGATGCCAGTATCACCTCTCCTTCCAAAACAACTCCACACCCGGCTGCATTGTACATTCAACTGATAAAAACCTGCCATCTCCAGCCTAATAAATATCAAGTGACAAATCGAAGAAAACAATAGGAAGTGAAGGAACGCTGTGTGTTTGTGCGTCTCGGCACATGTGCATGTGTCTGATCAACACGACAGTCAGACTTCCTCATTCCTTCCCTGCTGAACTTTTTTTTTTTTTTGTTGATTCATAAATTATTCATGAGGAAAAAGCTGAAGATCTCTCATTAACATAAAATAACAATTTGCTAATTTATGGAAACTCCTAATTACTTGCCTTATTTGCCACGGCCATATTAAATATTCATAAATATGTGATTATTTCTTTGATTTGACTGTCGTTCAGTTTAATCTACTATTTTAGCTCAACAATAGCGGCGTGCCAGCTTGTGCTGTGTGTAGCAACCAAAACAAAAACCCAGGAGAGAACAATGAACAATATTGTGCATTCATAGTGGGAGCCTTTAATTTTTTGGACTCTTTAATTTCAATACACCTCTATCTTACATTATCCATATGCTAATTCAGCTTCTTTGTGATTGTTGAAACCTCTTCTATGAGGAAACATCATTGGCTGCTGATGCCATGGGTCATCTTGTGAAATCAATGATCTTTAGGCCGTTGAATGAGTCAAATGAAAGATTTCAAAAGTATGTTCTGGTGGGAATTAAATATACTTAAGTTGCTGATTTAAATGCTTCACACTTGCAAGTAAGATCCATACCAAAAATAAGAGCTCATATTTACCAAACTGTACGAGCAAAGAACAGACTGAATATATAAGACATATCATAACCTGTTATTTTTGGATCAAGACGAGCACAGAAATGATGGGGAAGAGCAAAACTATACAAGCTTGTAAATCGTCGTGCCGCTGCAGCTTCGTTTCATTGCGAGTCAAAATCAAAAATGCATTCATTCATTTGGCTTCCATCCAGAACTAATCATTTCATTTTCCGTTCTGTAGCCTGGAAGTCGGCTTTCACTCCAGTTCATTTCGATTTACTCGGAATTGAAAAAGACCGAGAGGGTGCGCAGGAAAAGATGAGTCTATCTTTGAATATCTCCTCTTGTCTTCATGTGGCAGCAAACAGTTGTCAGAGGAAGTCTCAGCCAAGTTCTCGGGAGAAAGCAGAGTCTTGGATCCCATCTGGGACGGCTAGATGAGGTCTCTTGCTGTCATCGCGTCTGTTGTCAAGGCTGCATTTAACCTCAAATTTATGACTTTGTTATATCAGAATTAATTACAGATATTTCCCCCGAAAGTGAGTGACGTTGACGAAAACGCTAAGCACAGGCAATTTAGCTCTATTTGCAGATTAATTTGGGCCCACCTGTGATGCTTGGTGTGCTAAGTAGGTACATCAGTTTTAATTACAGGCCTCGTGGAGTGGGTTTAGTTAAATTACAGTATTAATTATCACATTTACTAAATATCAGAGTGACAAACGGTTGTGGAGAAGCGCTTCCCTCCAACCTCCTGCTTCTCCAGACGATGGCTTCACTCCTGTCCTTCAAACAACCTTCACACAGGTGGGGATGATGGAAGGCTTTGTTTCTGAAGGAGAAGCATCTACCTTGATTCATCACTTTGCACTGACTGCCGAATGTGTCACTTCTGAAGCTCAAAAACGGAAATTTTATGGGTTTTGACGTCGCACGCTTCCGCACAGAACGAGGTCTGATGAGAAGTTTTCCTGCCATATGGTGAAATTAGGGCGAATCTATGCAAAATGAAGAAAACACCTCACAGGAATCAAAGTAGTTGCTGCCATTATAAAGAAAGAATAAGTGGCCTTTGTTCACATCATTACCCTCTTCATTCAGTCGGCTGCATTAATCTCTTCAAGGATAATATGATTCATGCTTGACTGCCACTTCACCGGTCTACATCTGAAAGAGAAAATAACAACCTTTGACCCATGGGATCATTACAGATATAAGACATACAGAGGCGTGAATGATCAGTCGAAGACATTAATCTTCTGCGTGTTTATATGAGGTCGACATTATAGTTCAAAAAAGCAACTGTGAAAATAGGAGCAGCTTTTGAAGGTGGATTCAGTCGAACCAGCTCTACACTAACTGCTCAACACCAAATAAGTTAGCGACTACAAAGTGAACACAGTGTATTTACTATCTTAAAAGTGGGATATTTTCCTTAAGAACTGAGCTAAAAAAGTAAATTTCTGCTGCTCACAAGTGACCCAATTAACTCTAACTCAAGATGGGCAAGAAAGTGAATCAGTATTTTTTCTCAAATTGTCAAACTATGCCTTTAAAGCAACATGGCACTGTGAATTCCAGTCACTATCTAAGCAAAGAGACAGACGCGAGCGCTGTTTAGAGGTCCAAGGCAGAGCTGAAACGTGTCCAGGACTGGGACTGGAGAGAGGAGGTCCTCATTTAGCCTTTGGCTGATGTTCTCTCCCACCAAAGTACAATATTAATCATAATCACACAACACCATTAGACTATGTCATTCTATTAAAGAAATCACATTATCATACATTTCATTAATTAAACTCGAACCCAGTCCATCCACTCTGAGGAGAGGGTAAGAGCAGGAGACGGAGGTGGGCTTGGATGGAGGAGGATTCGGGGGGTGGGGGGTGGGGTGGCAGAGGGCAGGACGCTTCACCACTCCACTCACCATCTCTCCAAAGTGAAATCAAGGGGACGGATTTGCATGTCATGGGCGTGGGGTGGGGTAGGACTAGAGGGTTAGACAATAGCAACTGATGATGGAGGTGGAGTGGAGAGTCTGGGAAGCAAAAAAAAAAAATCTTGTGACAAGTGTGTACGATAGAGAAAAGCCAGAGGAGGAGATGGAGAGGAGGAGAGGAAGGAGCGATTCCCTCCTTAAATGTTAATCACTGGCAGGGTCACAGGGTGATACTCTATGGTGTGAGTAATGCCTCCTCCCTGACACAAACACACTTCAAGTGGCTTTGAGGAGACACTAGTGTGACTGATACCTCTTGTTCAAGGAAATGTGTGCTTGTTTCTGCCGAGGATGCTGCCCATGGCCCCCTGCTTAATATCATCTCTCAGCCTCTGCAATTATAGATTTTACCCACTAATAAAATCCAGATGAGCAAAAGCAATGAGAGAAACAAGTTAGTTAGTTATGTTATTTATTGTGTCACACACATACAAGTGCCCACAGTGTAGCCCACATGGATTATAAGACAGCAAGAATACAGTTTTGTTGGACACTCAAAACAAACTTTGCAAATAAAGATCTTATGTCCAAAACTTGACAAATAAAATCTTCATTTAAACAACAATCCATCCAGAAGAATTAATCAGAAAGGAAACTTGGAATGGACTTAATCTTCAATATCTCCCAAATAACATAACAAATATTTTCTCTTCAGGGAGCCATGCCTGTTTCAATAACTTATGGCAATGTACCTGAACATAATTGAGCACACAAAGATCTTTGACAAATAAATTATGTATATTTAGAAAACCACTGAAATACAAAAGAAGCTGCATCTTAAGTCAGTGTGATTGCTCCGTTAAGATATCATCCTGTATTCACAACAAACAAAACTGAATAAAATACATGCAATTTGCTGAAAGTCATCTTAAATTTGCATATTTTTATTTTATACAAATGAGTCAGCTGGATGAATTGTGTCTGGTTTTCCAGTTCTGTCTTAACAATGGCTTGTTCTTTTTATCACATGTTTATCTGCATAATCTCTTCCATTTCTTTATTTTCTCTTTCTGCATTTCTTTACTGGAGAACCCATTCACTGTTTTTTTTTTTTACTCCATCCCTCCATCTGCCCGTCCCTGCCTCTCCCTCTCTCCGTCTCTCTGGGTCTGATTAGCATGTGTAGTGTATGTTCCGTCACGCTGTAGTGTTGACCTGTGCTGTCATCTCCCTGATTACCTCCCTGATTCACTTTCCTTGTTTAGTAATGTGCAATCAATCATAATCAATTAGCCAAAATGTTGAATCATTAAAACCATTATCATTAATTAAAATAATTATCACTTTCTGCCAATGCTTCATTACCAGTGTTGTCTAACGTGTCTGCCACACACCAGACTTTGCTGCTCCCGCTTTTTTTTCTTTGGCAAGTCAGATTTTTAAAGTTCTTTTTAAAGTTCTGTTGATGATGCCTGCAAACAATCGCTGATTGCTTTTGATAATAATTGTAGATTTTGTTTAATAAGCACATTTAACAAAAATACAAATTATGCGATTAATTGTGCGTTCCAAAATATATATATGACGTAATGATGGCCAAACAAAAGTTTCGGTTGTATAATACTAGAGCACAAAAATATTCTTCGCAAAAGAGGTTTGTTTGAAAGTCTAGGCATCAAGTTTGTCTAAAAAACCCTCCATAAACGGCTCCTCTTGACATGGACTGAAGTGTTTTCTCACTGTCTGCAGGATTCTGCTGCCTCCTCTGCAGCGCTGCTTTCCTTCTCTCACGCTTGACCAGAAACTGTCTTTTCTCCCACCTCAGACCGATGCAGGCCCTGTTCTTTAAAGGACAGAGCAGAGATGAGACAGGGGAACCTTAATGATGTGTAAACATCCAGGGAGAGGCTGTGCACTCGTCTTAAAAAGCCCCGAGGGGGGAAAACAGAGGCAGACAGACATGCAGCTCACTTAGTCCAGCACACCGCCTCAACCCGAGCGGTGATTCCAGACGATTGTCAGCCCGCCTCTCTTCTGTGCGCCTGTTGGAACCTGGAATAGACCTGTCACTCCCTAACCCTCAATAATTGCTCGTGTCGAAATTTCCTTGAAAGTGGGCTGGAGACCCCGAGGGTGTGAAGGGTGCAACTGAGTGTATGTGTGCATGAGAGATGTGTAAGAGTCTGTGTGGGCGTCTGTTTTTCCAGCTCAGCCCATTGGGCAAAGAGGGGTCTCCTCGCTCCCCTGCCTCAACACTGTGGAGGAGCATCGCTCACTGCCACCTGGGGAAAGCAGGCGTCTCATTGGGGTCATGCCACCCCAGTGGAATGTGAGTCAAAAGGAAATGGGCCTGAACATTGCACAGTATCCCCAGTCTGAGCTCCATTAAGCTAGGCATTCTCACTCTGGGATGGATGTCCATTATTACGCAGAGCACAAGGATCATCCATTGAGCTCATAGTCACTGTGCTTCATGTCCTACATCACTATGTTAAGGCTGGAGAGGAGAATATTAAGACTATAGTGGCCATGAAAGGAATGTTTTTCCACTCAAAATAACACAGGAACCCTTGTGTGATTACAATTTTCAGAACAAACCATGCACTGATTCTTCCACTAATTCTTACCCTGTCTTACTAAACTAATATCGCTCTCAGTGGAGATGTCTGCCTGGCTGCTCCATCCCTCTCAGCTGTGTCGATGCCCATGGCACCGCCTGGCATGACGGGGTGTCCTGCGGAGAGGAACCAGAGAAAACAGGCTGCGAGGCAGGAGGGGTCTCAGACCATGTGGCACCCCTCTCCTCCTCCACGGAGAGGAGCCCCCCGATCCTTCGGTGGAGCCCATCATGACCACCTGATTGCATTATTCGCAAATGGTCTTCAGGAATGAATGTAATTGTGTCTCATTAAGGGCCATGAAGTGTGACAGGAGGCGATTGAAAATGTTTCTACCAAAAGAGGAAAGAAAAAAAAAAAGTCTTCCAAAGCAACATATGCGGGACAATCTGGAGCCACAGTCACATATGAAGACAATAACATGAAAAATATATATTTTTAGAAACATAGTTTTGAGGATAACAAGAGTGCTGGAGCAGAATAGGATGTGATTTAGCAGCAATGCCTCCATGGAAGCACAAAACTCTGTACATGGCATTTAATGAAATAGTTTCACAAGAACAAGTGTCCAGAAAAAAAAGCCGACATCCCACTCAGCTCTGGTTGCCTCCACCTCTGCCTGTTTATGATGAAGGGCTCTTTTTGGTGTGAGAGTGAAAGAGACAGGCTGGGCTGGCTGTCATGTCATAAAGGATGCAGTCAGAGAGAGCAGACATGATTTCATGGCTAATGATTCCCGCACTAATATCAGTGTGGGCTGCAGAGGGGATAACCAAGTTGAGCTGTCTTAGCTCAAATGATTCAATTAGGCCAGCTGTCCCTATTTGTCATGGCTCAACTGGCTTCTAGATTACCTTTCCAGAGTGCATACGTGCCTCTGCATTGAACTTACCAGCTCAACAGCTTCAGAAAAAAAAACCAAGGGGGGAAAAAAAGGGGAGAGAATAGGAGAAAGGAAGGAAGGAGCGGTGAAGGGGAAGAAATGAAACAAAGAATGCAGTAATAACCACATCATCCACTTAAACGCTGGGGCCAATTACAGAGATAAATGTGACTTTTTGTTTTGCAGAGGATCCTTGTGGTGAAATCAGGGGAAGGCCTCAGAGCATGCAAGAGTGACTGAAGAGACGCTGTGCACGGAAATCTGATCTCTAAAAGCACCAGAGACAACAGCAGAGATGATGTGAAGGTCAAGAGACGCACAAGAAATCGAGAGGAAAAAGTGAAAAGTGATTAACCACTTCTCATAAAATCATAAAACTTTCACTTTTCCTTCTTATTCTGAAATAATTTTCACACATTTAATTTTATTATTAAAACTATCTGAAATATAAAACAATCTAAAGTGACACAGAATAGAGGACAAGAGAACACGTCCACCCAGTCCCGCCGCTTCACTTTTCCTCCTCCCAGCTTCAATTAAATGTGTGATAAGTATTAAATTCAAAGAAGCATTAGAGTCATTAGTGCTGATTGAGTTGATGACGCTGAGGGTGATGTCTTCCTCCTTTCACTTTAATGTAGTTAAACATAAATTTGTGTCAACTAACCTCATCAGATCCAATTAACACAATTGTCAGTTTTGGGTCAGGGAGGATCCGCGTATTAAAATGGTAAAATATCCAATTTATTAAAGGTAATTAGTTATGTTAGCATTATTAGCGCTGTCACTTGTGCATTAATATAGAACCTATAAAACGAGAGAGCTACTGTATCTCTGGCCCTGTGTAACACGAGGTAAAGCTCAATTAGACGTGACTCCTTACAATTCAAATAAACAACATGCCATTAAAAGCAGGAACATACAGTAAGGTGCTTTGGGGACAGTGCGCTCAATGCTTACGCAACCATGAAAACACAAACGATGTTTCATTTTTCACTTCTTCGTGGCTAAACAACGACACATTACCGCCCTCCATGGAAGCCAGTATTAACGCGGGAAATAAAAGGTTTCATCCTCGTGGGAGCGACATGGGAGCAGCTTAATGGGATTTATTCCTTAAAGATGCTCTGTGTGTACTTCCACTGTACTGCTTATGGTCTGCTAACAATGTGAGTGGAGATAATTAGAAATAGTACGTGCATCAGGGCAGCTTCTCATCCTGGAACTATATGAATGATGTGACACTGTTAGCTCCATCACAGGCAGAAACAGTCAAATTATTCATTTAAACGTTTGCAATATTTTTCAGAAAAGACAAAATTCCAACACAAGACTTTTAATTAGAATCCCACAATTTTGTTGCTCAAAGCTGGCTTTAATAATCACAGTACATGAAATGAAATGAAACAGACGAACTGCTCGTCTGCAGTTAGTGGTGCATTCGCTGGTGACTGCAGATCTGTGTTTGTTAGTCCAGTCATTTTGCCTCCTCTTGTGCTGAAACGAGCGCTGTGCAGAACGAGGGCAGCCTCGTCTCCCGAGCTGTCAGAGCTCTGACTGGGATCAGCCTTATTACAATGATTGAGAGAACAGGCCTTTGCGGCAAAAAATACCATCCACGGGGACTAGAAAGGCCACATTCATACAACCGAGTTCACACATTTGTCTTCATTAATCCGATTCTGTTCTGTTTTGTCAGTTTTACTACCAAACAGTTACACAGCTTTACAGTCAGCGGAGAGATAACAGAACCAGATATCACCAGAGGTCACAGAATTGATACAGTAAATAGGAGGGCCTCGTGTTGCTGTAGGTCTTGTTAGCTGATGCTGGTGTTTTTGACCCTTTTAACGCTAAGAGTGCGATGATGGTGACATTTAATGTAATGAATTATCGATTGATTGATCACACAAGGAATTGATTTTGAACCTGAAGAGTGAACATTTTTGTCTTTTTTGACACGGCATTGTCTTTTTAAGCTTCAAACTTTAGTTTTAAAAAGACAGCAAGATGAGTGGGAAATGAAAGATTTTAGATTAATTTAGCATATGTTGTCAGCATGCTATTTTGCTGTTGAGATCTTTACCACTCGGGCCAAATAGTGACTAACACCCAGACTCGAGAGGCCCAGGAATACAGAACGTCATTCCTGCCTTATCTTTAGAGATGGAGCGAGGTGTCAATGACACTTCTGCTGCATGCAGGCAGCAGCTGAGCTGTGAGATGTCCTGGCACACAGCACAGTGTTCCTGGCCAGAGCTTTGTAGCCAAACACCCAGATTCTTTACCTTTTAATTACAGGAATATTCATCGCTTATAGAGTCTGCATTTGAGTGCAGTTTTGTAACAGGTCTGACTGGACAATGCTTTGGTTATATCTGACTAAATTATTGAGAACTTAGCAGCAAAGGTTTGAACATGAAGCTTTCTTATTTCTAAGGAAGAGCAAAAACAACACTTTAAAGAAATTGTTCAACATTTTGAGCAAGTATGCTTATTCACTTCCTTTCAGAGAGATACCACTCTCATATCTGTATATTAAATATGAAGCTAAAGCCAGGAGACAGTTACTCTAGTGTTGCATAAAGACATGCAGGGACACAGATAGCCTGGCTCTGACAAAAGGTGCAGTGACATCCTGGAAAGAAATGGAAGAAATTGCCAGCACATAACCACTGTAAAACCACAAACTGTGGCTGTTACACTTTGGTGTCTGTACAGATTGAACCAACATGATATAGTATGGTACTGGGTAAGATTTTTTTTTCTCTTTTGTCTGACTATTGAGGCTGTTTCCAGTCTTTATGCTAAGCAAGGCTGACACACTTCTTGTGGTAGCTTCTTATTTAATGTGCAGACACAACAGTGCTATTGATCTCCCTATCTAACTCTCATGATGTGTTCGGCAGCATTTTTTTTTTTGCCTGTGTCAATTCATGCTCCATCTATACATTGACTTTGCAGGCAATTGCACTACCTCTAAAATTTATATTGCATTTTTCTGAACACACAGTCAAAGCAGGATTTTTACCTGATACACTAATTACTCATTGTTAATGAAAATATCTCTTATGTTCCCATTGCTGCTAAATGCTTTGCATGCTAGGAAAAAGCAGGCGCAGGATGTAAGTATCACATCATAGCAGCTTATGAGCTTTAAGCTTTAGTCTCCTCTTTTGTTCATACTCTGTATCTGATCTCCCAGTATTCATCCTCTATCAGAGCGCTGTGCCCGGCTGGAGAGCAGAGACAGAGGGCTTGCAGAAAACCTCTTCACCTGCTCCCTTCACCCCTCCTCCTCTCCTCCATGTGTACCTGCAACACTGGGCTGCACTGCATCATGGGTGCAGCTGAGGCCATGCCAAAACCCAATTTGGAACGTGTCCAGCACTTCATTGGAAAGTAATGGTTTTCACTGAACTGAGTTATGACCAGCTGTTTGTAGACAGTCTGTGACATACTGATGGAGCAGAACACCGTATGTTGCTTTCCAAATCAAATGATACAAGGAGTGTGACAGTGTGGAGAAACATCTGTCATTAGCAATTTTCAGCACGCTCCACTAATTCTGGACAAAATACGCCTAATGAAGTTACTGCAGGAAACTTCAAATATTGTCAGTGCAACAAGGCCATAAGAAGCCAGTGCTCACCAAGGCCTGTAATCTGATTCATTTGTTGTGAGAAAAATGCAGAAGGAGGAGGGTAATTGTTTTTGATCATCATGTTTTAAAATGCAAATGGCAAACATTCTTCTTTAATCCAAGAACAAAAACCCAAGAAATCAAGGACGAGAGGGTGGCTGGCTTTTCTTTATTGATGTCCCCTCCCTTGTTGTGGCGCTGCATAGATGGGACGCAAAGGCTTTGATGGGCCTGGTTATCAAGTTCAGTCACCGTACGCACACACGAAGCTGACGAGCTCATCTGTAGGCAGAAACCCCTCTGTTCATAGCACAGAGGATCAGGTTGCTTTCCAAATTGTGTCAGAGGTTGTCTCGCCAGTGAACTTGAAATCTCTAAAAAAATTAGTCTAAAATTTAATTTTAATAGTTAAAGTTTTTTTTTAAATCAATACACCTAATAGTATTGCCTGCTCATTTCCCTTATGGTTTAATATTGAATTGAAATGAAGCCTATGAGACGAGGTTCAAACTGCAGGCACAAATGGCCCCAAACTTGTCTCAGGTCCTCAGTCTGAACAGTCTTAAATATTGGAATGAATCCAACTTGCCCAACATCCACTCGAGTGTCTTGCCTTGAGAGTCTTGTGGGTCACCACTGACATGATGTAGTTTAAAGTAGCCCTTGACATCCTAAAATTTTGGATTAAATCAGTTTCTGTGAAGCCATTCACATCACAATCACCACCACTCCTTCCTCTGACACCGCATCCACACACACACCTCCGAACAGAAGCCATTGCTCCTCAAAAAGCCGTAATTAAAAATTTGGCTCTCTGTCTCCTCGTCCTCATCCTCGTTATCATCTGCTCACGAATTAGCTGGCTTGCACTGCACATCAGCTTATTAATGAAAGCATAAAGGCTGACTTCAGTAGCCTCCATGTTTTCTTCTGCGACAGTGTGTTGCGTTGTATGACATGTTATTGGTTCTTTGCCAGCGAGGGTCAGTTCAGGTCTGTGACCAGTTCGCTCTGGATAAAAAAAATAATGCGAAGAGTGAAAACAAAAATATCGTATCTGAGCGAGAAATCTGAATTGAGCACTAAGGCTTGCAGTGTGAATGCAGCCTAAGTCTAGCACCACTAACAATATTCATTTGGCTACTCTGTGTTTGTAATTTGCCAGTTTCCAAGAACTGTCCTCAATTTATTCAGTCTCTGCTGTGAGGATGAGAGGGTTTGTGACAGGCAGCTCTGCTGAAAGTGGTCCTCTCCTCCAGAACAGTTGTTGTAGTGAGAAGTGTTAGAGACGGGTGGGCGTCTGGACCCAAGTATGCTGATCAAACACGAGGCCTGTGTCTATCTGGCAGCCATCTCCTGGCGGCAGAAGGGCCATAAACCCGCCTGTGTTAATTCTGCCGTAATTATCATGGGTGCCACATGTTATGCAGGATGTCCTACCACTGCAGATCCACTCAAAAGTTTGCAGTGAAATCCTTCCACACTGCTTAAAGCTGTGGCAGACGAGCGGATGCAGAGGGTGACAGTTGGCCATTGTGATTAGAAAGGGCTGCTCCTGGAGCCCTGCCCCACATCTCATTTCCTGTCGTGGCCCTTTGTAATGATGTGTTTTATGCGGTGCATGTTGGTGAATAACTGGCTGCACTGAGATGACAATAATCACCCGTAATGCCCCTAGGGAGGGGGCGGCCTCTCTCAGGGACGACATTAGTCATAAATATGCAAAACGGCTGCTGTCTTTACTGCATGCTATTTCACAAACACGCTTTGTTTCAGTTCAAGGTTGCTCTCGCTGAATACTTAGAAATATGATATTTGAAAGATAGTCATTTACAGAAGTTGATATATTTGAGTAAGACCCTTCAGTTTTGCAAATTTTGCATCAGTGGAAATCAGGAGGGTCTTCGATAAGGATGCACAAGACTAAACAGAGCAGAATAAGAGGTAACATGGTTGAGCAGTTTAACGTTTACCCAATAAACCAGCCGTTGATATGTTGCTAATATTACCCATTACCCATCACTCCCAGCCTCAGTCGTCCTCTTGTTGTCAGAGCTGATAAGTGGTCCTCTCCACTGCCTCATCTCGAGTCTCAGTATCCCCCAGGAGAGCCACGAGCAGCCCCTCTCAGCCTGCCCGGGCCGTGCTTTGGCAGCACTACGCGACTCAGCACCCTGAGAAATCGCACGCTCTCTCCCAGTCAGTGCGGAAGGCTTTGTGTCTCTCCCGTCTTGACCTTCTCCCACTCCTGCGCTCCTGTCATCCATCTGTCGGAGAATGCTTTCTTCCTGTTGTCCTGTGATTCTGACAAGATCACCCACATGCTCCCGTCTTGTTGTCTGTTCACAGGGAGACAAACCGCACACACAGCCGTTGTTTTCTGCGCATGTAGTAAACTGAAAATCGACGTTCTTTCACATGTTTGCACACACATACACAGGCATAATCAAACTGTATCATGTCTAGTCTGTGCACTAATAGCATACACTCTGTGATATCTGTGATAGTAATATCAAACTCTCTGTCTTACCCCCTCATCAGTATTAACATATCGTCCTGTTCCTGGGCTTTGAGCAGATAGAGCAGGGCAGTGACATCTCAACATGTCTGTCAGGTTAGTGGATGTCTCCCTGCCTAAATCTGCTGACGTTGATTTGTGAGCATAATGCCTGATTATAGGACGGGTGACAGATAAATTTTATCAAAATTAAGGCACAATTAAACATTTCATCTCCGCTAATTACTGGCTGTAGATTTGGCAAGATGACCATGTGCTGTAGGAAATCAGCAACCATAACACATTTTAATGGGGCACAGCTGTCTTACAGCTTGGTAATATTTGCACAGTGCACCAGAACTGTAATTTATGAGACAGAAAGAGGGAGAAAATCTGCATTGGACTGAGTGCCAGAATAGATTTTGAATTTATATTCTTTAATGAGGTTTGGATTTGTTGCTGCTGGTTGTTTCGTGTTAAAGATCGATGTGGATGCTGCGGTGTCTTGGTCCATCTAAGAAGACGCCATTATTGCTTGTGTGTGTGCACTTTATGGAAATGTTCACTCGACCAGTCTTAATGTTGCATCTTGCGGCGTCGTGCTCACATTTCTTTGAGAACCTGCTTGCAAGAAAAGGAAGGTAGCCGTGTTTGAGCGCGCACGCTTTGCAGGCACTGGACAGACTCGATGGGTTCACGCTAAAGTAATCAGCCCCAGTATCCGCTTGTGCCAAGGAATAAGCCTGGGAAATTCACCAAAATGTGGGAACAGCTTGGGAACAGATTGATGCAGAAGGGTGAAAAAGGCTGAGAGTGAGTGTATGTGTGTGCTGAAATGGGTGTGTATGTGTGTATGTGATCTCGGAGCTAATTCCAAGACAAACAAGAGGAAGCTTTTCTAAGTAACTCAGCTCTGGTGTGCTCCGATGGTATGTCTCCAGTGGGGTCTAGCATAGCCTCTTCAATTATATGGAAGTTTGGCCACCAAATCCCCTCTAAAACAGATAGCTGATGCATTGTGAGGAATGTGAGTTTGATCATTTCCACGCTGATTGGATCTCATTCGTCTCAAATTGGCTGTTATTGGATGCTTTGTGTCTGAATTTTCACCTCAGCAGACCCTGGAGGTTAGACATGCTGCACCATGACTGGAAGGTGACGTCTGTAGGAGCCACTGTTTAAATCCTGTTAAAGTTCTCTTGAGCAACACTCTAATACTGTGCTTCAGTAACGCTGCTCCGGTGTGTTTGTCTCATATGGATGCATTAACTGTGCTCGGTAGGAAAACAGAAGCACAAGCATGACCAAATACTCATTGGTTGTATTTAGACTTTTTAAGGCTGCAGTAAGGCCTCCCAGAGCAAAACAAAGCAATCAATTAAAATATTTTGGATTTTATATCACACTCACTTTCGACTAATATCGTCCCAGCATTGTTTCACCAGTGGACTGGGCAGGGAATGAAAAGGGCTCTGTTGGACTGTGCTGGCATGCTGCAGGCTGTGTTTGGTTGGAGCCCACTGAGGTTAATCTAACTGCTGTTTCCTGGGTGACACCTTCAGTCTGTGACAGGCCTGTGAGGGCTGGGTGCTTGTGGCACTTTCCATGATACCCCACCGATCTGTGCTTGGGTCCAGTTCAGGTGCTGCTCAGTACAGTACGCCCCCTGAGGGCCCCGTTGACCTTCTTTCACGAGCGATTATTTTCATGTTTAGTGTGGACACTTACGGTGCCGTGTGGTCATTTAGCTACTTGGATACATGTACTCTGTGATGGACTTGTAGCAGTCTGTGTTATAATAATGTGTCACGTGACAGAGAGAAGAGATTAAGGTGTAAAAGTTACATAGACAAATGCTCCTGCTAACCCTAAACATGACTGGAGTGGTTGCTCTTTTTCTAAATGAATGGATATTATGATGTATGTACAGTGGTTTTCAGGTTGCCTTTGCTTGACCAAAATGATGCCTCACTGTGGCAACTCTGCTTTGCCCTGAGCTGAAATGTGACCACAGGCTGGCGTAGAGTATGTCAGTTTGTGCACCGTGCTGGAGACTGACGAGGGGGCTTACCCTCGCAGATAACCGGCTGTTGTCCTAAAAGTGCAGCACATTGCCGTATCGCCCCAGGACAGAAAATCAGGGACAGCAAAGGACAATAGAGTGCATGCTGCATCTTCTACTGATATCCACTCACTCTTCTGACAAAACATGCAGCGAATTAGTGGGTTTCCAGTACTCACACAAAGGAGCCGTGTTCATTTTTATTCAGTGGATATGCTACAGTGAAAATCCTGAGACATTATTTATGCAGGGGAGTGTTTCTTCACTCATTAGGTCAGCTATGCGCTTGAATAGTGCATCTTTGCTGAGCGAATCCAAACATTAGATTAGATGTAATTGAGAGAAATGAAGCCATGCTTCAAGCAGTTAAGCCTTTTGCATTAAAGTGTGCACTGAAATGCTCTTTGTTAATCTCTGATCAAGTGGGATATTACCTCTCATGAAGAGCTTAGTAAATGCTCATTAAGGCATTACACCGTAAATGCCTGAATAATTATGAATTCCATTTCGCCTCACTATAAAAATCACACAGTTTACCAAACAATGAGCGGCATTTAAGTGAATGAACTTGAGGCTTCTAAAGGAGCATGACAAATGTGTGGTGACGTTACACATGTCAGTTTTTAATCCTGAACATACTCTTCACCCTCCTGGTCATGCAGTACATATGTCAGGGATAGGGACAACAGCCTCCTGCCAATGTCTCATACCAGGCTGGATCTGTTTGAATCAGACTCATGCATGAATGGACATTTGTGCCCACAGACTCTGTTGCGCAGCGTAGTGCTCTGATTATTTTATTATGACAATTTTCCAGGCACACACACTGATGCCTCTTTAGAAGCATTTATTAGTGCTGATCAATTGGCCCATGTGGTCTCGTGCAGCCTTTGCCATCATCCTGCAGGATACTGTCAACATATTATGTGAAGGTGTGACATTAACAGAGGACGCCTATAATCCTAGATGTCACACGTCAAATCACAATGTCGAATACATGACAGTGTGTTACCAAGACAACGAATGTCACCAACACCCATCCCCACCCAACATTTTGCCACATGCCATATTTTCCTATTATTCAGGATTAGAAACAGGTGTTAGTGTGTGTCTGTGTGTGTATGCAGATGCATTAACACAACCGTCACATGCCCTGAGTAGATCTGTGTTTGTTTTTTTGACAAGTGGTCCTGTGTGCTATGTATGTGTGTCTGTGCATGTGTGTGTGTTGTCGTAGGCCAGTGACAGCTGAAGAAGAGGACTGTATTTGTGGAGGAACAGCATGGCTGCAGAGAGGAGTGGAGATCCTGAGGGAGGCCTAATGGTTCCACTCCTTCCTGCACAGAGATAAAGACTCATAATAAGCGTGTATGCTCACCATCTGGCCCTGTGCATGTGGCCCTTATGGAGGCGAAAGCAGCGCAATCTGTAAACGATCAGGAGCCATGGCGCTCCCCCTAGAGAGGCCGCCATGCAATCAAGGTGACAGATGGCAGCACCACTGCTGTGGCCTCATGGAGGAGATCAAAATCACCTTCAATAAACTCTGACTGGAATGGGCACAGGCCCCTCAAAAAGTCAGTTTGTCAGTCAAACTGTGGCAGCTTGCTGAAACAGGGGGAACACACAGCGGTCCGTCCGTCCACCGCCTGATTTCCATATTTTCCGTCTGACTGAGCCTGAACTGTGATCTTTCTCCAGTTGTCCTCTCGACTCGTGCCGGCGTGGGCGAGCTGGCTGCCAGGAGTAGCAATGCTACTGGGGGAAAATTGAGAACATGATGCTGCTAATGTGGGGCAATAGGAGCGGATGGTGGCAGAGAGACATTAAATAACTGACTGATGCTCTATTTTTGATATGACAGGACCCCCGTGATTTGCCTCTCTTTGTTTATTTAATCACACATTTACACACGCGCACACACGCCACACAAAACCCATCTTACACTCAGTATATATTACAACTCATCGCCATAAAATAGCTGTACATTCAGTGGAGCGCTCATACTGAATCCCCATCCTTTGATATTTTTTTTGTTTTAACATCTGATGGAGCAGCATGGTCCATCCTCCGCACCGTGTCTGTATCTGAGTGTCTGTGTCCTTAGCATGGAGACAGAAATGCTTGGGAATGCTATTTCACACATCCCCTTCATCTGATGCGCAGCTTCTGTCAGTGATGTGAGAAAAACAGCCTGACTCTCCAAGCTTTTTTTTGCACCAGTGCAAAAGTTCAAAATTGAAACGCCATCTGTTCAATAAAACTAATCTAGGCAGGGAGAGCCGCTTCCAAGGCTGTCCTGATTGGATGTGTTTCTTGCCTTTGAACTCGCTGCCACAAGGTTCAGAATCAACCCAGGATATTGTCATTTTGCAAAAGAAGATGTATTTATGTTGATGCTGGGTGAAAACAGGCCCAATCAAAGCCTTTCCATAAGTTGTAAATAATTAGTTTTGTATATATTCTTTGCTTTTTTAAGTTCTGATTTTGATCACATTTAACATTAGTCTGTGTCATTAATTCAGCTGCAGGCACTTTTATTGTACATTGTATATCTGGATTCAGACTCTCAAGGATCTTCACTCTTTAGTTCTAATGAAATGAGAGGCCGTAAGTACTTTCAGAGAAAATCAATTGTCCTCTCTTCTGCTGCAGCCCCTTAAACACTCACTTAGTTAATTGCCACACTTATTTGATTAATTGGACAAGTTCCATTGTAGTCTCTCTTAACTCCCATGTTTTATAGAGGTGTCCTGGAGTGCTCTTAATCATGCACTTTTAAACATTTTTACAAATGTTAAATATGTGCACTTTAACTAATAATTAGATCAATTACACTAATTAGTATCATAAGTTGAAGTGAAAACAGTAAAGAGGCTTTTAGGGTTCATATCCGCAGTGTGTCGTCTTTTTGACTCCAGTCTTAAATCTGTGACCAGAGGCTGGAGAAATGCACTGCAAGGACATTAGGGCTCTGGTCATCCCGCTTAAGGTTAAAATAATAATACTTAAAAATTCACCCAAATTGAATTGGTGTTATTTTGCCAAGAAATATATGAGCTGTAAAACCAGAGGCATTTCATTATTGCAACTTGTGCTCAATGTTACTGCTGGTGTGTATTTCTATCATAAAATATACAAATTGAATCATGTAGTTTTGGTTGGATGATTTTATCTAATAAATGACCTAAACTTGACACTTACTGTATATCACAGTTGTCCTAAAGTGTTTAAAGCAAGTGCCTAATATCTGGGATTGATTACGATACACTTATGGACCTGCTTCCTACAATCTCCATCTTTAAAGTGCAGATAGGAAAAATAACCCACTAAGAAGTAACACTGTGACTCAGATATCACTCTCAGATACTGTAGCTGTCTAATCTCAGTTTTTAGGGCTCATTATTAGCAACAGTAAAGAAACATAAATATAGAAAAATAAATGCATGCACTATTATTTGGAGGCACCACTGGATCCTACAAATCAGTGCATCCACAGAGGTTCCAGGTTTGTTGTGTTGCATTTGATAAACTGGGTGACTTTCTTCTTTCTATCTAATATTAAAGCAAAATATCAACTGGTGTGATAGTGTGGTGGGTCGAAGACCTTTGTCAAAATCTAGACCATATTTATTTCCATTAATACCATGCTGTTATGGTGCATATTCTTGACTTGATGTGTTAAATTAAATTACCACCAATTACCAATATTCCATAAAGACAGTATAAACAATCCAGTGAGAATAGGAGGAATAAGTGCTCAGCAGGTTTACTAATTTGGCCATGATGGAATGAGGCTGCAAAAAACAAACACTCAATACTAAATTGTGGACACATAGTTCTATTTTTTAGTTTTATTTTGTTATCATTTTGAGTGGCAGGTAGTGGGCGGGGCTTCTCAATGAGCTCACAGGTGTGCTTGTGGGCAGCCGCAGTACGTGGAGGACATTTTGAACCGGTGTTTGTATTGAATGTAGGAGCCTGTACTCTAATCGACTGTCCTCCGTGATTCACATCGACCAATTTCAACATGAAGGAGCAGGAGCTCAGCTTATGTTAACATTGTTATTTACAAACGCCAATTTCAGGTAAGCTCAACAACCAACTGCCCCCTTTTATCTGTCTGACCCCATCCAACAGGAAAACACACACTGTGTTTCATACAGATAAAAACAGATAACAGCAAACTGGCTGACATGAATCTGCAGCTTTGAGCATTTTAGGAGAAAGTTTTAGAATGAGATAGAAAAAGTGATGTGGAGACATTTAGCTTATACTCGTCATGGCCACATTTTCAGCAAAATTCAAAGTCTTAAGTAAAAATACAAAACTGTGTGCATCAACATATAGTTTAATATTAATATAATGTATTGAATAGCTGATTATAATACTGATGCATTCATGTGTACATTGCTTTAATGTTACAGCTGCTAAAGGTGGGACTAAATTTTATCACTTAATCTACTGCTGGTTAATTGAACCTACAATAATCTATCAGCATTTATTAGTTGATTTGAGCTGAGTAGTTAATTTTGCATGAATAATCTAAATCTGTAAAGTAACTAACTAAGGCTACTCAATATTATATATAGATATTTGCCTCCAAAATGTAATGGAGTAGAAGTAAAAAATGTCATGAAGTGTGAATACTCGACTAGTCTGATGCAAATAGGCTGGTGGCTTACTACTCCAAGCATTTCAGTTAGAGCTTGAATTTTTTATATTTAGTCCATAATATGATGATTTCTTGATTAACCATTTTGGCTACACAAACAACACATCACATTTCCCCAGAGCCGAGGTGAGGTATGGATTGCTTGTTTATCCTACCAACCAGACAGAAAAGGCAGAAAATTAATGAGAGAAATTATTTAAAAAATAGTTGCTGTTTAATTTTCTGTCGATTGAACGGTTGATTAATTGTTTCAGCTCTAATCTGAGCTTTAAATGCAGTTTTCCACCCTGTAAAGAGAAGCACCAGCCCTTGTTTTGTAGTGAGGCATTTTTAGATCTATGTGAGCAGCGATGGAGATAATTTGGCCGTTTACACACACCATAACCCTCTCATCTCTTTGTTTTGAGTGAGTTTCAACTCATCTAATCAGAGTGTTTAAGTGGAGCTTTGTTCTGCAACCTTACAGCAGGATGATGGTACTGTACATTTAGCCGGCTGGGAGAATTGTAATCAGAGACACACGAGAGAATAAGATAATAAGGCCATGGGTGTATTCTGTAAATGGTCATGGGGGATTGCAACTTGTTCAGTTAATACAATGCAGCCAGTATATGTAACTAGTAGGATTTAATTAACGACAAAGCATGTATGACAAAGTGTGAGGAATTATTATTTTAAAAGTGAAAAACGATACAGACCAGATCAGGTGTTTGGGTAGGATGATGTAATGTGTGGTTCATGTGGTTTCCTTGGTAGGTCACTCTGCCCTGAAGAGAGAAAATGTGAGCAATTTTGAATCCTGCTGACCCTCCGAACCAAATGTTCCCTTTTAAGACTTAATGAAGAAAATGTGACGAGGGGCAATTGGGTTGATCCTGAGTGGAAATTTTGGCTTTGGGGTCTCTTATGATTGGATTAAATCACACTGATTCATGAGTGAGCTCACACAGTTCCCATTGCTTTGTCAGATGAGGATTTTAATTTGAGCCTCACCTGATGGATGCTAGTAATTTATGCTGATTAGAAATAAAGCATCATATTTTCCTTTATCTGCCCCCACCCATCTGAACAGAAGAAGATTTTTCCAGAAGGGTATAAGGAGAGCGGCTGATTAGTTGTAATGTGACCGCGGTACCCCACGGGCTGAAATTTATGCCCTCCATTTGAACTGTGGCTGTGTGTGCTGTATACATCAGGTTTGTTAATGAAATTTGTCGCCAGGAGGGAGTCGGTGGCCGCCGTCGTTCAGCGCTTTGACACCTAACTGCGTGAAATCTAACCTTTCAAACTTCAAGTCAGCACTACTTTAATTGTAACGTTATTATCCTCCACATCAAAATATAATACATCAGGTTTCTTTATGGATTATTGCTTTCAGACTAAACTATTATAAATAATGAAATTGTGTTGGAGTTCTATTTAATTATCGTTAATATTGTCTCTTTGTTGCTTTAAATGTTTCAAAGTGTGGATGAAACACAATTTGTTTCACTCAGGTTACATCAGCTGTGTCACCATGCAGCAACACTACTCCACCTGCTGTATGTGTATGTGTGTGTGTGAGTGGTGAAGAGAGTTCAGTGCTTTGCTGCAGTAGCATGTGGAGCGGTGTATGCTGCTGTCCTCTCCGTCCTGTCTGTGAGTGTATGACTGACAGGTGTCAGGCTTGTCATGACTTCCCAGGCTGCTGTGGGTGAGATGTGCGGGGACAGGGAGAGATGGAGGCGGTGGAGGAGAGGGCCGGCGAGAGAGTCTGTCATTTCATTCAGGCTTTTCTGTTTCTGACACGCATCCTCACCCCCGTATTGTCTATCAGCATCAGCAGATGACTGACAAAGGAACTGCTCAGCTACAGACAGGTCCACATCAAGACTATGTGTGTGTGTGTGCCTTTGTACTGTATGTACTTGAATGGCTTACACAAGTGTTAACACATAGGATAATGCCATGTCAACACTTTGCAAGATCAGCATAACTTCACAGAGATGATCAGATGTTGCAGTGTTAGCATTCAACACAGTACAACTCACTGCCCTCTCCCCTTTACACTCGGTGACTGAGTCGACTCTGGCCATCGAAATGCTGACTGCTTTCCAAAAACTTGATTTCACAAGTGGAAAAACAGCATCTGCTTTCCTACAGCTTCACATATGGCAGCCATAGCCGCTCATATGAACTGAAGCAGGTAAGCAGGGTAGGGGGTTGGCCCCTGGGGACCTTGAACAGAGGGCCTGGCCCTGGGGACTCTGTTGGGCCACTCTGCAGTGAGGGCCACGCTGTCCCGAGCCAGATGAACTTGCATATGAAATGAGGCCACAGAGCACAGAGAGCTGGGGACCATGAACATGGGGGGAGAGAAGAGGACGTTGTGTGGTAGTTAGAAAAAAACGCTTATTGGAATGGGTTGACTGTAGTTGACTGTTGCAGCATAGGTGCCTAACTGACAGACAGACAGACAGACAGAGTACTTTATTAATCCCTTTGGGAGGTTCCCTCTGGGAAATTGGCAACTGATGTGTTTAAGATCAACAATATATATTTCTCTTCTTGTAAACTAATGCACTTAGCTAAATAGGAAGTGGTTGTAGTCTTAAGTGCTGTGCAGTCTGTAATCAGGTTTGCAATTTAAAGTCTGTCTAAAAAATAAAACACATCCATATGGTGCTTGTTGCAAAAATAGTGTTTTGAGCAAAAGTAGGTGAGCACAGTCTGACTTCATTGATTAAAACTTTCAAATGCAAATTTAGTCAACTCTGTTTGCCATCTTACGCTTATTTATAAAGGTTAGTCAGTTAATAACTTTTAATCTCCTTTTCTCCTCTAAATGCTCAGTTAATCACCGGGCCCCGATGGCGAAGTTAGACATAATTCAGCTTCCTATTTATTTCTGCGTGGAATTCAGTCAGATTGAACTTCTAAAATCACAAGGCTAACCTGTCCAGTTTGAGAGGGGCTGGGGTTGTATGTTAAAATATGAGAAGAAGGAATGCTGCTTGTGCAAGGACAGTGACCGAGATTCACAACTTTGTGGACTCCTGTTGTTAACCTGTTATCCACACTCGCACCTGCACTTTATGTTTACCACCCACGCTGCTCAGGTGAATTTTGGTCTAAATGCTGTGTCCACACTGTGCTCACACCTTTGGTCTTAGTCCCTGTGGTATTTTTATCTGTGATCATGTTATCTTCTTTTTCTTTTTTTGTGACCCATGTCCCCCTTCCTCCCCCTTCCTCCCCCTCCTCTCCCCCCCTGCCTCTGTTCTTGCTCTCCTGACGGCATCACTGGTGATCACAGCGTGACAGACCGTCCTTGGGGAGCCAGGAGCACCATTTACAACTCTTTTGGTGTCAATGCCTCCTGTCTGCTCCAATTTCCACCTCACTACTGCACCTCCCGCTCTCGCCCCGCACTCGTCCCTACTCAGGACGTACGCATCTATTATACACTATTACACACAGGGGGAGATGGGTCACAGTGAATGCCTGTAGATTAATGCACTGGTAATCTAGGAGTTTAACCTTCTGTGTAAGTCACACTCTCTTTTAAACAAACATACAGCTGCACTTGCGCTCACACACAGACGAATTAGAGATTAGCTTTCGGTTTGTTAAATCATTACCAGTATCCACCTGTAGGCAACCCGGAGTAGAAATGTGTAATGATTGCTAATTGCCTTGTTAGTATGAAAACAAAGCAGCGTTTTTTTTTCTTCTTTTCTTCCGCTGAAGGGCTAAATTACCAGGAAACAAACAAGTGGAGGGGAACATGTGAATAAGGATGTTTTTGCATGAGCATCTGTGGATACAGCTGCCGCTCGCTCTGACCATCCTGCCTTCTCCTCTCTGTTTTTCTCAGGCTCAAACAAACAAAGCCAGACAAGACAGCAGCCTCATGTGCCTGCTTTGGGTAAGTGTTATAATCTACAGACCCAGTTGTTTATGACACCAGTTCATGTCTCTCTCTCT